>CM061132.1:50895749-50917749 GCA_030789695.1 Scilla litardierei | reverse complement strand
CTTCAAACTTTCTTTAATCTCCTTAACAATTAATCTCCTAATAAAGTTTTTAAAACAAAGTAAAACCTATTCTTTTGGCAACGATCTGAATCCCATAATTTCCTCCATGATTATTATACAAATTCGAATTTATATATATTCCTTTTATTCTTAGTAGTAAGGTCTACCAAAAGAAAACAAATAGAAATGAATCCAAACCCTAAGGCAAAAACTACATCCGCACATAAACCCCTCCCCCTACTAAAACCTCACGTAGGCAAACCCCTCCCCTCACAAAACCCTAAACCACCCATCTCATAGCCGCAACCCCCACGCCAACGTCTGCCACCGGGAGCAGCCTCCTCCTCCACCGCAACCGCCGACCAAGCCTCCCCTTCCACCTGTGCTTTCGACCACCCTCAACCAGTGCCATCTCCTTCTCCCTTCGACTTCATCTCCGACAAGCTTTCTCCTTCCTCAACTCACTGCCACCGCCTACAGACCATCATTAGCCCGACCCTGACCTTTTCTCTGACCAACTCCCCTCTTAGCACCGCCTCCTAACTCCGGCATCATCCTCATCTCTGGTGCCCCATGCCACCTCTCCATGCCAACCCAACTCCTCCGACCACCCTCAACCCCGACAACACCCGCACCACCGAGTCTACCCTCAAACACTCCACCTCCTTCAGCTTGAAACAACCCCCCCTCTCTCAACTCGCCGGCGACCCTCCAGCAACCCTAACAACCCCTCTTACCCCTTCAAGTTCTCTCTCCACACAAGACCTACAGCCCCCTCCTCCGGTGCTACCACGACACTGCTGGACCACAGCCGCCGACCACCAAGCCACTGCCGTCGTCGTGGTCGAAGCCGCAATGGCCATCACCCACCCGCAAACACAAAAGGAGAGCAAAACCCTAAAACGGTAAGTGTAGTTCATTAATTATTATTATATGTGTTATATTATAAGTTAGTCTAATGTTCATATATAAACAATAGGTGATACTTAGATATGTTAGTTTTATACAGTAGATATGCTAGTATAGTTTTATATGCTAGTATAGTTTAATATTTTGATATTTAGTTTATATATATTGTATGTGTTTTAATATCTCATATAATCAGTACATTGTATTATTTAAACAGTGTATAATGTATTATATGAACTAGATTTTAACATTATTGTAATTGGTCACAGACTTTTAACTTAATACTATAAATCTGTTGACGCAGAAACATTCGCGTCTTCCCTACAATCTCAACGACCCCAAAATCACCAAACTTGCAAGTGAGCATTTTTATGCTGTTAAATAGTGTTTCATTTAAATACTGCTTTTAAACCATGTTTTGCACTCATGCGAACTCGTATGAAAATTCCATGCCATGGAACAATATGAAATGCGAAACACTGTTGGGCATAATGAATTTCTTGAACTACTTGAAATCATGAATATTGCGGGCCGATTTGGCTAATCATAGATATTGCAGGCCGGTTTGGCCAAACATAGATAATGCAGGCCAAATTTTGGCTATCTTGTGGGTCGGTTTGGCTAGTCTGGCTCATGTTCCAGTATTATTAATCATGATGGTCGGTTTGGCTGATTCTAGCTTGTGGTCCAGAAAGTACACATGGGTGGGGTTGGGTTCGCGGGCACTAGTCGGAAGTAAAAGGGTCACCTTTGAGGGCCCGAGAAGGTAGATCACTTGCTATCTGCCTAACGGCGTGAACCTTAGTCGCTAGTTAGAAATACACAAGGATAGCTTGAAAACTGCCAACTTAAAATGTATAACATGTAAAACTGTTATTGATTTTACTTATCATAAAACTGCCATACTAATATGATTCTTGTTCACGCTGCTTATAATTCATAACTGCTCATTTTTTGTAATGTTTTTAACTGCCATGCAAACTATTTCGAAAACCTTGCCAAGGTCACCTCTCTCACTTTTGCTTGCCAAGGACCCTTGCTGACATACATTTCCATGTTGTTTGAAATGTATGTCAGGTCACGATACATGTTATCTAGAAGATGAACTGCCGGAGAAGACTGAACCACTTGACCAGGAGTACGCTGATCTAGAAGTCCTCCCCACTGATGACTAGCTACTGAGTTTCACCTTCTGCTGGTTAGCTTATTTCTTTTACTACATTTCTGTAGGGTGTGTACCCATTTCTTTGTAGAACTCTGTTTTGTTGGCCATGCTTGGGGCCTAGTTATTTTGTGTACTTCTTCTTGATGTTGGCTTAACTTAAAAGTTATTTCTATTGCTTCTAAATGCATGCAAGTTCCTGCGATTGGTTTTATTCTCAGATGCTTATTGGGTTTGAGCTTCACCACTTCAGCCCATGCGGACCCGCTCGCATCCTCGCTCCCAAGTATATGGGATGCGGGGCGTGATAGAAATCCCTAGCTATTCATAGTAGATCAACCATAATCTAAACCTAAAATAAGTTTAGCAATATGGGTTTTCAATAGATTTCATATATCAAGCTCTAAATCCATATGATTCATCCCTTTGCCCTAGAGCAAAGATACTAGTCACAAGTATTCATGGTCAAAGCAATAACATTGTTAGATGCGATAGAAATCATCATAGACAAAAGATCTAAACAAGAAATAATCATAAAAACTAGAAACAATAAGAGTTTAGACAAACCAATGAGTTCCAAGCTTCAATCCAATAAGAAATTTAAGAACTAGCTCTCCAATTCAAAAATTATAGCAAAATAAAGTAGAGTCTTCTCTAAGATCTCTAGCCGTATCGTCTCTTTTTGGACGGTTCATAAAACTACCTATTTATACTAACTAATAAACCTAGGAAAAAGCTGGCCAAAATGCCCTCAGACCTACGCAAACCTAGTTTTCAATTCTGGGCCGGTGGCGCACTCGGTTGAGTGAAAATGTCACTTGGTCAAGCCATGTAGAAAATCCTCAAAAACTGATGTTATGTCTTCTCTGGTCACTTGGTCGAGTGGTCGGCTCACTCAGTCGAGTGAGAGTTCCTGCAAGAATCTGCAGAATACGCATGCTGCCTCCAGCTTTTCTTCCCTCATTCGGTCGAGTGGGCTTCTCACTCGGTCGAGTGAAAATTTCACTCGGTCGAGTGTATTTGCGTCGCTTCTTGGCTGGGGTTGGGGCTGTATCCATTTCACTCGGTTAAGTGGTCTGTGCCACTTGGCCGAGTGGGCTGAGTTTTAAGCTTTTTCTTTTTTTCTCTCGCTTGCTTCCTTCTCCTCTTCTCTTTCTTCCGCTTCTTCTCATCTTCAAGCACCGTGAGCTCGTCGATATCATCGCTACTGGTGCTCTGGCACACGTATATATGCTTCTAGCTCCAATTTGCTCCTGATTGCTCTATATTTCCTGAAAATCCAATGAAACCTAGAAATAGTGAAATTCGTCGAAAAATCATCGTTTAAGCCTTAAATTTGCAATTTGAGCAATCGATATGGCATGGAAATATGCAGAAATAAAGTGTTAAATATGAGCATATCATTTGGAAATCTTATGACCTATGTGGTGAAGATGCAACACAAGAAGGAGTGCCAAACGTCAAAGCACATTGAGAAGCAAAAGTGGATTGTATTCAAAGCCATCAATTAAAAGATTGAATGGATGAAGAAGTTCAATAACAACGATGAGAAGCTTAAGAAGAAGAAGAACAACTTTCACGTCCCTAGAGAGGATGAACATGATGAAGATAAAGTGATGATGAAGACAGAACGACAATGGAGCTTGCCAACATACTCATGAGCATCATGAATCCATCTCAATGTAAGAAAGCTTTAAAATTATTTTCAAGTACCAATAAAGCTTCTATTGTTTGCTATAAGTGTGGCAAGACAGGTCATTTTGCAAATAATTACCCAAAGCGGATAGATGAGAAGTTTAAAGGCAAGGGGAAGAAGCATATGAAAGGGATGAAGAAGAAGAATCCCACATTGATTGGCACTTGGGATGACTCCTCTTCAGATGACTCGAGTGATAGCGAAGACGATAATTAACGGACATTAACATCTGTCTTACATGACGATGTTTTCTCGGATTTGCTATGACCATGTGGAGATGATTGCCAAAGACCGTGTGGAGCCGATAGTCAAAGAGGTCCGATGAATTTGTGTCTTATGGCGATCGATAAAGATTCTTCATTCTCAAGTTCATGTTCAAGTGATGATGATATTGAAGAAGAAGAGGAGAGCAAAGCAGAGAAGGAGGACACCATGGAGAATCTTCGGGAGAAAAATAAGGTTATGTTGGCCTCTCTTCATAAACTAGCTAATGCTTTAACTTCTCTTAAGACCAAGCATGATTTGTTGTTAGCAAGTCAAGGGAACACTCCCTCTATTGATATTGTTGATCCTCCTAAGTATGCTACACATACATTATGTGATGTTGAGAAAGAAACACTTCTTTCTCAAATCAAGGATATTGGCATGGAGAATGACCAATTGAAAGCCAATAATCTTAATTTAGAATCCCGCATTTCTATCCAAACTTTGAAATGAGATGAAGAATCCCAAAAACTTCAAAAGTTTGTGACATCGGGGGATTGCATCAATGATTTGCCCAAACAACAACATCCATCCACTAGTGGAAAACGGGTCAATCTGTGGCCGATAGTTGACTATCGGCAACAGAAAACTCCGCGGAAATGGTTCAGTGGCCAAAAGAAAAAATGGCCAACAGAATATTTACCACGGACATTTCCGTTGTCGATAGTCAACTATCGGTCAAGGATTTGTCTGTGGTCGAAACTTTTTTGGCTCCGAAACAAGATGTTCCAGAGACTACTCACAGTTCATCATAAAAATCACAATAAAAACAAGATGTGCAATGGAATTCATCACAAACCTCAGATCTAGAAAGAAATGTAGCATAAAAATATCAACTTGCAAGGGTTTAGGCAAACCAATTTTGAATACAAGCTTCAAGAATAAGAAATTTTAGATCCTTCTCTCCAATCATTTCGCCAAAAGAAAACTAGAACTCAAATTAAAACTAAGAAAATTATTCTAAGGAGTCTCTCCTTGGGCCGCTCACAAAACTGGGCATTTATAGCCGCCCAAAAAGAACAGAAAATCCTGACAGATTTTGCCCCTGAACAGCTGCAAACCCTAGTTTTCGAAAGTTGGCCGACGGCACACTCGGCCGAGTGAACTGCTCACTCGATCGAGTGAGAAATCGGCAGGAAATATGGATTTTCAGCGTTCTGGAAGTTCATACCACTCGACCGAGTAGTCTTCTCACTCGCTCGAGTGAGATTCTTACTCGGTCGAGTGGACCGACTGCAGATCCTCTCAAATACATAGAAGTGCCAAAGAATTTCTTCACATTTTCTATCTCCACTCGGTCGAGTGGGATTCTACTTGGTCGAGTGAAAATTTCCACTCGACCGATGTTCGCTCCCCGGATACACGTCTTGGGGGTGCGATGTAGTTTTACCGATAGTGCACGGTTAAGTGGCAAGCGGGTATCAAATCACAGGGAGGACTAATGACGGTACTCTACTTCTTATTAAACTACTAGGTGGAAAATCGTTTGAGAATGGATGGCGTCACAATCGTTCAAGTACCAATGCAAATTCAATATAATAAAGGTGTCTAGGGCTAGGAAATCCCCACTATGGATTTTCAAGCCATTAACGTGAGTTATGAATTACCATGCAATCAAACTTGATTTAAGGTGAACTTGCCATAACTAATTGAAAAACTGGTGCACACTGTCGTGCTACACAAGTTTATCGCAATCTGGACTAGAGCCTCGTTGTCGCGCAAGCCTAGCCTAGATCACTAGCATTAAGATCAGCAATTATGTTCTATCCCAACTCAAGATTACTGTTGTGCAACTTGATTTTGGATCTAGATCGTGATAGTTCGTATTCATTCACCATCGTGCAACGAATATGAGTATATGCGAACAATAAAAATGCAGGCATTGGTCGCTGTCATGCACTAAATCTAGGGAATTTCGATTGTAAACCTAAAACGAATATCTAGGGCTTTCCTTAGATCAAGATCCTCTGTCGAGCTCTCAAGATCCAAGAGAAGTCCCTAGCTATCCGTAGTAAATAAATCAAGATCTAACCTTTCTAGCAAGCCCAATTTTATTGCAATTCAATAAATCTCTCAAATAAAACATTAGATCCATAGGGTTTATCTCTTTGCCCTAGAGCAAAGGAACTACTCACAAATTATATTAGAAATCGGTAAGGAAGCAAGATTAACAATAGAAAACATCATGCAATAAAGATTCAATAAGAGATAAAGCATAAAAAATCGAAATTTGCAAGAGATCAAGACAAACCAATGTCGCCACGAAGCTTCAATTTAGAAAACTAAGATCCAATCTTCAATCTCTCGCCAATACGAACGCTTAACTAGAACTAAAAACTAAAGAAAAATTACTCTAAGAAGTCTATCTGGTATCCCCTAGGGCTGGAGCCAAAATTGGGCTTAAATACATGCCAAAAGAACCAAAAAACACAGACCAAACTGCCACTGTGCCGCTAGAAACCCTAGTTTTCCCGACTGGCTGTCTGCGCTACTCGGCAGAGTGAGATTCTTACTCGGCCAAGTGAGAAAGCAACTTGGTCGAGTAAGACAGTCTGCAGATCGCTCCAAAAAACAGAGAAGTTGCCTTGGATTTCTTCAGAATCTTTTCCTCCACTTGGACGAGTGGAGTTCTTACTCGGTCGAGTGGAAGTCACTACTCGGTCGAGTACATTGTGGCACTCAGGCATGCAGATGTTGTCGTGTCAGCTTTACTTGGTCGAGTAAGCTGCTCCACTCGGGCGAGTGAGCTGCCTTACTCGGCCGAGTGGCCTGTTTCAGAACTCCTTTCTTCTCCTCCTTGCTTCCTCGTCGATTCTTTCGATGTCGTTCTTCTTCCACTCATCCTGCAGCGCCGTTAGCTCTCCGGTATGAACATGGGCGATGCTCCGACACGCGTGCAAATCCTCTATGCTCCAAATCTCTCCCGATTGCTCCATATCTCTTTCAATCAGACGAAAACAAGAAATAGTGAAAAGTATCGAAACATCGTCAAATAATCATGAAATTTACGATATGGGCAATCAAAATGGCTTGCGAATATGCAGAAATAAAGTGTAAAATATGAGCCTATCAACCGAGTACATTACAGCTCTTATTCGGGCTAGAGTGGGCATGTCAGCTTCACTCGATCGAGTGCGCTGCTTCACTCGGTCGAGTGAGTTGCGTCACTCGGCCGAGTAGCCTGTTTCAATACTCTTTTCTCCTTCTTCTCACTTCCTCGTCGTTTCTTCCGCCTTCCTTCTTCTTCTACTCATACTCGTTAGCTCTTCGATATCATCGTCAATGGCGCTCTAGCATGCGTGTAACGCTTGTGGCTCCAAATTGCCCCCCAGTTGCTCCATATTTCCTGAAATCAGACGAAATAAAGAAATAGTGAAATATATCGTAAAAACATCGTATAATTGTTAAAATCGCGATAAGAGCAATCGTTATCGGATGGAAAAATGCAGAAATAAAGTGTAAAATATGATCCTATTAAAATCCCCCAAGCTTACCTCGTCCTCGTCCTCGAGGAAGATAAGTAAAAAGTGAACTTGGCGAATAAAATAAAGAAAAATCAAATAGATGAAAAAGATGAAGAAGAAGTGAAGATCCTAGATCATTCTCTCAGAACTCGGGTTTGCTTACTCAAATTGCACCAACAATGAATACAGACATCGCTAAAGCTTTTATTTTGATATCATTTCATATGGGTACACTTGATAGAAAAACTAAGAACAACGTGAATCAAATGAAATATGAAATAACTTTAGAATTAAATATCTTTTAAGGCATAGAAAAAGATATACATAATTATAGACAACACACTTTTCAATTAACTGCTTCTATTTGGAGTATAAGAGATATCACATAATTCGAATCAATAAGAATAGAAAGAGATGGGTTTCACAAATTTCATGGCAATTTCATGCCAATTATAGACAAAACGCTCGGTTCACTCTTTTTGTATGTGCACAACAACTTCAGCAGGGTAATGTCATCTACTCAGTTTGATTTCTAAAAGTAAAATAATCTATTCATATCAAACGACAATCAATTCATTCAACCTGGAAGTTTAATACACATTTCATGCAATAAGAAGTGATATTAAGATACAAAGCAGTACGCCAAGTAATAGGCAGTCAATGCATGAATCTTGGTGTGTTTTCTATAGAAAGTATACAATAATGTAATTCTTAGACAAGTCTATGCTAAAATTCATTCATAAAAAAATAATAAACACGTTGGAAGTTCTTTTTTCTCAAGTGCACAGCAAATATATCACAGATGATATCAGAAATAAGAGCAATAGCATGGCCAGAGATACGTGCATAAGAGTAAAGTGAAATCCATGCTATATTCATCATAGGGAATTCATCTCTAGCAAAGAAAGTAAAATAAATAAGGTTAAAGTAAAATCTAACTGTACATATGGAAGCACTCGAGAAAATGAAGAAAACATGATGCATGGTTAAAAAAATGAAAAAGTGCATTAAAATAAGCGGAAAATAAAGAAAAGTGAACATAAAGATATATGTAAGGAAAATAAAAAAATGTGTGAAAAGGTGTGCGAGCACACTCACTCTCTCAAGCTAAACATCTGTCCTCAATGTGCGAAGTGTGGCACTAGGACATATAAGATAGGGGTGGGTGGGTGTGGATACAATATGATGCGAAATAAAGGAAAATAAGAAAAATAAAATATGATATGTTGGTATATGCAAAGGATATATGCAAAGCGAGCATGCAAAATGATGTATGGATGGATGCAAGATGGTGGCCCAAAAATACATACTCTCCCCTAAGCTGAAATATATAGTGCAATGCAAAAAAGGTGAAGAAAGATGGGCATACAAAATAGTGGGGTGAGTAGTGAAGCAAAAATTTGACAGGCATCAAGAAGTCGTGCCTACGCTGGTGCATCGCCATCACCTCCCTGCTGTGGGGCCTGTGGTGGCTACAGTACTGGTTGTTGGGGGCTGGCTACTGCTGTTGCAGTCGGTGAAGAATCTGGCTCATCATGAGCTGAGTACCAGGAATCATGGCAATACGGGCCTGCTGAGTAGTGACGGCCATCATGAGAGCCCTAAGGTCAACTCTAAGTCCAGACACTGTCGACTCGATAGTGCTGAGGCACTGCTTTCTTTCGTCAGGAGCGGAGGTAGATGGATGTGGAGGTGTACGAGCAAGGGGTCTCACATGGCCTCCAAAAACTAGTGGGGCCACTATCGGGTGTGAGCGGGGAGCGGAGCTCACAACATGACACTCATGTAATGCCTTACAAGCTACTGCACAAGTACTAGAGGGGGGTGAATAGTACTTTAAAAATAACAAGGAGTATAATTCCAAATTATAGTGCAAACAACTACCAAATCAATTTGCGGAAGCTTAAATTGAATGACAACAACAAAATTAACAATGCAAACAAATGATGTTAATGGGTTCGGATCCACCCAAGTCTCCCCGACTTGTTCCCGGTGATCCTACGTCCCAACCACCCGGATCCCCTCCGGATACTTAGGTTAGAAACCCTAACCCAAGATTTCCACTATGAATATCTTGTGAAAAACCTTCACAAGATCAAATCATACATGCAATGGCAATAGTGAATCCCACAACCCGGGATCACAACCTTCTCTCACAACCGAGAGAATCAACAAGCAATATTAATAAGTTTATAATGAAATAAACAATCTTACCACAAAATCCTATACCTTGAGTTTTTCTTACCCAATAGGTGAAAGGAAGGATTTGAGGAAGATGAAGTCACCAAGACCTAGCACCAAGGAAATGACCAGCAATAGGTGCCTATGAGAGATTTGGAGACTTGATTCAAGCAAGAGCTTGAAGGGCTCACCAAGAACAAGCTTCTCTCAAGATGGATTCTAGATCTAGAATGTGAGAGAATGTGTTTCTTATGAGGAAGAGAGCTTTGGAAATGAGTGAGAATGACTATCTCTTTCTATCTCAATGAATCTCTTAATGGCAGCTCTTTTTTAGAGAGAAATTACCTAGGTTCGTATTTATAGGGTCCCATAAAAACAAGTTAGGTCAATTTCCAACTGATAGAAATCTGAGAAAACTAGTCGGTCAAAGAACAACCACTGACCGACTAGTTCATCAACTAGTCGGTCAGTCAAACAACATGGACCGACTAAGTGAGGAACTGAGAAGAGATAGAAATTCAGACCTAGAAATCTAGTCGGTCCAAGAAGACTTTCTGACCGACTAGTTTCACAACTAGTCGGTCAGTCAGTGAACGTAGACCGACTAAGAGGCATATAGAAATAGTCTGAATACAAATTGACTTAGTCGGTCCAAGAACAAAAGTTGACCGACTAGATTGTCAACTAGTCGGTCACCAAACGTTCTTAGACCGACTAACGATAAACAGTAGCTTAGGAGAAATTTAGTATGAACAGTAAGTCACAACTAGTCGGTCAAAGAAGCATCACTGACCGACTAGTTCACACACTAGTCGGTCGGTGAGTCAACGTAGACCGACTAACTGTAAACAGTATTGAACAAGAAATTAAGGAATCAAACTAGTCGGTCCAAGAAGCTCTGCTGATCGACTAGATCACCATCTAGTCAGTCAGTACTTCTTCTTGTACCAACTAACATGCACAAAGAAGTCCGAATCGAAGCGCGACGCTTCGAGGAAGTTAGAATGAACTTGTACTAAGATCCTAGAGCTACGATATGAGCAATATGAAGATAGAAGCGTAAGATATACTCAAGGCTTAACATTCTATAGATCGAAGCTAAAAGACTATAAATAAAACCTTAATAAACGGTCTTCGAGAGCTTCGATTAATTCTTCATGACTTCCAAAATGGCGCAAGAGCTTCAACGAAGCTTTAGGCATGAATACGAGCTTTGAGAAGTCTTGAGATGTCGCTTTGAATGTTCTCGTGAATTTGACGACGATCTCCAATACTGCGCTCACAAATTGTTAGTTCATGGATTATTTATGTTTGCTCATCATCAAAACCAAATCCGGGGAGTCCAATATTCAACATTCTCCCCCTTTTTGGTGATGACAAACCAACACAAATAATAATAAAAAATAATGATTCAAATGTAAAATACTTACTCCCCCTGCATTGATGACACGTTAATTCCAAAATGAAATATATATGAATTGCATCAATCAGACGAGTAAGATATATAAAGAGAATCGATTTTTGAAATATCGGATTTTGAAAAATCCTTATATATATCTTAACTCCCCCTGAATCTAACATATCAAATTAGATTCTTGGAAATTGAGTTAAATTTTCATTTGCCCTATTTATTATCATTATCTCTCCCCCTTTGGCATTATCCCAAAAATGGGGGGCATACAACGACAACAACTAGGAAATGGAAAATCCAACATCGGGAGTCGTAGACAATGACGATGGAACTAATTGACACCAAGGGAAAAGTGATAAAATCAAATCAAGGTGTGCCAAATTGTCCATTATCAAAAAGCGATAATCAAAATCATCAAAAATACCAAATAATTATTCATTTCCTGAATAAAGAAACATACTCTTCAATATTCAATATTCTTGGTTAAATTGGTGCATGGAGAACAATTCTATACAATTATAGAATTTCAATTTATTTAACCAAGTTTTTCAATCGTCGAGCGACGATTTCACATAGCATCGATGGACATTGAATGCGAATTAATGTGCACGACGAAGAAAAACAAAATGAACATCGATGGATATATATATAGAAACATCATGAGTACATCCAAAAAAAATATCACATCGAGTACATCGAGTACAACATACCATAGATATAAACATTAAAAGATACAACAACATCATCAGAACACCATCATCAACATCCAACAAAAAAATACAACACATACACCGACATCCAACATATCAAAATACAACAAATCAACACCCAAACTCCATCCTAACCCAAAATACTCTCAATAAGATGCATCATCCAATGAGCAGTGGAGAGTCCTCGATATTAACGATCACGAGGGAGTGGCTGGATCAGCAGTCTCCATGGGTCCAGTCGACGGAGTGGACTCAGGCTCTGCTGGGAGAAGAGGCGTCTCAACAGACGGGATCGTCGGGGCAGGAGTCGAGACGTCTACGACAGGCTCGACGGCAGAAGTATCAACAGGAATATCAGCAGGATCAGAAGTCTGATCTACTGGGACAGAAGTCTCAGGAGCACCGGAAGAGGTGCCAGCATCAGGAGCAAAGGTGGTAGCAGCAGCAGCAGCAGCAGTGGCCTCATCGCCACGAGCCAAGGAAGTGACAAGATCGTCAATATCCTCATCGTCCATCTCCTCGGCCTCAGAAACGGAAGGAGGAAGATCAATGCACATCATACGAGCCATACAGCAGACGACCTCCTCGGTACGAGCCAAACGTGACTCGTGCCGACGAAGAAGGCGTACGACATCATCTAATGTGGCAGGAGGAGTGGGGGCTGCAGCAGCTGAGGAAGTGGCCTGGGAAGCAGATGTGGTCGACCTCTGCACGTGACGAAGCGCCGCAAGAGATTTCTTAACGGCCGTCGCGTTCAGAGGAGGACCCAAAGGACGCTCATCGTCAGGAGGGAGAGGGACACGGAAATGACGGAAAACCAGGGTCAACAGACACGGGTAAGGGATATGCGCAGATTTATTGGTCTTACGAATACACTCGAAAGAGTCCATCTTATCGAGTATAACGTGAGCCCAATTAATCTCGCAACCCAAGAAAAGAGCGTAAATCAGCTTGAGAAACGGCTGGGATGGCAGAGAAGATGAGCCATACTTGGGAAGCAAGCACGACTTCAGAATGAGATTAAGCACCCATGCATTAGGTTTGAACGACTTCGAAGGAACACCAATGAGGGCAGGAGGGATCACATGGAAGATATCAGAAAGAACGGACTGATCCAAGGAAGAGATATCATCAACAGAAATATCCGAAGGAAGGAGACCAGACGACGAACAACCAAGTACCTCCCCCAAGATTTCTGCCGTGAGAACTATAGGAGTTCCCAAGACAGTAGTCTCGATGGAGTGACTCTCATTGTACTGGCCACGAACGCGATTGGCGTAGAATAATTTGACCAGGCGAGGATATGGTCTAGGATTCGCCTTAGGGTCGAAGCGAAGGTAATCAAGGAGCCCACTATAGGAGAGGAGGTCAGCTAAGCCAAGGAAATCTGAAAACTGAACATAGTGCTCCAATAGCATCGGGCAGTGTTCAATACGGTTGTAGGCCGCTAGACACATAGGGTCGTCGCGACACAACGATATGTCAACACCACCCGCTGGCATTGGGCCCTTTCCCTTAGGCTGGCGAGTCCTAGGACGAAGTGGAGGAGTAGGTTCCCTATGGCCAGACTCATCCTCAGGAATAAACTCAGTATCGGAATCAGGAGGAGTAGTGGGAGTGTGGAGTTTGGGCTTTTTAGACTTAGATTTTCGGGGTTTGACCGTCGCCGTCCTCTGCTTCTTCAGAGGAGGCGAAGACGGAGAAGCTTGGGTAGATTTAGCCTGGCGCTTGGGCTTAGACGGATTCCTAGGGTTAGAAGGCTCTACGGTCATGGGGGAAGCCCCAGATGAAGTGATAGGGATCCTCGTCTTTGCCATGATCGTGGCACGACGAGAACAATCAAGCGTAGCAACACAAACCCTAGAGCTGAAAAGAATCGAAATAAACAAGCCCTAATAGAGTAAAACCGAAACCCTAGAACCCTAGGAAGTGAAAACACTCTAGAGCATACCCTAGAATAGGAATCGAGACCTAGGAGGGGGAGATATACCTAGGAGGAGAAGTCGACGGCGGCGGACGGCGGAGATGGCCGGAAAATTGGCCGGAGAGACGTCGGAAGTCGAAGGGTCTCGAGAGGGGTTTGGGAGTTTTCGAGCTGGAGCTTTGGAAACAACCGACTAAATGAAGAATCGATCGGTTAGAAGGTGTTTAAGTCGGTCGGGAAAGCGAAAAGACACGTTTTCCCTAACACACTTAGTCGGTCACAGTTCAAGCACTGACCGACTAGATTACGATCTAGTCGGTCGGTCAATGAGCTTGAACCGACTAAGTCGAAACAGAGGCAAACAATAATTTTTAGGGCTAGAGTTAGTCGGTCGCAGTATACTCACAGACCGACTAGTTTTCAATCTAGTCCGTCGGTAAGTGTACTGTGACCGACTAAAGAAAGAAAATGATAAGAGTTAGATTAAAGCTTGATCTAGTCGGTCTGAGTTCACTAGCTGACCGACTAGATGAGCATCTAGTCGGTTGGCTAATGAACTGAAACCGACTAGAAGAGTCCAAAAATTGATAAATGAGTTCTCTTCACTAACCACTTGGATGAAACATCTTAACACTCTAATTAGTCATCTAAATTACCCCATAAAACGTCGAAATCTTAAATACGACATTCAAATACGAATTCGAGCAAAAATTCAAACATATCACATAAAATCCCAAAAATTCAATAAATCTAGCATGAACGAAATATCGCGAAATATAAAAGCATGCAAGATAATTGAATGAAATATGAATCCTATATCTCGGATTCACCCATAATCCCCAATTCTCGACGCAACCGCACAAAGGAGTCCTCCTTTAGGGGTTTCGTGAAAATATCGGTGATTTGCTTTTGGGTTTCAACGTACACTAGTATGATGTCCTTTTTAGCAACATGATCATCTAAAAAATGGTGTCGGACATCTATGTGTTTTGATCGGGAATGGTGCACCGGATTCTTTGAAAGACATATAGCACTTTGATTATCCACCATGATAGGGCTAGTATCACAATGAATACCAAAATCCTTCAGTGTGTGTCTCATCCAAAGAACCTGGGCACAAGCGGCACCGGCGGCAATATATTCCGCCTCGGTGGTTGAAAGTGATACGGAATTTTGCTTCTTGGAAAACCAAGAGACAAGAGAATTTCCTAGAAAATGGCAAGTGCCACTAGTACTTTTCCTGTCGGATTTGCATCCCACATAATCGGCATCACTGTATGAGACTAACTCATTCGTGCTAGATTTTGGATAAAGTAATCCAAAATCAAGTGTATAACTTAAATAACGGAAAATACGTTTTACCGCTACTAAGTGAGACTCCTTAGGTTGAGACTGATAACGAGCACATATGCATACGGCAAACATAATATCGGGCCTACTTGCGGTAAGATAAAGTAAACTACCTATCATACCTCGATATAGACGAATGTCTACATCCTTACCGCCCGTATCCTTGTCAAGATGCGTAGTCGTGCTCATTGGAGTCTTTTTCCCTGAAGCACTCTCCATTCCAAATCGCTTAAGCAACTCCACCGTATACTTCGTTTGGTGGATGAAGATTGCATCGTTCATTTGGCGAATTTGGAGACCTAAGAAATATTTAAGTTCGCCCATGTGGCTCATCTCAAATTGTTCCTTCATAACATTAGAAAACTCTTCGCAAAGAGTGAAGTTAGTAGCACCGAAAATGATATCATCAACATAAATTTGAACTAATAAAATATCATTATTCGCATGCTTAACAAAAAGTGTAGAATCGGCTTCGCCCATTTTAAAATTCAAATCCAAAAGAAAATTCTTTAGGCGATCATACCAAGCTCGAGGAGCTTGTCTCAAACCATAAAGAGCTTTCTTTAGTTTAAAAACATGATTTGGAAATTTTTCATTTATGAAGCCCGGAGGTTGAGAAACGTAAACTTCCTCAACAACATCTCCGTTTAAAAATGCACTTTTAACATCCATTTGAAATAATTTAAAATTTTTATGGCATGCATAAGACAATAATAGTCTAATTGATTCTAATCTAGCTACCGGAGCGAAGGATTCTTCGAAATCGATACCTTCCTCTTGGCGATAGCCTTGAGCAACTAACCGAGCTTTGTTCCGGACGACGACTTGATTTTCGTCGGATTTGTTCTTGAAGATCCACTTTGTCCCTATGACGGTGTGGTTCTTCGATGGCAAAGGAACAAGCTACCATACCTCATTCCTCTCGAATTGAATGAGTTCCTCCTCCATGGCAAGGATCCAAGCACCATATTCGCACGCTTCAACTATATTCTTTGGCTCTATTGATGAGACAAAGGCACTATTGGCGAAGTGGTGGACTTGCGATCTCGTCTTGACACTATCATGAATATTGCCAATGACTTGCTCATGGGGATGGTCACGAACGGTATGAAGCCGCTTGGGAATACCTTGATCACTAGGCACATTCTCAACAACTTCATTAGTCGGGTTAGTATCAATAGAATCAATTGAATCAATAGACTTAGAATTTTCAAACGAATCACATAAAACAACCATAGAATCATCATCATTTGAAATTCTAGAAGTAGTAAAATTCTCATTAAAAGAGACATGAAGTGATTCCTCGATCGTAGAGGATCTTTTGTTGAATATCCGGTAGGCTTTGCTACGTGAGGAATACCCAACAAATATCCCCTCATCCGATCTCGGATCAAACTTGTCCAAATTATCATATGTGTTTTTAATAAAACATTTTGCGCCGAAAACACGAAAATGTTTAACTTGAGGCAATCTACCAAACAACAATTCATAGCAAGTTTGTTTGGTGCCGGGCCTCAAAAGTATTCTATTAAACACATAACAAGCGGTGTGTACCGCTTCCGCCCAAAATTGATAACCAAGTTGACTATCTTCGAGCATAGTGCGAGCACACTCCACAAGCGTTCTATTCTTCCTCTCAACAACACCATTTTGAGGAGGTGCGCGAGGGAAAGAAAACGTGTGAGTAATTCCAAGATCATCACAAAAATTTGAGAAAGACTCATTCTCAAATTCACCCCCATGATCACTACGAATAGTGACAATGGTGGTTCCGATGAGATTTTGTACTTTCTTTACAAATATTGTGAAGTTTTCAAAAGCTTCATTTTTATTACATAAGAAAAATACCCATGTAAATCTTGAATAATCATCAACGATGACTAGTCCATATCTTGCATTTCCTAAGGAAGCAACTCTAGTTGGCCCAAATAAATCTAGATGTAATAGCTCTAGTGGCCGTTTCGTAGAAATGCTTTTCTTAGGTTTAAATGAAGATTTAGGAAGCTTGCCACGTTGACAAGAATCACAAAAACTTTTCTTTTCAAAAACGAGCTTCGGAAAACCTTTAATGGAATTTAATTTTGAAAGCTTATAAAGTGTTCCAAAGTTCACATGTCCAAATCGTCGATGCCATAAGTGTTGTTCACTTGTGTTGGCAACGAGACATTGTTCATATGACTTAGGAAGATCCAAAATATAAATATCTTTATGGCGTGTGCCGGAAAATAATAATTTATTATTATCATTTGAAATATGACACAATCCTTTCGCAAATCTAACTTTGTAACCTTTGTCACAAAGTTGGCTTATTGAAATAAGATTATGATTTAAACCATTAACTAGATAAACATCACTAATTAAGGGTTTAGAAGGGTTACCCACTTTACCAACACCGACGATTGTTCCGCTCTCATTGCCTCCAAATACGACGCGATTTCCATTTGCAATGGGAACCACTCCGGAGAGCAATTGAGCGTCACCCGTCATGTGTTTTGAACACCCGCTATCAAGTATCCAATTCCCTTTGGAGCTAAATTTAAATTTGTTGCTCCTTTTCTTTTTTTTTTCCTTGAGTACCTAAAGATAGAAACTTTCATATCATGGTACCCAAGGTCATTGGGTCCTCAAAAGTTAGACCTTTGGAAGCCAAGTCCAATTGGACTTAGACTTCCCCACATAATTTCTACTATGCACAACATCCGAAAAATAAGCATTCATATACACTTGTTTTTCATCCATGCTTGTGTCCTTTGGGCTCCAAATAGTGAAAATCTTGGGAGCCCTCATCCTATTGGGTGCATGCATGCGACGTTGATTTCTATGTGAGGCATGTTGTGGATAGGCATAAGGAACATGATGGAATGGTGCACGACGAGAATTATTCATATGATGAGGTGGGTGAACATATGCATGTGTGGGAACACGTGCGTGACGGTGTCTCACATGGTGTGCACGTGCCCGAGAATGTGTTGCATAAAAATCATCATATGTGTGAGACGGTGGAGTAGGACGTGTGTTCCTACGTGGCATGGTATTGGTGTACATATAAGCATGCCCCTTCTTTGGAGGTCCACCCAAAGTGGGTTTCTTTCCAAAAGAGGGTGTGGACGAGGTGGAAGCACCGTTGGTAGATGAACTACCAATAGAGTGTTTGCTACCACTCGTAGAGTCACCGGAAGTTGGGCTAACAAAAGTAGTGGCCGCTTTAGATGCACATCCCATCGTATACCCCAAACCAATGTGGTGATTGGCCGGAAGTAAGTCACTTAGGATTTTATCCAAATGGTCCTTACCCTTATTGAATTTATTAATTCAGCCTAATGTGTTCTCATATTTCTCTTTGAGAGAACGCATAGAAGTATCCAAAGTGGATACTTGCGATGTGAGCACATAAACACGAGATTTAAGATTCTCGTTTTCAATACTCAAAGTCGAGTTTTGAGAAGTTAAATCCGCTATCCTATGTTCTTCCGGATCATCAATGCTAACATGTTCAAGTTTAGATTTGAGATTGCCAATCTCATTTCTTAACTCGTCAACAACGGTGTCGTTGTTGGTGATGATAGTCTTAGGCGAGGTTTGAATGCTAGCTAGGTCATCTTTTACTTTAGTATATCTATTTACTAATTTAGTGTATTTAGACCATAAATGAGAGTTAGCATCCCTAAGATCATCCATAGTTACCTCATCGCTTTCGTCGTCGCTATCATCGGAGGAGGAAGATCCTTGATCATGCTCCTCTCTTGCCATGAAGCACATGTGCGCTTGCTCCACTTTCTCATCGTCCGACTCTCCGCTTGAGGAATCCTCGGAGTCGGTGAATGTTGCTCCGACAAGTCCCTTTTGTACCCCTTTTTGTACTTTTTCGACTTGTCGAACTTCGGCGCCTTCCACTTCTCCTTTTGCTTGTTTTGAGGACAATCCGCTTTGATGTGTCCTGGCTTATTGCATTTAAAGCACAAAGGTGGAGAGGCGTTAGTAGAAGTAAATTTAGATTTTTGTTTGAAGTTACCCTTTCGGAAGAAGCGATTGAACTTCTTTGCCATGAGTGCAACGGATTCCATGTCCATTTCTTCTTTCGAGTCCTCATCATCGGTAGAGGTGGATGAAGCCGCCTTGAATGCAATTGCCTTTTTCTTAGGCACGTCTTGGTTCAAATAGGACTTCATCTTTTCTTGTAACTTCACCTTGCTATCTTTGCATACCTCGTATGACATCAAAGTACCCATCAATTGAACTACTGTATACTTATTCATGTCATTACCTTCCACGATGGCGAAGGTACGTTTCTCCCAAGAAGAAGGAAGTCCTTCGATAAGCTTTGAGCACTTCTCCTTTTGAGTGTAGGACTTGCCGAGGGCCTCTAACTCGTTTATTATGTCAACGAAGCGAGCGTAATATTCCTTCATCTTCTCGCCCTGTTGCATATGAAACATTTCGTAATCTTTGTTTACGACTACGAGTTTAGAGTCTCTTACCCTACTCGTCCCTTCATGTAGAATGCGGAGGGAGTTCCAAATTTGATATGCACTCTTACATGTGCATATCTTATTGAAGTCCTCGGGCTCCAATGCGCATTGCAAGGCGTTCATTGCCTTGGCATTGCTTACCTCCGCGGTGACCTCCGCGGTAGTCCATTTCTCAAAGTCTTCTTCTTCGGGCTCGATGTATTCCTTCATTGTGGTCCTCCATAAGGATGCACTCCGGAGGAAGGTTTCCATCCGGCATTTCCAGTACCCATAGTTGGTACCGTTGAAGAATGGAGGCCTCGTAGAGGAATGTCCTTCCATCACCGAAGATGCTCCTTCGCGGTTCCTGAAGGTGTCATAGTTGGAAGGTGGACGCATGGTCTTGTTGTCGTTGGCAGACATAGCTAAGTATCTGGCTCTGATACCAAATGTAATGCCCTACAAGCTATTGCACAAGTACTAGAGGGGGGGGGGGTGAATAGTACTTTAAAAATAATAAGGAGTATAATTCCAAATTATAGTGCAAACAACTACCAAATCAATTTGCGGAAGCTTAAATTGAATGACAACAACAAAATTAACAATGCAAACAAATGATGTTAATGGGTTCGGATCCACCCAAGTCTCCCCGACTTGTTCCCGGTGATCCTACGTCCCAACCACCCAGATCCCCTCCGGATACTTAGGTTAGAAACCCTAACCCAAGATTTCCACTATGAATATCTTGTGAAAAACCTTCACAAGATCAAATCATACATGCAATGGCAATAGTGAATCCCACAACCCGGGATCACAACCTTCTCTCACAACTGAGAGAATCAACAAGCAATATTAATAAGTTTATAATGAAATAAACAATCTTACCACAAAATCCTATACCTTGAGTTTTTCTTACCCAATAGGTGAAAGGAAGGATTTGAGGAAGATGAAGTCACCAAGACCTAGCACCAAGGAAATGACCAGCAATAGGTGCCTAGGAGAGATTTGAAGACTTGATTCAAGCAAGAGCTTGAAGGGCTCACCAAGAACAAGCTTCTCTCAAGATGGATTATAGATCTAGAATGTGAGAGAATGGGTTTCTTGTGAGGAAGAGAGCTTTGGAAATGAGTGAGAATGGCTATCTCTTTCTATCTCAATGAATCTCTTAATGGCAGCTCTTTTTAGAGAGAAATGACCTAGGTTCGTATTTATAGGGTCCCATAAAAACAAGTTAGGTCAATTTCCAACGGATAGAAATCTGAGAAAACTAGTCGGTCAAAGAACAACCACTGACCGACTAGTTCATCAACTAGTCGGTCAGTCAAACAACATGGACCGACTAAGTGAGGAACTGAGAAGAGATAGAAATTCAGACCTAAAAATCTAGTCGGTCCAAGAAGACTTTCTGACCGAATAGTTTCACAACTAGTCGGTCAGTCAGTGAACGTAGACCGACTAAGAGGCATATAGAAATAGTCTGAATACAAATTGACTTAGTCGGTCCAAGAACAAAAGTTGACCGACTAGATTGTCAACTAGTCGGTCACCAAACGTTCTTAGACCGACTAACGATAAACAGTAGCTTAGGAGAAATTTAGTATGAACAGTAAGTCACAACTAGTCGGTGAAAGAAGCATCACTGACCGACTAGTTTACAGACTAGTCGGTCGGTGAGTCAACGTAGACCGACTAACTATAAACAGTACTGAACAAGAAATTAAGGAATCAAACTAGTCGGTCCAAGAAGCTCTGCTGACCGACTAGATCACCATCTAGTCGGTCAGTACTTCTTCTTGTACCTACTAACATGCACAAACAAGTCTGAATCGAAGCGCGACGCTTCGAGGAAGTTAGAATGAACTTGTACTAAGATCCTAGAGCTACGATATGAGCAATATGAAGATAGAAGCGTAAGATATACTCAAGGCTTAACATTCTATAGATCGAAGTTAAAATACTATAAATAAAACCTTAATAAACGGTCTTCGAGAGCTTCGATTAATTCTTCATGACTTCCAAAACGGCGCAAGAGCTTCAACGAAGCTTTAGGCATGAATACGAGCTTTGAGAAGTCTTGAGATGTCGCTTTGAATGTTCTCGTGAATTTGACGACGATCTCCAATACCGCGCTCACAAATTGTTAGTTCATGGATTATTTATGTTTGCTCATCATCAAAACCAAATCCGGGGAGTCCAATATTCTACAACTCAGCCTCCAGGGGAGGCTGAGATGCAAGAATGCTCTCAAAAATAAGTGCATCAGAGGAGGAGGTTGGAATATCAATAGAGGACAAGGTAGGCTGAGAGGTCGTGGCAACAGTTGTGGTAACAGACACAATGACACTATCGGTATATACGGCGGTTGCAAAGACTGGAGCGTCGACAGGTGGGGTGGTCATGAAATTAGGAGATAATGAAACCCCAGGAGTCGAGAAGTCAGGTGTGTCGAGGGTCTCTATGGTCACGGAGGAAGAAGGGTCG
>CM061132.1:50857249-50895249 GCA_030789695.1 Scilla litardierei | reverse complement strand
CTACCACCCGCAAGCCCCCAATTGAGCGGGGGGGTAATGTCTGAGGCACAATCACTGTCAATGTTACAGACCGCAGTCCTCACATCTGCAGTGATGTCATCAAATAAATGGGTCATAGAATTTGCTGAGCCATCAAAGATCCTTCTGTTGCATTCTCTCCATATATGCCATACAATCGCTGCAATTACTATCTTGGCCAAAGTTCCCAAGCTATCTGAGCTTCTATACCTGTCGACGAAGATGTCACAAACCTTATGAAGGGAAGATGGGACCCGCTCTAATACTCCCATCTTAAGAAAGCTTCTGCACAGAATGTATCTCAAGAAGTTACACTCGAAAAAATGTGATCAATACTCTCCTCTGAACCATCTCGGCATTACTCACAACCTAAAGCCGTCACCACCCCCCAATGAGCAAGAATGTCTCTTGTGAGAAGCTTATAATGAATCCCTCTAAGTAATGTAATAGCTATCTTGGGAATATGCCCCTTATACTAAACAAGCCTATAATACGGGAATCTGATCTGCCTGGAACGCGTCCCATCCCACGCACTCCTAAGGGAGTCGGAATATCCCGCTCTCCAAACCCAGCCGTCCTCTCCAGTAGTAATCAAATACTGTGAAATCAATGGCATAACCGCCCAGATTCTCTCATTATCCACCCAATTATCACCATCCCAGTAGTCGCATACCCTCTTTCTTTCCTCACCTGCAGGAACATCACAGGAATCACATAGAGGCCCACATGGCAGCTAGCTATCATACCAAAACAGAGTAAAACACACATTCCTGACTATGCACCCAATAATATTCCGGGTATATCTTCGGCAATATAGGAGGAACTTCCATGTCCCTGAATGAGAAGGAATGCCCGTCTCTCTAAAGAACCCCAAGCCAGTAAAATAGTGTTTCCTCATAAATGAAGCCCATAGCCCATTGTGCGTAAGAAGACGACAAGTCAATCGAACCCCATATGCCATATTAAGATCCGCAAGGTAACATAACCCAACACCTCCTTCCGCCTTGGGTAAGTAAATATATTTCCAGGCCCAAAAAGAAGATTTCCCCATATAAACCTCATGTATAGACCATTAATCGAACACAAAACTGATTTCGGTATTCGAAAAGCCTGCAACCAGAAAGAAACCATGCCATAGATAACAGATCTAACAAGCTCAATACGCCCAAAGATAGAGAGCAGAGAGAACACCCACCCCTGTAATTTCTTCCTGCATTTGTCGATCAGCCTCTTAAACATGGATGGTTTTGGATAATGAGATGATGGGGGAAGACCCTAGTAGGATGATGATCCAATCATACAACGAACACCCAGAATGTTTGCCAAACATCCAGTGTCCTTAGCACCTTTACTAAACATAACTTCACTCTTCCCCCAATTGACATCAACACCCGTGAAAAGCCTGAAATTTGCTAAGAAGGTCCCTCAGTCCCTCAAAGTATCTAGCACTGGCTCGACAGAATACTAAAAGATCATCTGCAAACAAAGATGTGTACAATCCCCCATATTCCTCTTCATAGGCTACACCACACAACTACATACACTTCTGGCCATTAAGAGAGAAAATGCTTCCATGACAATCACAAAAAGATAAGGAGATAACGGATCCCCTTGCCGCAGCCCCCTGTTAGAGCAGAACATACCAGAAGGCGAGCCATTTATCATTACTGAGAAGGATGGGATAGTGTGTGTGTGTGTGTGTGTGTGTGTGTGTGTGTGTGTGTGTGTGTGTGTATACACTATAAAATAGGGATGTTATCAAGAGATTTTGGATAAGAGTTTTTGTATAAGAGATATTGGTTATGAGATAATAGGTAAGATAACGTGGATATGTGTATTGTTGTATAAGAGATAATTGATAAGAGATAATGGATAAGAGATTTTGGTTATGTGTAATTGGGTGTGTTGTTTATATGGATTTTGTATATGGGGTGTGAGAAATTGAGAAATGAGATATTGGATAAGAAATCACATCATTTTGTATAAGGGGTATGATGAGGGGTTTTGTTTTAAAATTTTGAAATCAAAATTTCCGTTTACATCTGTGATGGGTTTTGATTTTTGGAGGGAATAAATGGAGGGACTTATGGGAGGGAAACACATTTGATCACAACGATGATCACATCGTACTTGGGGGAGGTTCCTCTGTATATGAAGATTGCGATGAAGAGAATTTTGCGCGGCAAGAGCAAGAAGAGCAAGGGAGAGAATTTGCTCCTCATCTACCTCCTTGCCATCATCTTCTACCTCAGCTCAACAACGAAGAGTAAGGGAGAGCAAGAAGAGCAAGGGAGAGCAAGAAGAGCAAGAACATCAAGAAGAGCACCCTCCTCTTCTACCTCCACATCGGTGAGCTCTTCCTTGTCTCCACAATTTTTTTCTTTTAATTTATTTCACCCTCTTCTCCACAATCCCATTGCAGCGCTTTGAGCTTCATCATACCCTCAGCAACTCAACCCTTGGTGAGCTTTGTGAGTTTGAGAGCTTCATCACGGCCTCTGCACCTCAACCATGGGGAGTTTTGTTATGGTTATGCCAGTTGCACCTCATCCCTTCATTCAAGTATGGTTATGGAATTTTTAGTCAATTTTAGTTATTGTACTGAATGAGAATCTGTTTATCAGTCAATTTCAGTCAAGAGTTGGTTATGAGATCATAATAGTTTTTATAGTTTTTAGAGTTGGTTATGGGTTTAAAACTTTCAGTCATGAGTTTTTATAGTTTTTAGTTACCTTAATGAGAATGATTTATCTTAAAACTTTAAAACATTTCAGTCACGTTTATACATTTCAGTCAATTTTTAAAATTTTAAGTCACGTTTCACTTTATGTTATGGAAGTTTCAATTTTAAAATTTCAGTCTGAAAACTGAAATTTTTTTAAAAAATTTCAATATGAAATATTTCATCAAGCTATTTTGAAACTTTTATTTGTGGGACAACTCTTATCCAATTTGAAACTATTGAGCTTGAATGGGCAATCCCATATATTGCTGAAAAATGAGCTTGCTGAAAAATGAGCTTGATGAATTGCTCATACTTAAACCAACTGAAATTTCAAGGCAGTTTTGTTTGATACTTAAACCAACATAGGAAATGAGCAACTGGGATATGAATATTGAAGTTCCATGAACTGGGATATGAGGTTGAGCAATAAGCATGAATTAGAATGAAACATTACTGAAATGTTTTTTTTTGTCCATGCTAAAAAAATTTTTGTCCCTGTCTTTCTGGGTTCTTCATTTTTTTTAATTGATATTTCAGGATAATTTGCAACTTAACATTATCATTTGCAACTTAACTTCATTTTTCCAATGTTAAGTTTCAATTTCATTTTGTACTTTTTACATGCTGAGATGTTATGAGATGTTAATTTGTAGTTTTAACAAACTGAGATGTTAATTTCAATTTCAGTTTGTATCTTCATAATATGAGATGTTATGAGTTAAAATGTTGATGTTATGAGTCAAAATTTCCCTCCAGGTGTTAATTCCAAATACATGATGTTATGAAGTCAAAACTTCATATGAGAATATATACACCCTGTATCAATGTTAACATATCCCGACAGGTTGTATATGATTTTTTTAATTTCATATTAGTCAAATTTAATACATGATGTTAAGTTTCAATGTTATGAGTCAAAATTTCACAGTTTCAATGTTATGAGTCAAAATGTTAAGTTTCATATGACACATAATGATAAAAATTTCAATGTTAAGTTCAATGTTAAGTTTCAATTTCAGGCTGAATGAGTTTGGTTTCAATAAGGTTCAATTTTCAATTTCAATTTCAGGACATAGATAGAGTAAAAAAATTTTCTCACCCCATATGTTTTCATTTTGGTTTCAAAAATTGAAGCAATGAAGCATCATCTTGGTTCTGAATTCATGTTTTTAGTTTGAAACTGAATACAAGATAGACAAGATGTAGCAAACTTGGTTTCATCTTGAAATTACTCAAGTTTTTTGTATTCATTTTCATCTTGACTTTCTCAGGCTGAATATTGAAACTGATTAGCATACACATTTTTCATGCTGCATCTCAAACTGAAATGAAAATTTCAAACCAAGGATAAACTTTTTTGCTCATATTTCAAACTATTTTGGAAGTTGAATATAGTTTGACTTACCTGAAATTTTCAACCCAATGTGAAAAATCTTCAAGGTGAAATGAAATGATCATTTTTCAAATGACTGAAATTTTGACTGATGGTGTTTTGTGAAATGAAATGCTCATATTTGGTGTTTTTTTTGACTAATGGTGTTTTTTGACTGATGCTCAGTTTTCAAATGAAATTTTGACTGATGGTGTTTTTTTGCAATATGATGCTAAAAATTGGATTTTGAAACCCTTTAAATTTTAAAAAAGTGGTTTGTTGAGAATGAGTAAATTTTTCAAGCTTGCAGTTGGAATATTTAGCATCAATAAATAGAATGAGCAAATTTGTCCCACTTTGTCATGTTTAGCATTGATGCTAAATATTCCAATTGCAAGCTTCAAAATTTGCTCATTATATTTAGCATTTGTCCCAATTTGTCCTGTTTAGCAATGAAGCTAATTTTTGAAACTTGAATGATTTTCATTTCTATGAGATGTTAAATTTTGGACCTTGACATGAAATTTTGGACATACTATTACAGGACTCTTCATTATATTTAGCATTTCTAGGTTTTTTTTTCCTCTTTTCAACTCTTGGTTTTGTTCATCAGTTTTTATGTTTTTCTTCATTTTTTTGTCAGCTCTCTTCAGCTCTATGATTTTTTTGTCCCTGTTATTTTGTGTTCTTCATTTTTTGAACTTAATTCATTATGGGTTTGATATGCTACTGATATGGTTTTGATAATATTTCAGTTGAACTTAATTCAACTGAAATTTTTAGAATTTCATAGATTGGTTTTTGAATGCTCAAGATAGGTGAGAATACTTAATGCTCAATGTATACCTGATATTGTAGAATATTTAGAATATCCTGATTACAATCAATTTTTTATCCATGTTTTTTTTGTTTTCTTCATTTTTTTGAACTGAAATATCAGAGAATATATACCTCTCTTCAGCTCTCTGTTTTTTTTTGTCCCAGTTTTTTTGTTTTCTTCATTTTTTGAACTTAACTCATTATGGGTTTGATATGCTACGGATATGGCTTTGATGATATGAAGTTGAACTTAATTCAACAACTGAAATTTCTGAGATTGGTTTTTTATTGGTTTTCAAGATAGGTGAGAATATTTTAGAATGCTCAATGCTCAAGATAGGTGAGAATATTTAGAATTTCAGAGATTGGTTTTTGAATGCTCAAGATAGGTGAGAATAGTAAATGCTTAGTGTTGATATGCTATTTGATGATATGCTGAAGATAGGTGAGAATAAAATAAATTTTTTTGTACATGTTTTTTTGTTTTCTTCATGTTTTTTGAACTGAAATTTCAGAGGTTGGTATTTTTTTGATTGGTTATCAATTTTTGAAATTTCAATCCTGATATTGATAGTTTTCTTCAGAGATTGGTAGTTTTCTTCATTTTTTTGACTGAAATTGATGCTCAGTATTTATTAAGATTTGTATTTTTTTTGTTTTCTCCAAAGAGCAATTGGTTTTTTGATTGGTTTTTTCAAATTGGTTATGGCATGCTTAGTATGGCAGCTCAGTATAAATTTGATCATTGACTTGAAATTATGTATAAATTTAGTATACATTTAGTATTTGCTCTTGACTTGAAATTGCTCAGTATGAATTTGCCCAGTATAAATTTCAATTTCAATTTGCTCAATTTGGCAGCTTGAATTTGCTCCCTGATGCCCCCTTAGTATTTATACAGTATGGTAGCTTGAAATTGATACTAAGTATTTATACAGTTTGGCATGCTCAGTATTTAGTTATGGAGAATGTTTGAAGTATTGGAGAATGTTTGAATTTGCATGAATGCATGTATTGTTATACAGTATTGGTGTATTTTCAAACTTGGTTCTTGAGTATGTTTAACATTTGAGTGTATGCTGGAGTATGAATTTTCAACTAACATTTGAGTAGTTGAGTATGTTTAACAATATGAATTTTTTAGTATGTTGAGTATGAATCATGTTTTCAGTATACTGAATAGTTGAGAATGCATTTGACTAGTTAAGTATGCATATGGATAGTTGAGTATGTTAAACATTTGTTAGCATATGAATAGTTGAGTATTGGTGTATGCTTAAGTAATCTTAAACATTTGAGTAGTTGAGTATACTCATACTGAACATACTAAAAATTTCAGCTTGTGATAATTTTGGTTTCAACAAGTAATTGAGATTACTCAAGCAGGGTTTTTGTATGAAAACAGGATGCTGAAACCCATAACCCATTTGAGTAGTTGAGTATGAAAACATTTGAGTATGAAAACATGATGCTGAAACCAGGGTTTTTGTATACTGAACATTCTAAAAACATGATTTTGGTTATGTTATAATTTTGTTAACATTTATTAGCACCCTATCATTTGAGTAGTTGAGTATGCATATATGTTTAACATATTCAACTATTCAGCATTTGAGTAGTTGAGAATCCACTCAAATTGGTGCTTGAGTATGTTTAACAATATGAATAGTTGAGTATTGGTGTATGCTTGAGTAATCTTAAACATTCCAGGGTACTAACAAAAATAGTTGAGAATTGGTGTATTTTCAAAATTAGGATGACAGGATTGGCATATGAGAAATAAATCATGTGTTGAGAATATGCCATCATCATGTGTTGAGAATGACAGGAATGGCATATTCTCAACAATTGTTAAGGGTGCTAACAATTGATGATGGCATATTCTCAACTATTTCATATGCATTTGTTAGCAATGACAAGATTGGCAATAGCATATGAAATAGTTGAGAATTGAGAAATAGTTGAGAATGTATGTATGTATGAAATATACACATGTTGAAACCCATGATCTGTGTATGTATGTAAAAATATACATACATAAATAGTTGAGAATTGGTGTATTTTCAAAATTAGGATTGGAAATATATTGTCACAACACTAATACATACATAAATATTATGCAAACTGGAAATTTCCTCAATCCTCAATTTGACATATTTAATTTGCATATGTAATTGACATATCCTGTCACAACACTAATCTTGCCATGTAATTGACAGATCCTCAAATACTCAATCCTGTCATTGCCAATAACATGGATTAGTGTTGTGACATGATTGAGTAATAGATTAGTGTTGTGACATGCCAATAACATGTCAACTCAAATCCTCAAATACTCAATCATGTAAATTTCCTCAATCCTCAACAAGTGATCAAATTTCTCATCAATTTTGCAAATAGCCATGGACTCAAATAGCAACTGTGATCACAACATGTGATAATATCTTTGATCACATTCCTCGATCCTCTTTATTGTTTCAAACGCTAAAATGATTCCAATATCTCATCTCTCAATCCTTTTTACAACATGTGATATTGGAATCATTTTAGCAACTTCCTCATTCCTCAACATGTGATCACATTTGCAAATTGCTAACCATCAACTTGACATATAATGAATGACATGATACTCAGCCGAAGATACAAGTTTCAAAGGCTAAAATCATTCCATGCTAAAATTGAGAGATATGGGTTTTCAAAATTAAGAGGATACTCAGCCAAAAATGATTCCAATATCACTTCATGTTAACAAATGCAAATTTCTAACAAATGAAAAATGATTCCAATATCATGTCATCACTTCATGTTAAAAACTGAGAGGATACTCAGCTAAACAAATTGAGAGATGAGTTTTGTTTTAACATGGAATCATTTTTTCAAAAGCTAAACAATTTCACAACATGTGATATTGGAATCATTGTAGCAAATTCCTCAATCCTCAACATGTGATCACGTTTGCAAATTGCTAAACATCAACCTGACATATAATGAATGATAGGATACTCAGCCAAAGGATAACTGCATATACTCAAATACATCAAATTTGTCATTAGGATTACATAACTGCATATGAAATTGCATTAGAATTCATAATTGCATCTGAAATTGCATAACTGCATATCAACTTGACATATAATCAAATTGAACATACATACACAGATGTTTCATATGTTGGTATAGCAATTTCAAAATTAGGATTTCTAATGTTGATTATGAATTCTAACATATCATGGATAACTGCATATGAAACACATGCAAAATGATTTAATATCTCAAATCAGTGAGTTCAATTGTTACACTGTATATGAAATCCTAACATATCATGTATATGCAGTTAACATATGAAAAATATCAAACATATGCAGGATATGTCAATTGACCTTAGAAATCCTCAATCCTCAAATCAGTGGAAACACTGCATATGTAACAATTTAGTTACAGATCAAATAATATAATGTTGATATATTATGAATATGTTAGAATTCCTAATCAAAGTTACAGATCATGGATTTCTAATGTTGATTATGAATTCTATACATACATAAAATTAGAATTCTAATGTTGAAATTGAAATTGCCAAAAATTATATGAACACACCTTAACAATTAGTTGAGTATCCTGTGAATGTTTAGACATCATCCTCAATTCTGTTTGTTTTGGTGTGTTCATATGTTGAAATTGTTTAGCAATTTGCAAATAGCCATGGACTCAAATAGTTGATTCAGTGTTAACCTCATACTCAAAATGTGATCAGTTGACTATCCTGGACTCAAATTAATTTGAGTTCCTGGACATATGCAAATTAATATGTCAAGTTGAGTATCCAAGACTCAAAATGTGATCATTTGAGTATCCTGTCATATTAATATGCTCACATTTCCTGTCAACTTTATAAACTGTGATCATGGACATTTGAGTATGAACATCATTTTGAATCATATGAACATGAACATATGAGTATCCTGGAATTACTTTTCTTGCAAAAAATATTCATACTCAATGAACATTTGAGTAGTTGAGTGTGCATATGAATAGTTGAGTATGTTTAACAACTGTTAGCATATGAATAGTTGAGTATTGGTGTCACGCCCCGCTTCCCAAAATGGACGGAAGCGAAGCGTGACTAAGGCCTGCTTAGGCCAGAGCTGAGAAGCTCGGACCCAATAAGCGTCTGTAGGGGTACCATTTTAAAAGTTTCAGGTTCTTGCATTAATAAAGTTCGAAACAACAGAAAGTAAGAAAGGAAGTTGCATTCATTAAATTAGAGGTATAATATCCAACGAGTACAAAGTCTAAAAAGAAGCCTAAGCATGGAAACAAAAGTTTTAAAAGCAAACCTAAAAGCAGTAACTTCTGAAAGTGATGACTAAAAGGACCTCTAGGTCTGGTCCTCGTCGGGCACGTACTCTGGGTCGACGTCCTCGGCTCCTCGTACTCCAGTGAGTCTGCCTCGTCCACGAACTCTGGCTGAGCACCTGACGTACATCACCAAAGAAGGAAACTGTACGTCAGGTAAAGTCTACAAGAAGGGTTAGACTTTGTCGCAAGTGCACCGAACTTTAAACAACGGTTTACTGGTTGATTAGCATGCTGAGGTTCTATTACACAATAGTTTACTGGTTGATTAGCATGCTGAGGTTATGATAGGAGAACAAGGTAAAGTAAACGCAGCAGGGAAGTAAAGCGTAACAAGTAGCAGTCGTAGCGTGTGCTACCAACTACGTGACTAACCTACAGGTGTCAAGACAAGTCGGGACGTGACGGGACATGACAAGACAAGACAAGTGAGACACGAAAGGGTTCACGCCTTATGGTTCGAGGGGGATCAGACCCTCTTACCGTGCGCATGCTCAACCCAACCCCAAACCCCAAGACAAGACAAGACAAGATATCCGTACAAGGGATCACTTGCTCTAGCTTGGCGAGTGCCCTATTGCCCGCAGGCTGTGTATCCGTACAAGGGATCACTCTCTCTAGCTTGGAGAGTGCCCTATTGCCCGCAGGCTGTGAATCTGTACAAGGGATCACTCGAAGAGTGCCCTATTGCCCAGCGGGCTGTGCAAGACGGGACGTGACGTGACAAGACAGGAAGGGTTATTCTAGGGTGTCCACACACACGCACACACATGATAGCCCTAAAATATCAAGTTGTTGTTGTCAGGCTCAGACTTCGTCGTCAAGTCTGAGCCGTCAGGAGTCGTCCCGGACGCTATCATTTCACGTCCGGTTCTATTTGTTCACAGTTATCAATTCTAACCAACTAAGGCCTAAGCACGGCCAAAAGTGCAAGTGGATATACTTGCCTGTGATGGCGAGTGTGTCGTCCTCCCGAAGCATTTCGTCTAAGCGTCTCGTCCGCGGAAGTCCGTCTGAAATATCGCCACGGCGACAGTGTCAGGTCGTGATTTTCATCAAGTCCTATTAGGGTTTGTTTCTAGATTAGCGGGCCTACCCTATTCGTCAAAGTCACATTTTTGGTGTTTCGTTCAACCTAGATCGACTACTACCCTATGTGCATAGAAAAGTTGTCCGATTGTCGATCTTTCTACGGTGAGCAGCGTTTTACAGATACTGAAAGTAAATTTAGTTCAAGTTGTCAAATTTTAGTTTAGGGTTTGATTTTTCTACGGTGTGGGTTGCTACGAGTTAGGGGACTAACCTTGTATAACGATCGCCTGTGTGTCCGACGTCAAGTCTAGAAACGGCAACGGTCGCATGAAAGACGTATTATATCTGCGTCATTAGATTAAAGGTATCAGGCTAAACGAGTTTAACTCCTTGAAATTATATACGTATAATATACGGTTGTTAAACTTAACTAACCTATTATTACTAACTGGTAACCTCAAATATATATATATATATATACTAGCATTCCTACATTATTATATCCTGTTATTATCAATGCACCAACATACATACTGACATTATAATATAACTGCTATATGTATAAAACTAAGCTAACTTAAGTATTTAAAATTACATACTAATTTAAATAACATACTGAAAGTGTCATAAGGCATATGAAGAAATAACATGCGTAGTAACTGAAAAGTGACAACTCACAATTATCACTAGCTCTCTCTCTTGGCATCGGCAGTTGGGTCGGAGTTGTGGAGAGGTTGGCGATGTCCATGCAGGGCAGGTGGTTGTAAGGTGATGGCTGGGGCAAGTAGGTGGTGATGTGGGCACCGTGAAGTTTGCGGCTGTGGTAGTTTTGCTGGGTGGAGGGGGTAGTTGGCATGGTTAGGGCGACACGGTTGAGGGGTGTAGGCAATGACGGGGAACACATCGACGGTGAGGAGGTTGGCGAGGGGGTTGTCGTCGAAGAGTGGGCGGAGTGGTGGCGGGTTGCGGGCTCGCCTGAGAAGGAGGGTGACTGGTGAGAGGGGCTGTCGTGGAGGGGTTAGAGGCTGCGGCGAGTCGGAGTCATCCGTTCGGAGGTGCAGAGCGCCGGCGGTGACTGACTGGCTCGGGGCGACCGCCGGAAGGAGGAGCAGCAATGGAGCTGCTGCTGTTGGCTGAACGGTGGCGACGCAGGCTGTGTATGGCGGCGCTGGGCGGTGCAGGTTCGTCGGAAGGCGGCGTTGGGCTTGTCGGGCAACGGGGCTCCGTCGGGATGGCAGCCGAATGTGAGAGGAGGCCGGAGAAGGGGTCGGAGTGGAGGAGGCCGCGACGGTGGCTTAGTGTTCGGGGGGGTCCGACGATGTGGTGTATTGGGGGTTGGCGAGGATTCTTGGGCGACGTGAGTTAGAGGCGAGCTACGGAGGGAGGATGGAGATTGAAGTGTGGTGTGGGGCTGAGCGGGGCTTGACGAGGTTGCGGGTGTCAAGGGGAGGTCGAGGCGGAGGAAGGGTTGGGATTTGTATGTGTTTCTTTTGGAAGCTGGGAGGTAGGAGAAGTAGGGTACCGAGTTTGGTTGCATGAAAACCCCAAGGGAGGCTTGCTGCGAGAGTTGATGGCCTAGGGGTTGCTTTTTTTTATATTTAATTATTTGTAGAGTAGGATTGGAAAGGGGGAGTTCACGTGGGGAGATTCTCTTGGGGATATGGGCGACGTGAGTTTAGGGCAGTTGGGATAGGATTTGACTGGGTTCAGCGTAGGTTGGATGCATGAAGAGCCCAGGGGAGAATTTGAATTGATTTGGTATAACTAACAGCACGATATTCAAGTTATGAGGTTAGGAAAAATGATTTAATAGTTATAAGTTGCCTTGGTTTAGTATTAGTTTATATATTAAAACAAAAATTTGATTTATGTACTGTTTTCCTTTAAAACGAAACTGCAGCACTATTAGTTAATATTAGAAATAGTTAATATCTTAGATTCGTTTTTTATAAAACAATGCTCACAGGCCATTTGAATTTCAAAAGTTATAATAAAAAGTTTTTTTTATTTATTTATTAATAAGGTGTTAAGTAGACCAGGTTTACCGACATCCAAAAATTACAAAGAAAATACCGGTGCGCTCGCGCCTCCGAGTGGATCCTGAATACGGGGTCCGGTCGAGCGCTTGAACTATGGAAGGCGGTAATAAAAATAAAATACACAAAACACACACGAAACATAGCTACACACTAAAATACGTACAGTCGGAAAGTGGCCGTTACATTCTACCCACCTTAGAAATGATTCCGTCCTCGGAATCACTTATACTAAATATAAAATCTATAAATACTTAAGCTTATAACTCCCATCTTCCACACAATGATCTCTAATCTTATAACTTCAACCTTGTTCCTCAAATAATCCATCATAACCTCCCTTTTCACTGGATAATGGCACGATTAAACTCACATCCCAACACTTAACTATAGACCCATCACTGCTGTTCAAATTTCCAACCCGATTGGTTCTCATTAAGGAATAATATTCATCTTCTCATACCATACCACTCCATTAAACATCATCGCTCCATAACATCTTTAAATTTCTCAATCTCTTCCCAATATTAATCAATCGCTAAAAAGATGTCCTAGTCAATCACCAATCCAAGACAAAAACTTTGTCTATCTTATCACACCTTTCACAAATCAACTATCGCCGGGTCCTTAATACATTCCTTGTCATAACTTCCCATAAATTTATCCGACAATAAATTTTAACTATCAGAATCACATCTCATCCTACTCACTATAACTAATCCCAACCAATATTAATTCCACCTACCTAACCATCCATTCATCTCAACATGTCGTGTTATTCCCAATGTCTTCTCACGTTAACCTAATAATCATGTCTTGATGCTTCAAATGTTTTCATCATTCCATGGTCACTCTAAATCTTACCATACCTTCCTAGCTACTCCTATCTATCACTTGTCCAAGTTTCATGTCTAATAAGTTCGCATCTTCATGTATATAATTTTATCCAATCAGAGTTCTCCATTGAGTCCGCCACACTTCGGTTTTATAAATAAGTCTTGGACAGCCCATTCTTTTCTTCCGAACGAAATCTATTCCAATATCCTATTGTCCCAAAATCCGTTAATCATTGCTATAACAAATCTCATCTCTCCCTGAGTCTACCCACAAACAAAATCCTACAACAATAATAGCTAGTCCCAAAACTATAACAACCATAACATAACATTTCTAAATGGAGAGAGAGAGAAGAGAAAGGGAAACTCAAAACCAGTGACACATTTTTAAAACATTTGGAAAAACATGTGGAGTCGTGGTAATGGATGAGGAAGGATAATTGATTTGTGATCTTGTGAGCTAATTTCAAAAACTTTAAAGGTTTGGTTTAAAAGAAAACAAAGTTTTGATACAATCACATGCAGTCAAAGATAGGCTATTTTATAATCGTGAAAAACTACATATAAGGAAATTGCCTGCTATGACCCTATTCATATACATATGAATACCGTCATTCGGACAACTTCAATCATATTATGGTTAACACTGAGTACACATTCAAGACACAAGGGCAATCATCAGGATCCTAACGATGACACACTCATACCTATACTCATGCACCATGACGACATCACCTACCAAAGGGCATATTCCTAAACTGGAGGTGGCATGGACAACTACAAGGACTAATGTCTACGCAAAATAAAGGAAACAGAAACTAAAAGTGTAACGAAATAAATCGGAAAGAACGAGTTCAAGTAAGGCGGGGCAAGGAGATAGTTGGTTGGGTGGAACGAAAAATATTCTAAAAATGTTTTAACGATGAAAGAAGGATTTTGTGCAAAATATGGTATCATATACCGTTTAAAAATATATATATTTATATACTTACAAGTGAGCAGATGTAGCAAATTAAAATTTTGGAAAAGTAAGACGAAGGAAGGATGGGTAGGCTGAGAAACGATTGTTTTGCAAATGAAAATAAGTTTAAACAAAGATTCTTGAAGTATGAGCACGATGAACATAGAGCTATTTATACATATACGAGAAGAAATTCAAAATTCTCTTTGGTTCAGAAAATATTCTAAAAGTACATGCGTAAGTGGTTAGAAAATTTTGGTAGTTTTTATAAAAAGAATAATATTGAATTTTCAAAATGGTAACAAGTTTTAAAACCGAAATACGAAAGATAATGATTCGAAAGCGAGTACTAGATAGTAACTTAAGGATTTACGACCAAGAAGGTTTCAAAGTCGATAAAAGAATTTTAATTCAACCGAAAACGAGAAATTTTAAATATATAGTATAGGGGTCTTCAAAGAAATTAAGTTGAGCGATGAAACTGAATATGGAGTTTCGAAAATACTTTTAGAGAAGACAAAATTGGTAAAGAGAAAGATTCGGAGGATCTACGATGATCGTCAGGAAACGATCACGTGAATCGGGAGACATGAAAATGATCGCTTGAAGAATATATGTAGGATACAAACCGTGAAGAGCTACGATGGAACATCACGGTCGATAACACGAAAATGGTAATGATCAGGAAGACGCTAGGAGTCAGGGATTGTACTTTTCGGGTCGTCTAAGATCAGGAGAGCTCGGCACTAAGATTTCCTAATGGGCTAGACTGTAACTAGGATTCCAATGGGAAGGTTCCTAAGAGAATCCTGGTTAGTTCTGCTGGGCCCGAAGTCGATGAGCCCGAGCGAACGACTAAAAGAAGGGCCCAGGAAATCTAACACGGTCAGAGTCAAGTGGCTACTAAGGTATTCTAGGACGAGGATGACTAATTCCTAAATAAGGCGTCAGACTATCAAATTGGGACATCTACCTAAGTCTTCCTACTATCTACGACTGGGAAACTAGTTCAGACTTGTACGTGGATATTAAATAAATGCGGCACTTATATTGTTCCGAACTTTTGCAGGACCTGCATGGGCCACCACTAAAACCTGTCACGCCCCGCTTCCCAAAATGGACGGAGGAGAAGCATGACTAAGGCCCACTTAGGCCAGAGCTAATAAGCTCGGACCCAATAAGCGTCTGTAGGTGTACCATTTTAAAAGTTTCAGGTTCTTGCATTAATAAAGTTCGAAACAACAGAAAGTAAGAAAGGAAGTTGCATTCATTAAATTAGAGGTATAATATCCAACGAGTACAAAGTCTAAAAAGAAGCCTAAGCATGGCAAAAAAAGTTTTAAAAGCAAACCTAAAAGCAGTAACTTCTGAAAGTGATGACTAAAAGGACCTCTAGGTCTGGTCCTCGTCGGGCACGTACTCTGGGTCGACGTCCTCGGCTCCTCGTACTCCAGTGAGTCTGCCTCGTCTACGAACTCTGGCTGAGCACCTGACGTACAGCACCAAAGAAGGAAACTGTACGTCAGGTAAAGTCTACAAGAAGGGTTAGACTTTGCCGCAAGTGCACCGAACTTTAAACAACGGTTTACTGGTTGATTAGCATGCTGAGGTTCTATTACACAACAATTTACTGGTTGATTAGCATGCTGAGGTTATGACAGGAGAACAAGGTAAAGTAAACGCAGCAGGGAAGTAAAGCGTAACAAGTAGCAGTCGTAGCGTGTGCTACCAACTACTAGACTAACCTACAGATGTCAAGACAAGTCGGGACGTGATGGGACAAGACAAGACAAGACAAGTGAGACACGAAAGGGTTCACGCCTTACAGTTCGAGGGGGATCAGACCCTCTTACCGTGCGCACGCTCAACCCAACCCCAAACCCCAAGACAAGACAAGACAAGATATCCATACAAGGGATCACTCGCTCTAGCTTGGCGAGTGCCCTATTGCCCGCAGGCTGTGTATCCGTATAAGGGATCACTCTCTCTAGCTTGGAGAGTGCCCTATTGCCCGCAGGCTGTGAATCTGTACAAGGGATCACTCGAAGAGTGCCCTATTGCCCAGCGGGCTGTGCAAGACGGGACGTGACGTGACAAGACAGGAAGGGTTATTCTAGGGTGTCCACACACACGCACACACATGATAGCCCTACAATATCAAGTTGTTGTTGTCAAGCTCAGACTTCGTCGTCAAGTCTGAGCCGTCAGGAGTCGTCCCGGACGCTATCATTTCACGTCCGGTTCTATTTGTTCACAGTTATCAATTCTAACCAACTAAGGCCTAAGCATGGCCAAAAGTGCAAGTGGATACACTTGCCTACGATGGCGAGTGTGTCGTCATCCCGAAGCGTCTCATCCAAGCGTCTCATCCGCGGAAGTCCGTCTGAAATATCGCCACGGCGACGGTGTCAGGTCGCGATTTTCATTAAGTCCTATTAGGGTTTGTGTCACGCCCCGCTTCCCATTATACTTGGGAGCGAGGACGTGAGCAGGCCCGCTTGGGCTGGAGCGGTGAAGCCCCAACCCAATAAGCGTCTGTGTATGACTACTTTGGCAGATTCTTGCTTGCGAATAATCGGAACAACATAATATGGTGTCATCATTAAGACTTTGACTTCCAGATTACAAGTACACAAAAATTAGAAGGCCTAGCATGGCCATTACAACAGTTACAAGGAAATTAAAATACACCTGAAAATAAATACAACAATTATTAAAATTTAGCAAGCTGCGCAGTGTCCGTCGTCTTCAGTAGTGGATCTCGTGCTCTTGGTTCTCTTGGTCACCTTCTTCAATCTCCAAGTGAACTTCACTGTGAACTCTGCTCAAAACCTAACGTATATTTCACAAACAAGGAAATATACGTCAGCGAGGGTCGCTCGGCAAGCTTTAAAACGTTAGTAATAAATGACCCTCGGCAAGGTGATAATATAGTTTTCAAAACTTAAGGAGATGAGAAGCACAATATCATTTCAACAAGTTGAAACATAGCATCAGAAGGGCACATGTGAGTGTAAGCAATGGGTAATGTGCAAAGTAGTGAGCAGGCGAAGTGTAGTGTGCGAGTAGCAAACTCAGCAAGGCGTAGTGTGTAAAGTAACTAGCATGGCAAGTGTAGTGTGCACAGCAAGTGTAGTGTGTACAGCAAAAGTAGTGACAAGTGTAGTGTGTACAGCAATAGTCAATCGTGACAATAATTTTAGCAGTTTACAATGTAGCATCAGCCGAGGTAAAGAGAAGGGTGCATCAATCAATCAATCAATCTACTATCTAGTGACAAAGCCTAGTGTCCGAGGGGGAGGTGACCAGCATCACACCCAAGTCAACGGGAGCTACCCGTGACTCTATACTCACCGACCCGGCCAGGTGTCGGTCAAGTTCACCAATCGAGTGCAATCCAGCTTTCCAGCCTCTACTACACTAGACTACCCCACCCAAGTGTCCATAAGTCAATCTGTAATTTAATGTTTGCCGAGTGGCAAAACATTCCGTAAATGCCCCGCGGGCCCAATATCCATATTGCCCGAAGGCCCATTAGTCCGTAGTTGCCCGAAGGCCCAAAAATCCGTAATTTGTCCAAAGGCACAGAAGTCCGTAAATTTGCCCCAAGGGCCCAGTATCACATCCCAACACTGGTGTGCATTTAGCAGTTAAAAAGGCATACAATTATTGCGTGCGTTTCAAATACTTTATTTCGAAAGCAATAAAAGTGAAAGCAACCAACGATGTCATTTGTTCATTAAGCCTGAGCAACGTACTTGAAAATTGTTATTTGCAATTGTTTGGTATTTTCGGTCACGAGACCGGAGCAATGTAAAAAAGCGATAAATGGTTGAGCCTTCGAAACCTGATAGAAAGTTTATGTACTTGAATGGAGTAGATACTTGCGGTATTAAATACTTGCACCTTAAAAATTTGTAGAAAAAAATAGTATACTTGTAATGGGTAAATACTTGCCTGAAGCGACGCGAGTTTTGGGTGTCCCAGGTGCCAGTGACGTGAGGCACGGATTAATCTGCGAAATCGGGTTTGTGATATCAGTTTTATGGTTATTTACTAGTTAAAAGACCTAAAAACTAACCCATTATAATATTTACTTAATGTTTTATAAAGTAATTTTACTTAACTTATAACATAAAAATCTTAGCTTAATAACAATCTCAACTTTATAAAATAATTTAACTTAAATTAACTAAACTTATTAATTACTAACCTTTATAATAATCTTAACAAAACTTATAACATTTTATAATAAACTTAAAATAATAATAATAATAATAATAATAATAATAATAATAATAATAAACTTAATAATAAAAAACCTTACTTAAATAACTCTCTCCCCCTCTCTTCCCTTCCTCTCCCTCTGTCTCTCGTTCCTATTTCTCCTTCATCTTTTTTTTGTTCACTGTGCAGGGGCGATCGGGGAGGGACGGTCGGCGATCGGGCTGAGGAGCGTGGCGTCGGGTGAGATCGGAGCGGCGCGTGGCTCCGGGGCTCTGGTACGGTGGCGCAGAGGGCAGATCGGCGGTGTGGGGGCTTCCTGAGGCGGCCACGGCGAGCACGGATCTGAGGGGGGTGGCGGCTTCCAATAGGCGATGTCGGCGGTCACGGCGATCGACGGTCGGAACGGCGGTCAGATGGGGCGGCTTCGACACGGCGGCGACGCTGGAGTAGATCTGGGCGACGGCGGGCTTGGGAATGTCGCTGGTCCGCGGCTGCGCTGGGATGGCGACGGCGGATCCGGAGATGCGGCGGCGGCGGCGGCGGTCCAAGCGCTGGGAGATCTGGCAGCGGATCTTGGGGAGGTTGGTGGCTTCTCGAGGCTGAGCGGCGATCGAGGGGCTCGGTGAGATCGGGCACGACGGTGGTCTGATCTGGGCTCGGGTGGCGGTCCAAGGCACAACGGAGAGATCGAGGGGGGTGGCGCGCTGGGGATTTGTGGCGGAGATCGGGGCTGATGCGAGGTGGTTACCGGAGAGGGGAGAGGCGAAGGGCGGATGACGGTTGACTTACTACGGAGAACAGGGGAGTTGGCGGTGGGGGTTGGGGTTGCTCTGTTTTGAGACGGGAACAGGGGAGTTGGCGGTGACTTACTACGGAGATTCGGGGAGGCCTGGGTGCCGGTGGGAAGAGGGTTGGATGGTGGAGGAGGCGGACGAGAGGCGGGTTGAGGAGAAGGGAGACGTTGGGCGAGGGAGGATGTCTGGGTGTCCGGCGGTGTGGGTTCACGCGGTGGTCGAAGGGAAACTTGGCCGACGGCGGTGTCGGATGTGAGGCAGAGGGATCTGGGTTTGAGAGAGGAGGAGAGGCCCAAGCGGGTTCTTTGGGTTTTTAATCAATACAAGAGCTGTACGAAAGGGGGTGCGTGAGTTAAATGGTCTCGGGATTGTGTGTGTGTGCGAGAAATTGAAATTAATAGGAGCCCAACGAACATGGTAGCTGTGAGATTTGGAATAAATCGGAGTTAATGATAATTAAGAGATTTAAATCCTAAGATAACATGGAAAGAAACCAGAATTGTAATTACTATTAAAAGAGGGATTTAAATTAGGAAGTAATTTGAATTCTTATTAATAGGATTAGTATAGGAAATTAGAGCTAATTAATTAGGTTTAAATGGGATCCTAACATGGAAAGTTTTGAAAAGAAGAATTAATAGGTTGAAAAGGATCAAAAAGGAAAGCTTAATTTGAATTTCTAATCCAAATTTCGAATTTTGAAAATGTAAACTAATTATAAAAGATATTTTTAAGATAATTATTTGCAGTTTAAAATAATGACATTAATAGCTAACTTACAAGAATTAGAAGTGGGTACGATACGGGGACAGATACGTCGAACAATGGATACGGAGAAAAATATTATACGAGAGAAATACGGATAAAGGTAGCGATAAAAACGACTACTACCCTATGTGCACAGAAAAGTTGTCCGATTGTCGATCTTTCTACGGTGAGCATCGTTTTACAGATACTGAAACTAAATTTAGTTCAAGTTGTCAAATTTTAGTTTGGGTTTGATTTTGCTACGGTGTGGGTTGCTACGAGTTAGGGGACTAACCTTGTATAACGATCGCGTGTGTGTCCGACGTCAAGTCTAGAAACGGCAACGGTCGCATGAAAGACGTATTATATCTGCGTCATTAGATTAAAAGTATCAGGCTAAACGAGTTTAACTCATTGAAATTATATACGTATAATATACGGTTGGTAAAATTAACTAACCTATTATTACTAACTGGTAACCTCAAATATATATATACCAGTATTCCTACATTATTATATCCAGTTATTATCAATGCACCAACATACATACTGACATTATAATATAACTGCTATATGTATAAAACTAAGCTAACTTAAGTATTTAAAATTACATACTAATTTAAATAACATACTGAAAGTGTCATAAGGCATATGAAGAAATAACATGCGTAGTAACTGAAAAGTGACAACTCACAATTATCACTAGCTCTCTCTCTTGGCATCGGCAGTTGGGTCGGAGTTGTGGAGAGGTTGGCGATGTCCATGGAGGGCAGGTGGTTGTAAGGTGATGGCTGGGGCAAGTAGGTGGTGAAGTGGGCACCGTGAAGTTTACGGTTGCGGTAGTTTTGGTGGGCGGAGGGGGTAGTTGGCATGGTTAGGGCGGCACGGTTGAGGGGTGTAGGCAATGACGGGGAGCACACCGACGGTGAGGAGGTTGGCGAGGGGGTTGTCGTCAAAGAGTGGGAGGCGTGGTGGCGGGTTGCGGGCTCACCTGAGAAGGAGGGTGACAAGTGAGAGGGGCTGTCGTGGAGGGGTTGGAGGCTGCGGCGAGTCGGAGTCATCCGTTCGGAGGTGTAGAGCACCGGTGGTGACTGACTGGCTCGAGGCGACGGCTGGAAGGAGGAGCAGCAATGGAGCTGCTGCTGTTGGCTGAACGGTGGCGACGCAGGCTGTGTATGGCGGCGCTGGGCGGTGCAGGTTCGTCGGAAGGCGACGTTGGGCTCGTCGGGCAGCAGGGCTCCGTCGGGATGGTAGCCGGATGTGAGAGGAGGCCGGAGAAGGGGTCGGAGTGGAGGAGGCCGCGACGGTGGCCTGGTGTTCGGGGGGTCCGACGAGGTGGTGTATTGGGGGTTGGCGAGGATTCTTGGGTGACGTGAGTTAGAGGCAAGCTACGGAGGGAGGATGGAGATGGAAGTGTGGCGTGGGGCTGAGCGGGGCTTGACGAGGTTGCGGGTGTCAAGGGGAGGTCGATGCGGAGGAAGGGTTGGGATTTGTATGTGTTTCTTTTGGAAGCTGGGAGGTAGGAGAAGTAGGGTACCGAGTTTGGTTGCATGAAAACCCCAAGGGAGGCTTGCTGCGAGAGTTGATGGCCTAGGGATTGCTTTTTTTTAATATTTAATTATTTGTAGAGTAGGATTGGAAAGGGGAAGTTCACATGGGGAGATTCTCTTGGGGATATGGGCGACGTGAGTTTAGGGCAGTTGGGATAGGATTTGACTGGGTTCAGCGTAGGTTGGATGCATGAAGAGCCCAGGGGAGAATTTGAATTGATTTGGTATTACTAACAGCATGATATTCAAGTTATGAGGTTAGGAAAAATGATTTAATAGTTATAAGTTGCCTTGGTTTAGGATTAGTTCAGATATTAAAAAAAAATTTGATTTATATACTGTTTTCCTTTAAAACGAAACAGCAGCACTATTAGTTAATATTAGAAATATTTAATATCGTAGAGTCGTTTTTTTATAAAACAATGCTCACAGGCCATTTGAATTTCAAAAGTTATAATAAAAAGTTTTTTTTATTTATTTATAAGGTGTTAAGTAGATCAGGTTCACCGACATCCAAAAATTACAAAGAAAATACCGGTGCACTCGCGCCTCCGATTGGATCCTGAATACGGGGTCTGGTCGAGCGTCTGAACTACAGAAGGCGGTAATAAAAATCAAATACACAAAACGCACACGAAACATAGCTACGTGCTAAAATACGTACAGTCGGAAAGTGGCCGTTACAATTGGTGTATGCTTGAGTAATCTTAAACATTTGAGTAATTTGAGTATACTCAAACTGAATAGGTGAGAATGCATTTTAGTAGTTGAGTATGCATATGAATAGTTGAGTATGTTTAACATTTGTTAGCACCCTAACATTTGAGTATGAATTTTTTGCTTGAGTATGAATTTGACTATGAATTATTTAAATTCAATGATATGTTAAAATGAAGTATTGGTAGTAGACATGTTAACATGAACTTCTAATATGAATGTTAACATTAACTTTAGTTCCTTAAGCCAATTTGCCAACTCTAATATGAATGTTAAGATTACATGTGGAATTTACTGCCAAGTCTTATATTTGATATTCTCAAAATTGATGTGGAATTTTCTGCCAATTTAATGTCAGTCAGTAGATCAAGTTTCAAGTTTCAAACAAATTTCATTTTTTTCATCAAGTTTCAATTTTCAGTCAAGTTTTCATTTTGAATTAGAAACATTAAAGTCGAAAGAGAAAATTTTCATTTTGAATATTTAATCAACTCTTATCCATTTTCTCATAACAAAAGCTATTTCCCATAACTGAGCTAATGAGCTAATGAGCTAATGAGCTAATATCATGTTTCAGTCAACTTTAATACATTCATTTTTCAGTCATGTTTCAAAATGATCTAATGAAATTTCTAATATCATGTTTTCTCATGGATAAGAGTTGACTGAAAAATGAGCAAAATTGAATTGAAACTTGACATCATATTAGCTCATTAGCTCATTAGCTCATTTTGAAACATGACTCATTCTGAAAATTTTATCCATGAGATAATGAGCTAATAGAAATTTCAGTTATTAGGACTCATTTTTAAACATGACTAATTTTGCATGGTTTGACATCAGTATCCTATTTTGAAACATGACTCATTAGGACTCCTTTTGAAACTTGACTAATAGAAATTTCAAACATCTTTTGAAATTAGTATCCTATTTTGAAACATGACACATTAGGACTCATTTTGAAACATGACTCATTTTGCATGTATACTGAAAACATGATATTAGAAAACAGGATACTGATTTCAAGAGAAATTTCATGCAATACTTCATGCAAGATATTAGAAAACAGGATATTACAAAACAAGATATTAGAAAACACATGATGTCTCTTGAAATTATACATGCAAACTTGAATGAATTTCATTTTTTCAAACTATTTTGAAACTATTTTGAAATTTTCAAACCAATGAGAAAAATATTCAATTTTGAAACTTGAAAGATTGTTATGGCATTGATGTAGTCTGGCATCAACTTGAAATGGGAGGGAATCAACCCATATATTTGAATGGCATTGATATGGGAATCAACCCAAACTATTGACTGAAATTGCATTGTCAGCATTTTTCAGAGATGTGAGGGAATCAACCCATACTATTTGAATTTTTGAAATTTTGTATGGCATCAACCTGCAATTGCATAATTGATATGGATTTTTGACATATCATAATTGATAAAGCTGAAATTGCATTTTACTATAGTATGGCATCTTCACTTTCAGTCAATCCTTGTAATGCAATTTCAGTCAATACTCTAGCTGAAATTGATATGCTATTTTAATTAATTATGATATGCAATGATATTAATCCTTACAATTGCAATGTTATGATATGACTGAAATTGCATTGTTATTAATTCTGTCAATTTTAGTAAATTGAATATCCTGGAATCATGCTATCAATCTATCATGGGTTTTTGGATATGTGTTATTGGATTGTTATCAATACCGATATGGGTTTTTGGATATCAATCATAACATCCCTGGATATCAATCCTAACATCCTTGAAATTGGCAGTATCACTTTTTGGATATCAATCCTAATTATGATATGCACTGAGATATCAATCCTAAGCATGGGTTTACTTTTATAAAAAGAGAGGACGAGTTACATTGATGAATTCTTTAAATTATGTTGGCTTAGGTCCTAAATTTCAGGGATATCAATACTGAGATATCAATACCAGTATACAACTATTATAAAATTCACTTAGGTCCTAAATTTTGTTGGCTTTTCGTAGCAAACTGGATGTAGCAAACTTAATACCAAAAGATCGCGTAGTCAACAGTAATATCACAGTAGCTAAATGAGTAAGAAGACCATGTACGTACTTGGAGTAATTGTTTACTTTAATTTGTTAACATGGTTGTTGCAAGGGTTGTCTTGCATTCATATTTGTTTACAATTATTAATTACCATTTGGAATGTAATATTATTTTAACACTTGGTCTAAATAATTCAGTTGTACGTTGGCATTCTTTGACCAGCTTAAAGATTTTATCATTCCCATTTGCTTCACACCAACATGAGAACGGTATGAAATTTGTTAGTATAAACTAATGTATTAGATGCTTGATTTACCATCATTAATCACGCTTATACCATGCACTCAATTTAGGCATCGGTTGATAGTAACGTACCAGCCTCACAGAAAGGCCAAGAAAAACATGGCACTCTTACTGAGCCTATGATTAGTTCTTCACTACCAAGTGTTCATCGCATTTCACCCTTGCGACAATGGCAACATAAAAGGAATCATAATGAAACAATTTTTGAACAAGACGATGAACCATTTAACAGGTTATTATCCACTTGAATGTGCCAAAAATCTAATATACACTAATGTATTTTAATTGTAATTAGTTTAGGTTTAATTTGGATAGGGCTTTAGCTCAACGAAGTAGGAGAGAACAAGAACGTGAGCAAGAACAACGAAACCTATCTTACGCTCTGACATCTGACAGTGTACTTGATATACCTCAAATAACACCATCAGTGACAACTTCTCCGGTTGAACATGAAGATACTGTCTCAGCCTCGCATAACGATATGATTTTAGGACAAGTACCTGGACCATCTGTTAGGTCATTATCAACCCGACTGTACATAAAATCTTTTCTCCTTCCATGTATTTTACTTGTATTTATTTTTGGGTTTAAATTTGGATAGGGCTTTAGCTCAACGCAAAAGGAGAGAGCGAGAACGTGAACACGAACAACGAAACATATCTCACGCTCTTACTTCTGACAGTGTACTTGATATACCTCAAATAACACCAGCCGTGACAATTTCTCCGGTTGAATAAGAAGATGCTATCTCAGCCTCGCGTAACGATATGATTTCAGGACAAGTACCTGGACCATCTGTCAAGTCATTATTAACCCGACTGTACATAAAATCTTTTCTCCTCCCAAGTATTTTATTTGTATTTATTTTTAAGTTTAAATTTGGATAGGTCTTTAGCTCAATGCAAAAGGAGAGAACGAGAACGAGAACAAGAATAATGAAACATATCTCACGCTCTGACTTCTGACAGTGTACTTGATATACCTCAAATAACACCAGCCGTGACAACTTCTCCGGTTTGAACAAGAATATGATGTCTCAGCCTCGCGTAACTATATGATTTCAGGACAAGTCCATGGACCATCTGTCAGGTCATTATCAACCCGATTGTACATAAAATCTTTTCTCCTCCCATGTATTTTATTTGTATTTATTTTTGGGTTTAAATTTGGATAGGGCTTTAGCTCAACGCAAAAGGAGAGAACGAGAACGTGAACAAGAACAACGAAACATATCTCACGCTCTTATTTCTGACAGTGTACTTGATATACCTCAAATAACACCAGCTGTGACAACTTCTCCGTTTGAACAAGAATATGATGTCTCAGCCTCGCATAACGATATGATTTCAGGACAAGTACATGGACCATCTGTCAGGTTATTATCCACCCGATTGTACATAAAATCTATTCTCCCCCCATGTATTTTATTTGTATTCATTTTTTGGGTTTAAATTTGGAAAGGGTTTAGCTCAACGCAAAAGGAGAGAACGAGAATAAATACAAGGAAACACTTCTCGATATATGACTCCGACCAGTATACTAGATATGCCTCAAAGCACACATGCAGTAACAACTTCTCCTGTTGAACATAAAGATGAGGTCTCAGCCTCGCACAACGATACGATATTTGCTGAAGATACTGAACAATCTGCCAGGTTATTATTCATAAAATCTAATCAACTTTAATGTAACTTAATTTTATTTAATTATGGTGTTATTTTGGATAGGTGTTTAGCTCATTGTCAAAGGAGATAACGACAAAAAGCTCAACAAAACATATCTCGATATATGACTCCTATCTGTATACCTCAAATAATACCTACATTAACCACTTCTCCAGTTCAACAAGAAGACGATGGCTCATCATCGATGTTACGATGTCGGTCAACTCAGCATGGCTCTGGTCCACCAACTCAGGTTGATTTTGATCGGCACTATCTTGGATTAATGAACATTTCATGCCCTCATTGTTCAGCCTTACACTGGTTGGATGAACAGTTGTCGAAGTCAACTTTGAGAACACATCTTTTTGGAACATGTTGTTTGCAAGGAAAAGTAAAATTGCCGAAACTTAATGAACCCCTACAACACTTCGAGAATTATATGATGGTGATAGTGAGGCATCAAAATCATTTCGAATGTATACTCGGGAGTATAATGCAGCTAATGCATTTACCAGCCTTGGTGCGACAATGGATCAAAGATTGATTGCTGACAGAGGCCCAAACTTATTTACAATTCATGGAGAATTATGCCATCGAACAGGATCACTTCTGCCACAACCAGATCAAATAGCAAGTTATTGTCAACTTTACATATACGATCCGGATTCTGCTATGGAGTTACGAAGTAATAGAAATCCACATTTGAGCAAGGCTGTCTTACAAATTATTGAAAATTGTCTATCGGACATAAATCCATTCATCAAACTATATTATTATGCTTATTCTGTTTTAGCTCAGGCAGATTTAGGTGGTCATGATCTTCCAGTATATCTGCATTACAATTCAAACAAGGATCGTCGCCGTTATAACCTCCCAATCGTAGATGAGATTACAGTTGTTTTACCTGGAGATGGCTATCGACCTTCCAGGATGTGCGATATAGTTTTACATCTACGAGAAAATAATCAATTAATGCAAATCAATGAGCCACATCCTACATACTTACATTACACTACGTTTTATTATTTCCTGATGGTCAGCTTGGATGGGAACCAGAGTTGAAGCAGTTGGATCCAGTTCAAAACAAATCCTCAAGTAGACGCCTTACCATATGTGAGTTTTACAGCTACCATCTTTTTGAAAGACCTAACGAGTATTCTTCAATTTTAAGAGATGGAAAATTATTCCAAGAGTTTATAGTTGATACCTGGTCAGAAATTGAGCAACATCGTTTGACATTCATCAAAATTAATCAACGAAAACTCCGCTCAGAGCTATATCAGGGTCTTGCAGATATCGATGCATATGTCAGATGTAACTAACTTGGACAACACATGATACTTCCATCATCTTTCACTGGACGTGCACATCACATGTTTGAAATCTTTCAAGACTCAATGGCTTTCACACGTTATAACCAACACCCGGATATTTTTCTTACCATTACTGCAAATCCAAAGTGGCCAGAAATTACGTCAGCCCTACTGCCAAATCAAAAGGCTACCGACCGTCCAGATTTAGTCGCATGTGTATTTGAGTTAAAAACAAAGGTTTTGATGAAGGAGATTGCTGTTAATAATGTATTTGCAAAGAAAGTAGCACATGTATTTACAATTGAATTTCAGAAACGAGGTCTTCCACATATGCATGCTCTTTTCTTTCTTCGTGGTCAGATAAGATTCATACATGTGATCAAGTGGATAGAATTGTTTGTGCTGAATTTCCTGATCCTACTCAAGATCCTGCATTATTCGATCATGTGTCAAAATGTATGGTACATGGACCATGTGGTGCTCGAAATCCAAATGCTTCATGTATGGAAAATGGTAAATGTACTAAGAAATACCCACGAAAGTATGCAGATGCAACAACCATGGATCGTAATGGATATCTTATTTATCGTCGTCGTAGTAATGAGCATCTATATACTGTAATGGGGCATCAGGTTGATAACCGAGATGTTATTCCATACAACATGTATCTCTCAAGGCGCTTTAACTGTCATATTAATGTCAAAGTTTATGCTGGGGTAAGATGTGTGAAGTACATTCATAAGTTTATTTATAACGGTTATGATCGGACCACAATGGTGTTGGGCACAGTAAATGTGATCCAACAATACCTTGATGCAAGATATATTGGACCACTTGAGGCAGCATGGCGAATATTTGAGCATCCTTTGCATCAAGAGATTCTGTCAGTTCAAAGATTGATACTTCATTTACCAGGGCAACACAATGTTATTTTTGATCCAGATGAAGATGTAGATGCAATAAGGTCTAGGGCTGAAAATGATAAAACAACTTTGACTGAATTTTTTACATGTCGCGCTTTACATGAGTCTGCACATGGTCTCACATATCTAGAATTTCCTCAACAGTTTGTGTGGCATTCGTCAACAAAGGTCTGGACTCCAAGACAATTTGGATATGCAATTGGCAGAATGTATTTTGCATCCCCTAATTCTGGTGAGCGATTTTATCTACGGTTGCTACTAACAGTTTTTAAAGGGCCAACATCGTGGTAAAATTTACGCACATTCAGTACTATCGAGTACCCTACATTCAAAGCAACATGTATAGCAAGAGGTCTTCTTGAAGATGATTCCATCTGGAGAAAATGTCTTTCCAAGGCTTCAATTCTGAAAGCAGGATATCAGTTACGAAGACTGTTTTGTATTATTCTTATCAAATGTTCGCCGATCGACCCCCTAGCATTATGGAATGAATTTTCAATGCACATTTGCGATGATCTTCCACATAAATTACAAACTTTATTTGCAATTTCTATCCCAACTCAATGCCAACTTGAAGATTATGGATTATTCCATATCAATGAATTGCTTGAGGAGTACGGTTAGTGTCTATCTGACTTTCCACCAATGTCACTTCCTGCTGAAGATTGGAATGCAACTGTTGGCAATAGATTGTTGTATGAACATCAGGAACTTATAAATAAAGCGAAACAAATGGATGCACAAAAAGACATTGATTGCCTCAATTATGCACAACATAATGCTTATTCAGCAATTACTTCATCCGTATTTGAAAATAAACGTATTTGAAAATAAAGGTACTACATTCTTCTTGAGCGGCGGTGCTGGATTTGGAAAGACTTTTTTGTACAATGCACTAGCAACAATGTTACTTAGTCTTGGAAATATAGTTATCACCGTCGCGTCATCCAGTATTGCATCATTGCTGCTTAGCGGAGGCCGGACTGCACATTCCACATTTCTTATCCTGTTAGATGTGCATGATAATTCAATTTGTAATTTTAGCAAGCAATCCATGCCAGCACAATTATTCAGAAAAGAAAAACTTATAATATGGGATGAAGTACCTATACAACATCGGCAATGTGTTGAGGCAGTGGATCGATCTTTACAAGATATTTGTGATAAGAACAGAGCATTTGGTGGTATTACGGTTGTTCTTGGTGGGGATTTTCGACAAATCTTGCCCGTCATACCAAAGGGGTGATTTTCGACAAATCTTGCCCGTCATACTAGGGGGGATTTCCGACAAATCTTGCCCGTCATACTAAAGGGGGTTCGAGAAGGAATTGTTGGTGCCTCATTGAGACGATCTGTATTATGGTGCTCTGTACAAGTTTTAATCTTGGATCAGAATATGCGGTTAAATAACTCATCTGTTGAGAATGCAAATTTTGCAAAATTTATTTTGGAGGTATTTTATATCATGCCTAATTTAATTTTACTCACTATTTTTATCTTAGCCATTCCTTAACTTAAATTATATCTATATATGTATTAGGTTGGTACAAATCCTACAAAAGTGGTAGAACTTCCTTCTCACATATTCAGGTGCAAGGATTTAAACGAGTTATTACTTCGAATTTATCCGCAGCTTGATATTGAGGGTGCAGTGACTCCGACATACCTTACTGAACGAATAATTCTTTCTGTACGAAATAATGATGTTGCTTTTATAAATGTTGCTGCATTACACATATTTCCGGGACAAAAGATTACGTATCTAGCTGCAGACAGCCTGTCTGAAAATGAAGAAACCGACCCAACCATTATAAATCGATATCCAACTGAGTACATAAACTCTTTGGATCCTCCTGGGTTGCCACAATTTAAACTTGATCTTAAGGTGGGTTGCCCAATTATTTTATTACGAAATATTGCACCTAAAGACGGGCTCTACAATGGCACTCGATTGATGGTTGTCAGATGTGCATCACGTGCCATTGAAGCACAAATTTTAAATGGGGATAAAGCTGGTAGTTTTGTGTTTATTCCAAGAATATCTTTGTCACCATCGGATACAGCATTACCATTTCATATGACAAGACGGCAGTTTCCTGTCCGTGTAACTTATGCCATGACAATTAATAAAGCCCAAGGACAATCTGTAAAGTTCGTTGGAGTAGATTTGCAGACCCCAGATGGACATCTGTATGTGACACTTTCAAGATGCACATCTTTTGATCGTGTATGCATCCTTCTTCTGTCCGATTCAAATAAAACATTAAACATCGTTTATCCAGACGTTTTGCGATGAATTCCAATATACGATTAATACTGTAAGTGAGTTTTTTAAAAAAATTTTGTAAATAGTTCTATTTATTTTATTCATTTAGTCATTCTTTAAAATAATTATTTATCAATTGTTGTCTAACATATAGGTACACCATTATCATACAACCCCGAGCTTCATAATGTGGATTGGCATCACTATATATGCCAATGTAAGAAATTTTTAACTTCAGTAAAAATCATTTTTTGCCTTTTTATTTATTTCAATATGAATGGTTAACTAAAAATTTTGTTTGTATTTTTATATACAGGTGGATGCTGATTTGTATAAAACTGTAAGTCTCTAATCATACCTTTTTACTATATATTTTATTTCATCTCATTTGATTTTTTAATCGTTTTTGTTCTCATAGGTTGTGTTACTTGCTTAAAATAATATAGATGTCAAGTTACGTGATTATAAAAGAATTTGGTGGGACAAGGTATGGTGACCAATACATAAGTTATCATTTTCATATTAAGACTTTTTAAGTTAGTAAATTATTATTATTATTATTTTCAGCAAGATGCAAAAAGAATTGTAGAAGCACATGTGACAGGGAATATTGATGCACCAGAAATATGTGTTATGGAGGTAATGTAAAAAATATTAGAATTTTATTCCCACAATATCATTTTTATTGACTATCAACATATCGTTTGTGTTATAGAATTGGAAGTTAGTTCTTAAGGAGCTTGATTGGGTCCATAAAGCACGTCCACCTATGCTCCCCCCTGCATAAGGCAAAAATGTTTTAACTTTAAATTATTAATATTATCACATATTTCTTTATTTCTCTAACCAATTTATGTTTGTAATTTACCTAGGTTATTGTGCATCCTGATGACACTCGATGTTGGATTGGGATTGACACGCATTCCCTTTATCATATAATGAAGAAGAAGTTTCCTGTTAAACCATGATGGATTGTGTATTAACATCTTTGCACTATATATTTCCTTTTTTGATGTAACAGATGTATTTTTGATGTAACAATTGTAAATATTATTAAGGTGCTACTTGGCTTAGACTAATAGAACTGGATCTACATGACTTTTGTGTAACATTATGACGGTGCTACTTTTTGATGTAACAAATGTAAATTTTAATAGTTTCTTGCATGGTGTTTTTACTTCACCAAGTCCAATTGTTTTCCATTTTATCACTTCAATGTTGTCTTTCTATAGTAATGTTGTCTTTCTATAATACATGCGCATGCGCGCGCGCACACACACACACTATATTGTTCTTATCTCCTTCGCCTCCATCCACGTCCACCAGAGTTGACAATATGATATGATTATTAATGTTCTTTTGGTGGCTTGAGTTAAAATTATAGGTAGTAGAGATGAATTCACTTAGATGAATTCACAATTGGAAAATCGCTCAGATTCAACAAAGAACATAAAGTGGACAATGGAGATTGATGCATGCGACTAACAAACTAATTGTAAAATATACAATTTATGAGATTTTCACAAACCTTCACTTAATAAATACGTACTGATTTAATTCCAAGTGTGGAGTAAGGGTTAGTGTTGGAAATTTCACAAACCCCCACTTGAACTTGAGTAATTTGATGTTAAATATAATGTTTTCATATAATGTTCAATCTCAATTACGTTACGCAGCTTGGCCTTAAAAAATCAAGTTAAATATAATGTTTTGGTTACTCAAAAAAAACTGAACTCTCATTTCATACAATGTCTTACTGCATAAATGAGTTCAATTTGTGGTACAATGGCAAAATTGTGTTTTGATCAACATTCAGTTTTGAAATGAGAGTTCAACTTCATATTGCCCCTCTGAAATCTTTTGAATGCAATGTGAAATTGATAAATATGAAATTTTTTTTTCATATCCTGAAATGAGTCTGTGATATTTATCGATGCAATTTCAGTTCAAAAAAAACTGTCGTTTTTATCAATTTCACATTAAGATTTTTTTTGAACTCCCATCCTGAACTTGAACTCTCATTTTTATCACTTTCATATTATTTGCATGCAATCTGTCATATTTATCAATTTGTCATATTAGCAATTAGCAATTTCAGGATATCAATTAGCAAAAAATTGTCAATTTCACAGTTTTGAAATGAGTTCAATTTTTTGATCAATATGACAGATTTTCTTATGAAATTGATATCCTAAACTTAAACTCTCATTCTGAAATCTTTTAATACAATGAGAGTTCAATTCATATTTTCTCTGAAGTGATACAATTAGCAAAAAAATGGCATTCAAAAGAATAACAAAACTGAAATCTCATTTCATATTTTGAGAAACATTCAGTTGTTTTTTGAACTCCCATCCAGAACTTTAAATTACTACTCAAACAATTTCATCTCAGGAAGCTACATTTGCACAAAGAAGTGAAGGTGCATACTTCACCTTATTCCTCACTTGCATAGCCAGTGAATGAGCTTTTCTACTGGTTGGATGTTGAAAGCTGAAGGATTACAACCAACCAAACATCTAATAATGTAATCTATAGCCAAGGAATAACACAACAGACATATTCCTATGAACGAGATCAAATAAAATGTATTTTATAGCCAAATTCATCAACAAAAACATCAAAATTTGATCCTAATTATAATACATAGTACAAGAAACCATGCACCTGATATACAACATCCAAAACGTATTTTCCATACAATGGAAACAACCATTACAAACAAAAAAACCATTACAAACGTATTTACCATCCAAAAACGTATTTGCCGAAGGTGCCAGCGCCGAACGCGCTAAATTTTTACGCTAATTTGTTGTTCCACGTCTAATTTGTTGTTCCATGCCGAAGGCGCCCCCGCTAAATTTGTTGTTCCACCCCAAAGTCACACGCGTCAAATTTGTTGTTCCATGTCAAATGCGCCTGCACCGAATTTGTTGTTTCGAGCCGAAGGCACCCGTGCTGCTAAATATTTTTACGCTATTTTGTTGTTCACTTTAATTTTGGATTTGAAAATAATTTTTTGGGGAACAAAGTTTTCGCGGGGGAAAATCTTAAATGAACCGTGTCCTCGGGCACGGGTTATGACTAGTGCATATATATATGTATACATATGTATACATATGTATATATATATATATACATATGTATACAAATGTGCGTGTATATATATATATTCTATAAAAGCGGACCTTTTTTGAAATTTTGTCCGAGTCATAAATCCAGTCATATTTTTGTTTGTCCCAGTCACCAAGAACGTCCAGGATTCACTCTGATGAAGGGCCAGGATGAAGCCACGTACGCAGTACGTTCTCACGTTGGGATGCACTCACAGCCTCTTCATCTTGGGGGCAAACTCGCAGTTGGGGGGAAAACTCAAAATTTTGGGGGAAGCGCTCACATCCTCTTCATCTTGGGGGGAAATCACAATTGGGGGGCACTCAAAATTTTAGGGGATGTGCTCACAGCCTCTTCATCTTCACCGTTATCAGCATGAAGAAGTCGGGTTTGTTGAATGATGGAGGCTATCGGTAGATCGGTGCGCTCAGCGAGGAGGCGGTAGTTCATGGAGAGTATGAGGAATGCGTGTAATGCCCTACAAGCTACTGCACAAGTACTAGAGGGGGGGTGAATAGTACTTTAAAAATAACAAGGAGTATAATTCCTAATTATAATGCAAACAACTACCAAATCAATTTGCGGAAGCTTAAATTGAAGACAACAACAAAATTAACAATGCTAACAAGAGATGTTACTGGGTTCGGATCCACCCAAGTCTCCCCGACTTGTTCCCGGTGATCCTACGTCCCAACCACCCGGATCCCCTCCGGATACTTGAGTTAGAAACCATAACTCAAGATTTCCACTATGAAATACTTGTGAAAATCCTCCACAAGTCAAATCATACAAAATGTAATTTGTGACTCCCACAACCCGGGATCACAACCACACTCTCACAACCGAGAGTGAAACTTACAAATCAAATATGAAATGAAATAAGAAAACTTCTTACCGAACAAAATACCTATGCCTTGAGTATTGCTTACGAATTAGGGCAAGGATGATTTTGAGGAAGAAGTGGCACCAAACCCTAGATCCAAGATGTAGATCAACGATGGAGAGCTTTGGGGATGTTGGTGACCTAGAATCAAGCACTTGGCTTGGAAGGCTTCACACTTAATGAATCTCTTTTTGGAAGTAAGAGTGAGGAGAGATTATTGAAGGGAAAGAGTGAGCTTTGAATGAGCTTGGAATGAATTCTCTTGATCTCTAAACTTGCAATAATATCAGCCTTGGCAGCAATGAATGCAGCCCATCAACTATATATAGGATAGAGGAGAGAGAGAAAGAAATTCGAGTCATTAAATGCGCCAACGGCTCTTTTCTGAACCCAACTAGTCGGTCAAAGAACAACCACCGACCGACTAGTTCATCAACTAGTCGGTCGGTCAATTAACTTATACCGACTAATGAGTGAACTGAGAAAAGATCAAAGTACAGACATAAGGAACTAGTCGGTCCAAGAAGAGTAGCTGATCGACTAGTTTCACAACTAGTCGGTCGTTTACTCAACTGAGACCGACTAACAGATAAAACTGAAGTCTGAGCAGAAATAGACTTAGTAGGTCCAAGAACAAATGTTGACCGACTAATTCACCAACTAGTCGGTCGCCAAATGAGCTTAGACCGACTAACGATAAACTGTAAGTATGGTGAAAATTTGGCATGTACAGTAAACTAAACTAGTCGGTCCAAGAAGGAAAGTTGACCGACTAGTTCATCAACTAATCGGTCGATCAATGAACACAGACCGACTAATGATAAACAGTAGCATAGGCTCAAATGTGCATGAACAGGGAAAGCTCAACTAGTCGGTCACAGAAGCATCACTGACCGACTAGTTCACAAACTAGTCGGTCGGTGAGTCAACTTAGACTGACTAACTGTAAACAGTAAAGAGCTTGGAAATGACTGAGAAGAACTAGTCGGTCCAAGAAGCTTTGCCGACCGACTAGATCACCATCTAGTCGGTCAGTTCTTCTTCTTGAACCAACTAACATGCACAAGAAGTCGTGAATCGAAGCGCGATGCTTCGGGAAGGATTGGATGGACTTCTACTAAGATCCTAGAGCTAAGATATGAGCGTTATGAAGATTTAAAACGTAAGACCTACTCAAGGCTTAACATTCTACGAAAGAAGCTAAAGACTATAAATAAAACTTGACGATACCGTCTTCAATAGCTTCAATCGAATCTTCATGACTTCTAAATTGGTCCATAAGCTTCAACGAAGCTTTAGGCATACGATCACGTGCTTTGAGAAGTCTTGAGACGTCGTAACTGATATTCATATGAATTTGGTGACGATCTCCATAACTGCGCTCACATATTTATGTTTGTTCATCATCCAAAACCAAATCCGGGGAGTCCAATATCAAACATTCTCCCCCTTTTTGGTGATGACAAACCAACATAAATAATAATAAAAAATAATAATTCAAATGAAATTTAATTAATCCCCTTGCATTGATGACACGTTAATTCCAATTTAAACAAAAATAATACGCATCAAGCAGACGAGTGAAGTATATTAAATGAGAATCGATTATTGAATTATTGAATACCAAATGAAGGTTATTGAAATATCGGATTTGAAAATCCATTTATATATCTTAACTCCCCCTGAATCTAACACATCAAGTTAGATTCTTGGAGAAATGCTTTAAATTTTCATTTGGCACATCGTTATTATTATATCTCTCCCCCTTTGGCATAAGCAAAAAGAGCGGGAGGATAACAACGACAACAACAATGTCCTCAAATTAAAAGCACGGGAGTCGTAGAATACGACGACGGTTCAAGTGACACCAAAGAGAAAAATACGAATAGAATCAAGGCGTGTCAATGATACCAAAGTCGAAAATCGTAAAACGAAATCAACAAAACTCAAATCAATATTACGGATTGAGTTATGGAATATACTCTCCAATATCAACATTCTTGGTTAATTTAGTGCATGGAAAACAATTCTATGTTTCCATAGAAGAAATTTCTATTAAACCAAGTTAATATCGTCGAGCGACGAAATCGAACATCAGAGACATAAAAAAACAAAAAATTATAAATTTTGCACAATATAATGAAGTGACAAGTGCGATGTATATATATATATAATATGAACCAGAGTACATCACCGACATACAAAACATCGATCGACTGATCGGGGCACAAAAATACATCATCATATCACAGATATAGGAGTGTTAACAAAAATACACCATCATCAAAAGAGTTTAAGTCGGATAAAACGAGTTAGAATGAAAACGAGTCGGATAAAACGAGTTTAAGTCGGTCGAAATCGCAAAAGACCAAACAGTCCCTGGCACAACTAGTCGGTCACAGTTCAAGCACTGACCGACTAGATCACGATCTAGTCGGTCGGTCAATGAGCTTGAACCGACTAGTTGCAAACAGTGGCTGAATCCAAGTTTAACTGACAAGAATTAGTCGGTCTGCGTTCATTTACTGACCGACTAGATCTCAATCTAGTCGGTCGGTCACTGAACATGAACCGACTAAAGAGTTAAGATGGAGAGGAAACTCAAAAAGCTTGAGTTAGTCGGTCTAAGTTCTTCTACTAACCGACTAGATGGGAATCTAGTCGGTTGGTGGTTGAACCTGAAACCGACTAAATGAGTCCAAAAGATGATAATCAAGTTCTTTCCTCAATACACTTGGACGATATATCGCAAAACTCTCAATAATCATCTAAACTACCCCATTAAACATCGAAATCTTAAATACGACATTCAAAACATGAATTCGAGCAAAAATTCAAAATATCACATAAATTCCCGAAAAATCCAATAAGTCTAGCATGAACGAAATATTTCGAAATATAATAGCATGCAAGATTATTGAATGAAACATGAATCCTATATCTCGGATTCACCCATAATCCCCAATTCTCGACGCAACCGCACAAAGGAGTCCTCCTTTAGGGGTTTCGTGAAAATATCGGCGATTTGCTTTTGGGTTTCAACATACACTAAAATGATGTCCTTTTTAGCAACATGATCATCTAAAAAGTGGTGTCGGACATCTATGTGTTTCGAACGGGAATGGTGTACCGGGTTCTTGGAAAGACATATTGCACTTTGGTTGTCAACCATGATAGGGTAAGTATCATAATTTATACCAAAGTCTTTAAGTGTGTGTCTCATCCAAAGAACTTGAGCACACGCGGCACCGGCGACAATATATTCCGCCTCGGTGGTTGAAAGTGATACGGAATTTTGCTTCT
>CM061132.1:50794745-50856749 GCA_030789695.1 Scilla litardierei | reverse complement strand
AGATAAGGTGAGTCTGTGTATTCAAGATTATATAGTATTGATCCTTCATTTTCTACTTTGTGTACTAATATTTAGCATTAAAAATTGGAATCTGATACTAAATCTGGACAATGTTTACTATGCTTTTTTAATACATGAATCCTGGCCAATCTTTACTACCTGGATGACATTAATTTTGTACTTCCCAGAGTATTCGTTTTAGGGGGCTTTCCAGTCCTGAATGTCAGAAAGTATTACCTGCTGCAAGCAATATGGAGGAGCCATTGCCTGAGGGCCTTTTGTGGCTTCTTTTGATTGGAAAGGTAAGGAGCTCTATTGTTTATAATTTAACAATACCACGTCCTACAAACCATTGCATATATAATAGTTCCTACAAACCATTGCATTTATAGTAGTTCCTACAAACCATTTCATTACTTCAATTATATAGTAGTTTCAGACGTCAAACGTTAGTATTTCATTACTTCAACCATTTCATTACTTCAAAAAAATTTGGTATTTCATTCCATTTCATTATTTCATTCAAATCAATTTTTGGTTCTTTTTTCTTTTTCCCTGAAAACTGAAGTGTCAACCTAATAAATTCTTAAAATGTTTGATATGGCAGGCCACTTCCAGAGCAAGCTCAAATGTTTGATAATACTGAACCAAAAAATTTGAAACTAAATCATTGCAGGAAGACTATAACATTACAGGAAGCAAACTAAATCATTGGAAACTCAAATTACAGGGATATATTCAACTCTTGAGAATCAAGCCTTATCATACTCTATACTCTATTTCAATATAGAAATATTACAACCAGGTCCATATGTCGCTTTTTATTAGCAGATATGAAAGAAACCTTCATAAAAAATCCGGGGTCTATCCTGATACGAAGATATGCTTCTATGGCTCCATAAAAAGAAAATATCATCAAATAAGAATCTACTCACACGAATCTATTTCAGTAAATCCACAATATAATCTCACAAAAATAATCCATGACATGACATAATCAAGAATGACATGAATATCAAATTCATCTAGCAAGCATATAAAGAAATCTATTTGTACCTGTAACTTAAGCTTCAGTTCTACATCAACCTGAAACAGCCTCTTATATTTCCCTATCTCATCTTTCTTCACATTCCTATCAATTTTTCAGATGATAAGATAAGATTAACATGTACAACCTTTGTTTTTGATCGAATTAAAGGAAGAATATTATTGTGAGATTGAAGATTTTGTTTCCTGCATGTTAAACAGAACTCGCGTAATCTTATTTGACTTACAGAACAGGATAAGAAAGATAAAGATTGGAAAAAAATCGGTCAATATTTGGTCATCAGGAACATGCATTCGAATTTTCTGATCGAGGGAAAACAATCTCATGGAAAATTACTCATTTAGTCACTTTGTCAATCTCAACCACAATGCGCGTGCATGCATGCATCAAATTCTGAGTTTGTATATATCAGATCACCATGTTTATATCAGATCACCATGTTTATATGGTGCATCAAATTCTGTGTCAATCTCATTCTCATAAAACCTGTTAGCTGAAGAAGCAAAGCTTATATATCATATCGCCATGTTTATATGGTGCATAATAATGAGTTTGATATTAATCTAACCATAAAAGTGTCTTCTTATCCAGAAATCTATATTAGTATTTAATACCCGTCAACCAAAGCACATATTCTAAGAAGCACATGATCAAAACTTATTATAGAAGAGAGCGTTTCAAAGGAAAAACCGTCGCATACACTTTATCCAGCGGCCAACAAACTTTTATTCTTGATCCGACCAACTTTTCATTGTTTAATACAACGCCACCCGAGGAACACTGTAATGTTTGCAAAAAGATCGTTTAGTAATTGCATGTCCTCCAGCATAAGAAAAAGTAAAGGTGATTTCACAAATTTGTTAAACGATTCCTTCATCATATCAAGAATATATCAACAAAAAGTGCATAGATCCATCAATATAAATTTCATCCCTCAAATGTACTACATGTACAAATCCTGGTTGTGTCCAGCAGTGAGATTCACACGCACGCATGCATTTTTATGTGTATATCCTAAGGAACCCATTTTTGTTTACATATGGGGATTTAAGAACATGTTATCAGTAAAACTAAGGCTAACAGGATCGTCATCAAAGCTATCACGATGCGCGTATGCGACCAAAGCTAGCAATTTTATTTTTCTCCTATACTCATATTTGTTGCACGACGGTGAACGAGTACGAACTATCACGATCTAGATCCGAACTCAAGCTGCGCGACAGCGAGCTTAAGTTGGGATTGGACATAATTGCCGATCTTAATGCCAGTGGTTTAGATTGGCTTGCGCGACAGTAAGGCTCTAGTTTAGATTGCTATAGACTTGCGTGGCACGACAGCATGCGCCAGTTCTCCAATTAGTTGCGGCAAGTTCACCTTAAACCAAGTTTAATTGCATGGTAATTCATAACTTAAATTGATTGCATTGAAAATCTGTTGTGGGGATTCCATAGCCTTAGACGTTTTTATTATATTGAATTTGCATTGATATTCGAACGACTGTGACACCAACCATTCCCAAACAATTTTCCACCAAGTAGCTTAGTAGATAAAGTAGAGTACCATCATTAGTCCTCCCTGTGAGTCGATACCCGCTTGCCACTTAACCGTACGCTTGCGATAAAGCTACATTTTTTTCGGGTGTATATCCGGGCGCGATCAAAGTCCATTCCCGGTTTGTAGTTAGTGGAAGAAGGGTGCCTCTCGGTTGTGAGAGAAGTTCATTCCCAGTTTGTGGGAAGTGAAAGTGATTTGTATCATTTGCACTTTTCTAGTTTGGCAAGTGGACATTAGTGGAAACACTAATCACTAACAGGGAGCTAGTGGGTTGCTGGAGTATGATTCAACTGAGTCAGGGAGACTCGGTGAATCCAAACCACGGTATATCTCTTGTTTGCATTTACTTCTTGTGTTGTTGCTATTTCTATATTCCGCACATAGGTTGCATAAGGGTTATTTAATTTGGTGTAAATTCCTTATTAAGTTTTATAAATCACTATTCACCACCTAGTGTTTTACCATATAGTTTCAAATCCTACACATATCAGCCTACCCTCTAGGACATGTACGTTTATTTTGTAGTTTTAGTATGTATGTATAATGTGGACCTTTTAATTTTTTGGATAACTAATTGCATAAAAGGATTTATATATTTTCAGGCTCTGCAAGACATGTCCTCCTTCCCCACATACCCCACCACCCACGGGGACAGGTACACATATTTCTATTTTAAATGTTAAGGTCAAACTAATTGAATTTGCAATTGTCTTATGGCGTATGGATGCAGGGGGCATAGATGATATACATATTGATACTCCTGGGTCAGCTACGTCACTTGCCGCCTCCACTTCTCAGACTGGCCCATCACAGGTCCCACAAGAGCCGGTGGTGTTCATCCCATATGACCCTACAATAGATCGTGTTGTCGTACCAACGTCAGCTAGGAACGATGATGCAAATAGGATGCAGCCGGACGTTTTAAAAATGCAGCATGACATTATCGATCTTTTGAAAAACAAAGTTGTTCCGACGATGACAACAGCCAAGGATGAGTGCTTTCAACGACATGTTATGTTGTAAACATATTTATTTCAATCTAAAGTATGCATTTAGTATATTTGGTTTTCGCAGGCACAACCCCTCCGCATAAGGTGGCACACGAGGTGGCACGAGAATCTCGGTGTTGATTATAGGAAACATGCAACATGTCGTTATATAGTGGAGCCACAATGCTCCCATTGGCTTGTGGTCTATAAAATTTAATCATTAACTTGGTGCCCATGCAAAACGGTCAGATTTCTTCAACCTATGCCTTAACTGGAAGGATTAACGCTCCGAGTCCTTAGTCGCCTATTGGCAGGAGATCAACGCAAGTAAGCTAGCTTTTTATTTTTAGGTTCTTAATATGTATTTAATGTATTTTATGTGTTTGTTATCTGTCACAGAGGCATTACGTCCTGAACCACAACCCGGAGGCCCGTGGCTATTGCATGAACAAGATTAAGGACGCACTTATCCAGTGGCGTAATGAATTGAAAAAGAAGTACTGGGAACGGTTTCCGGAGGACTACGAGCGATACTGGCATCAGGACAACTGTGCTGACCCGGTGCAGTTCTTTGGATATTATTTCTTGTGGGAGTTTCTTGACGGGCATGTATTTTCATGTTTGTGAATTTAATATATTTTATATATGTTTTTTCTGACATACTGTAAATTTTTAAAGAAAATTTCGGAAATTACCGCCGCTAACACAGTGCTCCTCGAGGCTATGAGTATCATGTCGGCTTGGAGAGCTTCACCCAGATTGCATACGAGTTGGATCTAATTTCAGATTTTTGATGAATGAATTAATTTGTTGCTGGAATTTCTAGGAGGTTAGGTTGTGATTGATTTATTACGGATAGCTAGGAATTTCCATCGATCTGGGATTTGAAAGAGATTGGATTCTGATCGATGGGAAGGCCTAGATATTCGATTTAGATTTATAATAGAGATTCACTAGGTTTGGTTTGCAAGAGATTGGACCAAAGCTAGCATTTTTATTATAAATCTATACCCATATTCGTTTGCAAGAGATTGGATGAATACGAGCTATCATAATCTAGATCGTAATTCGAGTTTGCACGAGAGTGGGCTCGAGGTTCGATAGAATGATGATGTCGATCTTCTTGGTAGTGGATTAGGTTAGGGTTTGCACGAGAGTGGGCCCTAATCTAGGTTTCTATTGACTGGCAATAGCGCGAGAGCGTGAGCTTGGTTCTCTATTCAGTTACTATTAGTTCACCTTAATTCAAGTCTTGCAACATTGAGATTCACTATTTACAAGGATGAATGACGATCCGTAGTGGGTATTCCCTAGCTCTAGACTCTTTTATTATATTGAATTCGAATCGCTATTTGACCGACTTCTTTATCACCGACACCGACATCCATCACCATTTCCATTACATTATACCATAATCATCTCCACCAATATAACCTTCGTAGTCAAACCAACCTAGGATAGATTGGAGCCAACACCACCTCCTCGTGTTCGATACCCGCTCACCACTACACTGTGCGCTTGTGGTAAAAATACAATTGTGTCTCCCGGGTGTATATCCGGGGGCCGATCATATATCAGCCAGTGACAGCATCCAGAGCTATACTTCAAAAGATGATGAGATAGATGATAAGGCAATTTCTAGGCTTGGGGAACACCTGATCCGATACTACTCAGATCTCTCTGACTGTTGCATGGACCAGGGCAGAATCTCCGAAATAGAGGAGCCCATGACACCCTCTTCATTTGATCAGGTCCCACATTAGCCATGCAAGAGCATCGACATGATTACGATGCAAATGCATGCTTATGGGGAGGACATGAGTTTTGGGTATAAACACGATGATCGATCTCACTGAGCCCGAACCATGTCCACATTCACCACCCTCATAGTCACTCTCCACCTTACCAGAGCATGAGCATCACCACAGAATCATTCATGGATAGCTCTTAAACCCTGTGCACTCTTTCTCTAAATCTCAAACCTTATCTCATTATCATTTGGATTCAGATATCTCTGACGCAACATGTCTCCTGTAGGACATAAATACACATGCACTGGAGGCATGCTTGGTTATGCCAGCACCTGACCATTCTGGAGATGAGAAGGACGAGGATCTGATCGCACCTACCCCCGAGAATAGTGAAACTTCTCCATTGAGAATTCGTCAACATATTCAAATTTTTCCTACAATTTTTGATGATTTTCTCTGGACTAATTTCATTACAGGATTGAATTTTCTCATTGGACCGACACATCTCGTCCCATATAAGTTACATGTGAACACCTTCAGGAGAAGCTGGGAGCTATGTTGTTGGGTCCAGTGATGTTTGTGGAGTAAAGCAGCTGGTTAAGCCAGGAAAGCAGCAGGAAGAACAGCTACCTACACAATAGTATATCCTTCATCCACCTTTTGACCAGGTGCATTCTATCATGTAATGTAAATATTTTACATGCTTTCCACTATAGCGCTTTAATAATCTTGTCCTCCTCTCTGCAGCGAGTGGAGCATATTAGGATTTAGAAATTTGTAATAAATCACTCACCCTTCTATCGCCTCACATATTATCATTTTGACCCCTAGAACCCTATACGTGCCAACCTACCAAAACTTGCTCTAATCTCGACGATATCCCTGCACCATACATGAGCCCTTATAATTCACATCCCTTTTTGTTTAGGACGATGATGCACGTTACCTTGGGGAAGGCTCTCCCATGCACTCCATCATTTTCCATTTGCCTAATGTTATCCCATAGCATCCTTATTTCATCAACTCCCCCCGGGCACATGTCTACCCCACATATCTCCTATTCATCTCGTATTAAGGACAATGCTTAGTTTTAGCTTGGGAGAGACGTTTCACTCAAAGCTTGGGGGAGGAGCCCTCCACATCACTTGCATCATTCTCACATTTCACCATACTTTTCTGGTTATTTTTGCATCCATGCATACATTTGTATATATACATTCAAAGAATAGTGATGAAGAAATGATCCCTCGAAGCAAATCATTCACGTGTGTAATTTCATTTATACGCTTATTTAGATTCACCTCCCGCATAAATGTTCTGGATGTCTTCATGGCGTGATTTATCTTTTCTCTCCCCCACTAATTCACTTTTAACTCGCTCCCGTGAATAAATACTAGTTCCTGCCTTTATCTTTGATAGGCTCGATTAATTTTTTATTCAACTTTTAGAATGCACGAGCCTAGGTTTTGCCAATGGTGTTGAGTAGGCCCAAGCTTGATAGGATTTGGTTGTGGATATAATTTAGTTGCTCCTATGACATGTGTGATTGGTATGCTTCAAAAAAAGAGGAAAATGATAAATACAAAAAATTTGGGGATACAGGCATCGTTCTTCCAGTCCCACAAAGTAGTCGGGTCTCCGTGCCTCGGGAAGCATTGAAGATTCACGTCAAAAACTGATATTTGGGAGAGTGTACTAAATAGGAATATTGGTCCTAGATAATTCGAGAGAGTAGACCCGAGGGGACCATCTTGGCCTAATGCCCTAGATTTGTCTGAGTCGGGAGTCATTGGTCAAATTCTCATTACATGAGTTGCATAGGTTCCTTGTATATAAAAATGTGTGTGTATGTGTCTGTGTGTGTACACACATACACCCCCCCACCTACCCACCCACCCCCCCAAGCATATTTATCACCATGGCTTAGGGTGAACTAGCTTGACATAGCCAATCCTAAAGAATCGAGGTCCCACGATACACCTTTGGGCTTTTGCCTTCGCGAGTGTAAGGAAATAGTTGAATTTTTATCGATCTAAGCCTATTAGAAGAATTTTTCTCGGACTTAGTCTTTTCCAAGAGTATGTTTGTTAAATTTGAAATCATGTTGGAGATCAATAGTTTTGAGTCATATGCCATGTAGGGTTGATAGAGTGATGCATGCTTGGAGTGAATTCTAATTTTATTGTATATATGACTTGCATGCGTTATTGATTCGAGAGGGTGATCCTCGGATTTTCTTTGCAATTTATCCATGTTCATCACTTTGATATCGTGTCTTGCTCAGGGACTAGCAAGAGTTTATCTTGGGAGAATTTGTTAAGTGTATATTTTGTATATTTTTATGTTCCGTCATCCATGCATTGTCTCACGTTTCTTTTACATCCTCCATGCATTTCCCACTCTTTTTGTCTGTTTAAATTTTTGGAGATGTTTTGTGAATTTCAAGAATAAAAGTGTACCAAATGTGCAAGAAGAAAAGTGTACCAAATGATGCAAGGAGATGATGGGAGAAGAAGCGAAAGTGAAACGGCGAAGACCGAAGATCAATTGGAGAGGAGAAAGGAAAAATTCAAAGCTACATGGCCGTACGCGTCAGCGCACGGCCGTGCCATCATACCAGCCAAAGAAGAAAAGAGGAAGCTCCAACAACATGGCCAGGTAGCCATCTGCACGGCCGTGTCACATTTGCATAAGTTGGGAAAAGGAGTTGAAGGCGTCAATATGGCATTACAGCTTCACTGCACGGCTGTGCAAAAATTCTGCTGCTGGAGCTGCTAATGAAGTGACACAGATGTGCAGCATATCGCGACTATTAGATGACCCTAGGATGCCTGGCGATGACACGACCGTGTCGATTTCTGACACGGTCATGCGCCCCTCATTTGCGGGTTTCGAACACTAAATCTGTTAGGTTTTTAGGAGAGTACAAATAGATTTGTGAGTGATTAAGCAGAGGAATCCTTCTAGTTTTTATTTCACCCTTGGGGGATTCTACTTCTTAGGATTTTGTACGACCTTTTATTACTTTATTTTGCATTGAAGATTAGATTTTTATTTCTCCTTGATGAGTAATGTTTTTAATCATATCTCTGTTGTTTTGTGATGTGTTCTCCTTTGATTTGATTGCTATTTACATCCATGTATATAGAGTAGATTTTCTTGCCAAGGGCAAAGTTGAACCCAAGTTCATCGTCCCAAATATCGTTGTATTAGATTATTTCTACGGAATTCCTTTGGAAGTGTGATTACATCAACCTTACTATTAGGATGCTTTGCAACCCTAGTAGTTGACGAGAAATTGGGGCTTTAGTGGCCAAACATCTCTAATAGCCGATGAGAGTCGGGGTTTCATTTTGATGCCTTTAGTGGTAGATTGATTTTCTGATAATAAGGCTCGGACGAGACATTGGGCCTAGGTTATTTGAGCTACTAGAATGGGGACTTCCAACAAGACATCGAGTCCCGATAGAGATCCAAGACATGCTTCGAGTTCTCTCTCACTGCTAGACGGATAGAGAACGAGGATTGAGACTAAACCCTTATCGATAGCCTTATTATTCTAGGCTGAGAAGCTAGATCAACCCCGTGTTTGATATGTGATGGGAGTTTTAATATTTGTAAACTGCAAGCGCATTGCGTCGTCGTAGCGCTTAACAGGTCATCCGCAGGGTGGATGGGTAATCAAGTACCAATTTCGTCATAGATTATTGTTAGCTACATGAATCGATGAACTAATCAACAAGCATCAAAGAAATAACAAATATAAACAAAGAACAACAAAGATAATAACAATAACAATGCAATGAAAAACAAAGGAAAGCTTATCTCCATGATTCATAGTTGGGTTGTCAATCCTCATTACAAAACAAGAGAAGAAGCTCTCAAAATCTCTTCTAACCTCTAAAACTTTTCCTAAAATGGAATAAAACAGTAAAGGAGACCAAAATGGCATAAAAGACTCGGCCCCCACAAATGACAGCTTCCATTCCTTTAAATAGCAACCCTAGCAGTATCGGGTTTTGCCTTCGACCCACTTTCAAACAGCCGCGTTGTTGAACCACGCGGCCGCATCGTTCTCTACTGCTACCGCTTGGGTCGAGGTGAAAATGATGTGGCCGTGTGGTTTCAAACCAGACAGCTGTATGGTGCTGCCATTGAGGTGAAAATGACGGGGCTGTATGGTTGGAAACCACACGAACACGTGGTTCTCTATTTGCTTCTGCTTAGTGAGGAGAGAAAACCACTCGGCCATATAAACTTTGTTCATACAGCCACTGCAATATTGTGCTGCTGCTGGAAAATGATACGGCCGTATGAAGGCTCAAACTGTTGAAAAACAGTTCATATGGCGGCGTGGAAATTCCAGCACGACCAATCTGCACTCCAGAAAATCTAGAAAAATCTCGAAAAAACAAATTTGAGCAAATAAGGTGGCATTAGAATCGAGACTAGGTGCTATTCAATGGAAAAATAAGAAGGAGTGAAGATGATATTAGGATTGAGAGCAGATCTTAGTCATTGCAAGGCATGTACGCTTCTTGTGGCATCTCCTCCAGATTCCTCTTCTTTTGATTCACTCTCCTCACCTTGCTCGCTCCTTTCACTCCTTTGACTATTCTTGGCTCTTTTTCACCTTTTTAATGCTCCATTATCCTGAATTTGTTTCCTTTTTCCTGAAACGCATGAATTGGAACCAAAGAGTAAAATGGAAACAAAAGCGGATGAAATAAAATGAAACTGTAAATAAAATGAGGCGAAAAGCGTTGGAGATGAGCGTGAAATATATACATATAAACCACTTATCAAAATTCCCCAAGATAAACTCTTCATCGTCCTCGAGGAAGACAAAGAAAGAGAAAAGAGTGGGGCATGCATGCATTTAACAAATGATATCAAGAATTCCATGGCGACAAGCACATATACAATTGAGAGAAAAGAATTTCAGATTGTGGATTTATAAGCACATCAATTCCCATCAATCTATCGAGGTATAGCTTAAAATTTTTTTGCTAACATAAATGCAATATACAAAATCATGCTGATGCTCAAACCTCGAAATAGTTCCTCTATCCCGCAAAAGCTATAAAAATGGAGACCGAAATCATGATATGGTTCAAGGAGGAGTTAGTATTATAAAATAGGTCGTAAACTCCTAAAGGAGGTGGTATTTATGACATGTTATCGTTCCATGACTCGTGAGATTGCTTGTCTCATTCATGCCCAAAAATTTTCATCATATATCTTTTTCTATTTGGATTCTAAGTTGATTTGTGTAAGGAGTGTTGGGTCGATGACTCCCATGTCCGACGACCATAGGGCATCGGGCCAAAAAGGACACCTCGGACATACTAGCTCAACTCAACTAAAAATCTTATTCATATGCAGTCCCCTAAGCTAGGCCATTTGACGTAAGGCCCCGACGGTTCTATCGTGGGGATCCGGTTACTTAGTGTTACTCGGGTAATGGTGCATGATTTATTCTTATACATAATTTTTTTTCTCTCTCTTTTTCTTTTCAATTTTTTCATCTCTTTTTTGGACATGAAAGAACTAGACAATGATACTAGATAGTATGTTGCAAAACCGAATCCTATGGGTCCATTAGTCATTATGCTCAACTAAAATCACCAAGACACATGCATGAGGTGGGTTTCCATGATATTGTATAACGCATGCCTATTTTGAGTACTTTTATTTCATTGATTGTGAACATGAGCACGGCAGCATATTACAATGAGATCTAGCATTAGAAGCATTTCCCAGCATACATCGTGATGAAAAATAAGGAATTGATCGAAAAGATATATAAATCTGAAGGAAAAAATTCGTTGAAATGAGAATGAATATAGTAGCTTGGCACAATTAGATTCTAAAAATAATAAGTCAAGAAGAAAGGGAGTATATGTGACAATATGCAAACCAAGCATGCAATGCAACCTCACCCAAGTTAGAATGAAGCATTGTCCTCAATGCTTAAAAAGAATGTAAAATATAGGGGTGTGAATGGTGCATGAATAACGGTTCCTCCCCCAAGCTAGCATAAATGCATACCCTCAATAAAATGAGTAGATAAAAGTGAGGGTCCATGTGTGCGTGTGTGTGTGTATGGGTATGGGAGTCATAATATATGAGATAATGGCAAAGAACGGGCAATGAAGCTCATATTGGGTTTCGGTTCATAAAAATATGAGTGTGTCACAAGAGATGTGAGGGGTTATTCATTTATTAATAGACTAAATTAAAGCAGAAAATCCTAGTATGATCCCCTCGCTATTGAAAGGAGGCAAGATTATTTAACCTACGTAGAAAGCATATAAAATTTATCTACACTACTGGAATTGGGATCACCTTATCAAATCGTGGATCCAAAATATCCCATGGAGCAGGCAGCTGATCTTCTTGCTCTTTCTGTGGCTCTGTTGATATCCTGGGACCACGAATATCGACGTACTCCAGCAATGCTCACCCAGCTTCTTTCGAGAACGTTCTCAAGAAAAGGAGCATCAGTCCGTGGTGACAAATCCTTCCCCACAATATATGTATCCCAAAGAGTATCGTCAAAGTGAGATATAAAGCGTGTAATAGGATGACGATAACTCCCTAAGAATGTGGTGCTATGCTCTTGTGATGACGTAAGCATCTCTTGGCCATGCTCATTGATGTGCTCGTCAGGTGTTGACATGGTCCATCATACCTCCATGTGATGCAAATCTGAATCTTATGGAGGACGTGGCATGTTAGAAGAATCTGAATCTAAAAATATAGGAAATGTAATATGAGATTCAGAAAATGAGCTTGTAGGGTCTAAAGAGTCTCTCTGAATGGTGTCATGCTCTGGTGGGTGTGATGCCTCTGGTGGAGTGAGGATGGGCTGTGGAGGAAGTGGTATAGGTAAGGGAGCGTCAGGCTCAATGAGATGAGTCATGGTGTCCATGGCTTCATACTCTCCCTCCTCATCAATGTGGGTATTCTCCATGGCTTCTTCGGTGCTCTCACATGGCCCTTGCTCGATAACAGCATCTGCGGGAGAGATTGTTTGCATCCATGGGTCCGTGCTCGGCTCATAATCTATCTGTGGTATGTAACCTGGAGTTTGGTGATGGATGTGAGCCTTGGTGGTGCATGTGTCAAAATTGGTACCTGCAAGGGGAAATGGACTCATATCAGAAATATGTTATTGTAAACCATGCGAGTGACCTTCCGTGGTGCATGCTATCGACGATGTATGAGACATGGCTGCTTCACCCCCAAAAGTAGAAGTGGTGGGTGGAAATAGAAATGGAAAATCCATCTGGCCTTGGGTTACTGTGGAATCCTCCATCAATAACTCAAGGATAGACTTTTGAAATGAAGATGATGGTGATGGAATTGTTGGGCCTTGGTTTTCAAAGGAACTCTCCACTAACAAATCAAGATGGGATTTGGGTGGTGGAAGTAGCGGTGTGGTCATCTGGTGTTGGGTTGCTAGGGAATTCTCTACTAACAGCTCAAGTTCAAACTTCGGTGGTGGTGGTGGAAATGAAAGTAATGGAGTCGTCTGGCCTTGGTTTAAAATATGACCTTCTAAAAATAACTCAATGTCCGACTTCGGGGGTGGAAATGGTAGTGGTGGTGGTGGTGGAGTCCATTTGGTTGCAATGGAGTTTTCCAAGAATATTTCAATGCTCAATTTTGGTGGATGAGGGGTGTATAAAATTGGGGGTAAGGATGGGAGGGTTCTTGGTGTAGGTTGTGGGTATATGAGTGTAACGACTGGTTTTCATGTATCTGGATTTATTATATTATAATATATGTTTTGGTAGATTTTCTCCTCATGTGTGGTTTTCGTCTCCGTGGCTTTCATTTTCGATCGAATCGTCGTGTTTTCTAGCTTCCTTCTTAGAATCGTTGATTTCGGAGCAAGTCATTCGTGACGGGCTTCGTATCGGTCATATCTTATTGTTAGATCAAGCCTAGGAGTCTTAGGAATCGATCTCGGAGCTCTGCGCTCCATGTCGGAACTTTTGGTGCACGTTAGCCGGTGTAAGAAGGGGAACCGACCGACTAGATGATGATTTAGTCGGTCGGCAAGCCTTCATGGACCGACTAGTGGGCTTTCTAAATTTCTCAGGAGTTACTGTTTCTCGTTAGTCGGTCTAAGAACGTTGGTTGACCGACTAGGTTGCAAACTAGTCGGTCGGCAATACTTCTGTGACCGACTAACTCTTCAACTATTTTTGGTATCAGTTACTGTTCCTTCTTAGTCGGTCTAAGTTCATCTCTCGACCGACTAGTTGTCAAACTAGTCGGTCAGCAGTTGTTCATTGACCGACTAAATCTAAATCTAATTCTGTACAGGAGTTACTGTTTGGACTTAGTCGGTCTGCGTTGGTCAACCGACCGACTAGTTCCCAAACTAGTCGGTCAGTGTTGCTCTTTGACCGACTAATCTGTGTTAAAATCCTAATTTATGGGCAGCCGCCAGCCCATCTTATTTAAACCCCTCCCAAACGTTTTCTTCTTCCTCCACTCGACCTAAAACCCTAGTTTCTCCCCCATTGAGCCCCCTTCTACCTCAAACCCTTATTCCTTTATCCCAAGCCTAAAATCCATCATCCAACCCATCCCTCAACACATTCTACCTCTCATCTACCTCAAAATCTCATCAAACCCCCAAAATCCCCCAAAACCCCTAGTTCTCCAAACTTCTCCATCCGTTCCAGATCTGATCCATAGGTTCTCCGGAGTGCTTCTTCCGCTTCCTGACGGTAATAAATCGATCTCTTGATGTTTTCATAACCCGTTGTGTTTTGTGGAACCCTAATGAAATTTCTTGTTGTTTTGATGATTGTTTCTCCATAACAGCGACTACCTCATAGATTAGCATCCGTGAGACGAACCTTCGCGATCGTCATTCCCGGTGCTAGGCAAGTGAAACTTGCCACTTAGGTTTAGGCCATGTTTTAGGCCATTTGCTTATTGTAGGCGTAAAAGAGACTAGGCGACGAAATGATACTCGCCTAGGCGCAAATTCCGGAACTAGCTTGACTACGAAGCTAGGACCATCGTTTACCATGTTGCACAACTACCATGTCATGTTTAATTTTGATTATCGGTACGCGAATACATTGTCATCCATGCTATCCATGTTGTATGTCGCATTCGTAGCACACGCTACAATACTTGTGTTTCCTGGCTTGTGTTCCAGAAGCGGGCCATGTGTTGGTTGATAGCCAATGCCTGACCTACTAGTTTCTGGCTAGGCACCCACTATACGTGGGCATAACCCTACGCCATACGTGTTAATCACACTTCCTGGCTCGTGTCCTAGAAGCGAGCATTCCGTGTTCAGGGGTAATGCCCTGGCTCGACACACGTGGGAGGGGTATAGATAAACGGTCACTTGAGCTTAGGAGTTGGCCCGATCAGCCACTCTAGCCAACAGGCGGAATCTCTGTGCACGACGTGTTTACTTGACGTGATTTACTTGGCTTGTACTTGAACACAGCCTGCGGGCAATAGGGCACTCGTTGAGTGATCCCTTGTACTTGTTACTTGACATTACATGTCACAACTACCACTTGTTACTTGCTACTTGTACTCCCGTTTACTTGTCACTTCCCTACTTTACTTGCCTTGCCATGCATCATACTATAACTGCTAGGTTGCTAGTTTACCTTACCTTCAGTTTCTTTGCCCAAGTCTTTTAGACTTGCTGACATGTGCCCCTTTACTCTTTTGGGTGACACATGTTAGATCTCGAGCCTGAGTCCGTTGTTGAGGACGAGGTGTTTGCGGATGCCGTGCCCGAGCCTGTGTTTGGCGAAGAGTACGTGGACACTGGGGACCAGTCCTAGTGTCTTCGTTGTGTTTCCCTTTTGTTTTGACTGTTGTTTTGTTGTCGGTGCGTAGCACCTATACTTTGTTACGTTGTTGCTTTTGTTGGCCTTGTTCTGGGCCGTTAGACTCTTTCTTTTAGCCTGATGGCTTTTCTGGATGTTGAACTTAATTTTCTTGTTGGGCAAATTATGAGATATGAGATTTTGTTTCTGTCTCTCCTTGTGTTATTATTGTTGTTCTGCTTGTGGTTACAGGGACCTGCTTATGTTTTATTGACGATTATCAGGTTTCAGGCTTCACAGCTCCACTCTCGTGTGGACCTTTTCACGTCTCGCCTCCATTTTAGGGAAGCGGGGCGTGACAGGTTTTGTTGGTGGCCCATGCAGGTCCTTCTGTAACCACGATTATCGGAATAGCGATAATAATATTAGAATGTCTAATAAACTAAGTTCGACGTCCGAGTCATATGCTATGAGTCTAATTGTTTCGTGTTCTGTGTCACTAGATGGCAGGAAGACGGATCACCCGTGGTGGATGTAGTGGTGCGCCTCCTCATGATGAGGAGCCTGAGCGGGAACCCACCAACGGGGAGATGATGCGGATGATGCTTCAGATGACGCAGGTGCAGCAAGGCGTGCTCCTGTAAGTCCAGAATGCTCCGGTTGGTCGTGCCCCTCGGGCGACTCCGGAGGCCCCTCGCTCCGAGCCGGGAGCGAAGCAATTTCGGGAGCTGGGTCCCGCATATTTTGATGGGTCTGAGGGTCCTCTGGCTGCCGATGAGTGGATTCGGAACATAGAGGATAATTTGAAGATGGCCAAGATCACCCCGGCTGGATGGGTTGATTTGGCGAAGAGGCAACTCAAGGATAATGCTCAGAACTGGTGGGATGCGGAAGAGAAGATGTTGGTGGAGCCGATAGCTTGGGCTACCTTTAAGTCCAGGTTTGATGAGGAGTTCTTTCCGAAGGTTGCTAAGAAGGAGATGTTGCAGCGTTTCATCGATCTGAAGCAGGGGAGCTTGACGGTGGACCAGTACCACCAAGAGTTCACTAGGCTGAGTCGGTTCGCACCGAAGATGGTGTAGGATGCTGATGAGAGGGCTCAGAGGTTCCTGTTGGGACTTTCCTTGGAGCTCCAAAGTTTTGTGTCTTTCTCCGATCTGGACTCTTATCAGAAGGTTCTGGTCGCTGCCAGGAGGCAGGAGCTGAACCTGAGTCAGAGGAGAGGACATGTTTCTGGTGCTGGGAAGAGGCATATGGAGCAGGCCAGAGCGATGGTTAGGCCTGGTTTCAAGCCTAATCAGCCAGCTCAGTTCAAGAGGCCAGGAGGGCCTATTCTGAAGACTTGCCATTTCTGCGGTAGGACCGGACACGTCAAGGATCAGTGTAGGAGATTCCTGGGCCAGTGTGTCATCTGTGGGGATCCTACCCATGCCATGAAGGATTGTCCGAGGTCGAAGGAGCCTTGGAGGGCACCCGTTGCAGCACAGCCGTTGCAGCAGCGAGCGTCTGTTCCTGTTGGACGTGGAGCAGCTCTTGTTCCACAGAGGCAGGCTTTTCAACAGGCTATTCCGTCGAAGAGGCAGGCTTTTCTGATAACCGCTATGGAGAGCGAGGCTGTGGATGAGGTTATCGCAGGTAATCCTCAATCTAGCTGTTACTTTCCTAGCTGGTTTTGATTGCTAGATTGTGTTGTTTGCTTGAACATGATTGTTTTCTAGAATAGGGTTTGATTGTTAATTGCTTGTTAGGTGTGGTTTTGGTGTGCGCATTTCCTGCACGAGTCCTCTTTGACTCTGGTGCATCGATGTGCATTATTTCTCGGAGCTTCGTGGAGGAGCATTCCTTGTCGACGTCCCCTCTTCCCAAGAGTTGGAATATCGTTACAGGGAATGGCATGGTCTCGGTGCATCGTGGTTGTAATTCTTGCTCGTTGGTGGTCTGTGGACATGATCTTTACGCTGATTTCATTGTCCACGACATCATCAACTATGATGCAGTTCTTGGGATGGACTGGCTTGCGAGCTTCTATGCTATGATCGATTGTCGGAGGAAGAAGGTGGTGTTCGAGATTCCCAGACATCCAGTATTTGAGTTCAGCCGTGGTAGCAGTTCGCTTGGTCCTGTCAGATTTCGGGCCAGGCCGGTGGAGATTGTGGCTTTGCAGATGGAGCTGGAGAGACCAGCTGTGGTGCGTGATTTCGATGACGTCTTCCCCGAGGGGATGTCTGGTTTGCCACTTGATCGAGCTTTATAATTTTCTATCGATCTTGTTCCAGGTGCGCAGCCGATTTCGAAGGCGCCGTATCGTATGGCGCCTGCAGAATTGGAAGAGTTGCGAAAACAGTTGGATGAGCTTTTGCAGAAGGGTTATATCAATCCTAGTGTGTCTCCGTGGGGAGCACCGGTGCTGCTAGTGAAGAAGAAGAATGGTTCGCGTCGCATGTGCGTGGACTATCGGGAGTTGAATACGGTGACCATTAAGAATAAATACCCGTTGCCTCGCATCGATGATATCTTTGATCAGCTTGGAGGTTCGAGGGTGTTTTCTAAATTGGATTTGAGGAGTGGTTACCATCAGTTGAAGGTAAAGAAGGATGATGTTCCGAAGACAGCGTTCAGGACGAAGTGTGGACACTATGAGTTTATGGTTATGCCCTTCGGCGTAACTAACGCACCCGCAGTTTTCATGAATCTAATGAACCTGATTTTCTACGACTTTTTGGATAAGTTTGTCGTTATCTTTATTGATGACATTCTGATCTATTCAAAGTCAGAGGAAGAGCATGCATCGCACTTGAGGATGGTATTGGAGATTTTGAGGAAGCATCGTTTGTATGCTAAGTTTTCGAAGTGCGAGTTTTGGCTGGATAGAGTTGCTTTTCTCGGGCATGTGGTGACTGGAGATTGTATTTCTGTGGATCCCGAGAAGATTAGGGCCATCAGAGAGTGGCCTGTTCCATCGTCTGCGTCTAAGATCCGGAGTTTCCTTGGTTTGGCGGGATATTATCGGTGATTCATTAAGGACTTTTCCCGTATTGTCAAGCCGATGACCAGATTGACGCGGAAGGATGTACCTTTTGTTTGGTCGGGTGATTGCGAGAATGCTTTTGGTGTTCTGAGAGAGCGTTTGACGACTGCCCCTGTTCTTGTAGTGCCTGATCGCAGCGGTGGATTTGAGATCTTTTGCGATGCTTCTGGCAAGGGTCTCGGTTGTGTGTTGCATCAGCGCGGGCATGTTGTGGCTTATGCGTCTCGTCAGCTCAAGGTTCATGAGAAGAATTACCCGATGCATGATTTGGAATTGGATGATGTTGTGTTTGCGCTCAAGATTTGGAGGCACTTCCTGCTGAGTGAGAAAGTGAAGATCTTCACCGATCACAAAAGCTTGAAGTATATTTTTACTCAGAAGGAGCTCAACATGCGACAGCGTCGATGGTTGGAGCTCATGGCGGATTATGAGATTGATTTGCAGTATCACCTTGGCAAGGTGAATGTGGTGCCAGATGCTTTGAGTAGGCTTCCGGCGGTGATGATTTTGACCTCGCAGTGGAGATTGCAGCAGGATTTTTGCGAGTCTGGTGTGGAGATTGTTCTTCCCGGAGAGGCTTCTTCGTTGATGTACATGCAGGTACAGTCGACGATCGTGGATCGGATTAAGGCTGGCCAGGCTGAGGATCCGAAGCTGGTGAAGATTCAGGAGCAGGTAGAAGCCGGTCTGCGGACTGACTTTCTGATTCATGAAGATGGCTCGCTGAGGTTTGGAGCCAGGTTGTGTGTGCCAGCTGGGGGTATTGGAGAGGAGTTGATGGTGGAGGCACACAGTTCGCCGTATTCTGTGCATCCTGGTGGCACCAAGACGTACCAGGATCTTCGTCTGAATTATTGGTGGCATGGCATGAAGAGGAGTGTGGCTCGGAGTGTAGCCAAGTGTTTGGTTTCCCAGCAAGTGAAGGCGGAGCATCAGCGTGCGGCCGGGTTGCTACAACCGCTTCCGATTCCGGAGTGGAAGTGGCAGCACATCACTATAGATTTCGTGACTGGACTACCTCGGAGTCCGAAGCAGAATGACGCGATTTGGGTGATCGTAGATCGATTGACCAAATCTGCGCACTTTATTCCGTTCCGAGTGGGACAGTCCACTGAGGCACTAGCGAGGAGATATATGGAGGTAAATTCTTTTTACTCTCCGTTTTATTTCCTTTTCCTAGTTTGGATAGTGATGTAACGTGAATCGTGCAGGAGGTCGTGCGACTTCATGGAGTCCCCGTGAGTATCGTGTCGGACAGAGACACGAGGTTCACATCTCAGTTCTGGCAAAGTTTGCAGAAGATCTTGGGTACGCGTCTGAGTTTCAGCACGGCGTACCATCCGCAGACGAATGGCCAGTCCGAGAGGACGATTCAGATTTTGGAAGACATGCTGAGGGCGTGCATGTTGGATTTCAAGTGTTCGTGGGAGGACCATCTACATCTGGTAGAGTTTTCTTACAACAACAGCTTCCAGGCGAGTATTGGCATGGCGCCTTTCGCCGCTCTTTATGGGAGGAAATGTCGATCGCCAATGAGTTGGGATGACGTTGGTGATCGGGAGCTGTTGGGACCTGAGATGATCGTGGAGGCTGTGCATATTGTCAGGAACATTCGGGAGAGGTTGGGGATTGCTCAAGACCGTTTTAATCATTGGGCGGATGCTAAACGTCGTCCTTTAGAGTTTCAGCCGGGCGACCATGAGTTCTTGAAGATTTCACCGAATCATGGTGTGATTCGTTTTGGGAAGCGAGGGAAGTTGAGCCCGCGATACATTGGACCGTTTGACATTCTGGAGAATTTGGCGAGGTAGCTTACCGCTTAGCCTTGCCGCCATCTTTGGAAGGAGTTCACAATGTTTTCCATGTGTCGCAGCTTCGTCGATACATTAGCGATCCATCTCATGCTGTGGATTTCTCGGAGATTACCGTTCGCCCCGATATGACGTATGACTAGCATCCAGTGCAGATTCTGGACAGGCGTCAGAAGTCATTTTGAAACAAGGTTGTAAACCTTGTGAGGGTGATGTGGCAACACGGGTCGCCTGGAGAGTCTACTTGGGAGAATGAGGATGAGATGCGAGAGCGCTTCCCACTTTTGTTTTCGGACACGTGAGTGTTTGGAAATTCAGAGGACGGAATTTTTCTTAAGTTGGGAAGGATGTAACGACTGGTTTTCATGTATCTGGATTTATTATATTATAATATATGTTTTGGTGGATTTTCTCCTCATGTGTGGTTTTCGTCTCCGTGGCTTTCATTTTCGATCGAATCGTCGTGTTTTCTAGCTTCCTTCTTAGAATCGTCGATTTCGGAGCAAGTCATTCGTGACGGGCTTCGTATCGGTCATATCTTATTGTTAGATCAAGCCTAGGAGTCTTAGGAATCGATCCCAGAGCTCCGCGCTCCATGTCGGAACTTTTGGTGCACGTTAGCCGGTGTAAGAAGGGGAACCGACCGACTAGATGACGATTTAGTCGGTCGGCAAGCCTTTATGGACCGACTAGTGGGCTTTCTAAATTTCTCAGGAGTTACTGTTTCTCGTTAGTCGTACTAAGAACGTTGGTTGACCGACTAGGTTGCAAACTAGTCGGTCGGCAATACTTCTGTGACCGACTAACTCTTCAACTATTTTTGGTATCAGTTACTGTTCCTTCTTAGTCGGTCTAAGTTCATCTCTCGACCGACTAGTTGTCAAACTAGTCGGTCAGCAGTTGTTCATTGACCGACTAAATCTAAATCCTAATTCTGTACATGAGTTACTGTTTGGACTTAGTCGGTCTGCGTTGGTCAACCGACCGACTAGTTCCCAAACTAGTCGGTCAGTCGTTGCTCTTTGACCGACTAATCTGTGTTAAAACCCTAATTTCTGGGCAGCCGCCAGCCCATCCTATTTAAACCCCTCCCAAACGTTTTCTTCTTCCTCCACTCGACCTAAAACCCTAGTTTCTCCCCCATTGAGCCCCCTTCTACCTCAAACCCTTATTCCTTCATCCCAAGCCCAAAATCCATCATCCAAACCATCCCTCAGCACATTCTACCTCTCATCTACCTCAAAATCTCATCAAACCCCCAAAATCCCCCAAAATCCCCCAAAATCCCTAGTTCTCCAAACTTCTCCATCCGTTCCAGATCTAATCCATAGGTTTTTTCGGAGTGCTTCTTCCGCTTCCTCACGGTAATAAATCGATCTCTTGATGTTTTCATAACCCGTTGTGTTTTGTGGAACCCTAATGAAATTTCTTGTTGTTTTGATGATTGTTTCTCCATAATAGCGACTACCCCGTAGATTAGCATCCGTGAGACGAACCTTCGCGATCGTCATTCCCGATGCTAGGCAAGTGAAACTTGCCACATAGGGTTTAGGCCATGTTTTAGGCCATTTGCAAGTTGTAGGCGTAAAAGAGGCTAGGCGACGAAATGATACTCGCCTAGGCGCAAATTCCGGAACTAGCTTGACAACGAAACTAGGACCATCGTTTACCATGTTGCACAACTACCATGTCATGTTTAATTTTGATTATCGGTACGTGAATACATTGTCATCCATGCTATCCATGTTGTATGTCGCATTCGTAGCACACGCTACAACACTTGTGTTTCCTGGCTCGTGTTCCAGAAGCGGGCCATGTGTTGGTTGATAGCCAATGCCCGACCTACTAGTTTCCGGCTAGGCACCCAGTATACGTGGGCATAACCCTACGCCATACGTGTTAATCACACTTCCTGGCTCGTGTCCTAGAAGCGAGCATTCCGTGTTCGGGGGTAATGCCCTTGCTCGACACACGTGGGAGGGGTATAGATAAACGGTCACTTGAGCTTAGGAGTTGGCCCGATCAGCCACTCTAGCCAACAGGCGGAATCTCTGTGCACGACGTGTTTACTTGACGTGATTTACTTGGCTTGTACTTGAACACAGCCTGCGGGCAATAGGGCACTCGTTGAGTGATCCCTTATACTTGTTACTTGACATTACATGTCACAACTACCACTTGTTACTTGCTACTTGTACTCCCGTTTACTTGTCACTTCCCTACTTTACTTGCCTTGCCATGCATCATACTATAACTGCTAGGTTGCTAGTTTACCTTACCTTCAGTTTCCTTGCCCAAGTCTTTTAGACTTGCTGACATGTGCCCCTTTACTCTTTTGGGTGACACATGTTAGATCTCGAGCCTGAGTCCGTTGTTGAGGACGAGGTGTTTGCGGACGCCGTGCCCGAGCCTGTGTTTGGCGAGGAGTACGTGGACACTGGAGACCAGTCCTAGTGTCTTCGTTGTGTTTCCCTTTTGTTTAGACTGCTGTTTTGTTCTCGGTGCGTAGCACCTATACTTTGTTACGTTGTTGCTTTTGTTGGCCTTGTTCTGGGCCGTTAGACTCTTTCTTTTAGCCTGGTGGCTTTTCTGGATGTTGAACTTAATTTTCTTGTTGGACAAATTATGAGATATGAGATTTTATTTCTGTCTCTCCTTGTGTTATTATTGTTGTTCTGCTTATGGTTACAGGGACCTGCTTATGTTTAATTGACGCTTATCGGGTTTGGGGCTTCACAGCTCCACTCTCGTGCGTACCTTTTCACGTCTCGCCTCCATTTTAGGGAAGCGGGGCGTGACAATGAGTGTGGGGTGTAGGGCTGGGCACTGAATTGGCAATGAATGGTCGTATGTCCCTGCATCCTACAAGCTTCGCAGACTGCGACTACATGCGAAAATTTTTCCCCACATCTGAGTACCGTATGGCATGTACGCATAAAAATTCCCGTGGTACGATCCATCGGGCATCCACGTAGTTCAAAGAATCCACCTGACAATAAAAATTATGGCTAAGTGACGTGCCCCTGGTTTACGAGCCGCAAATGGCCGGGGGACCCGCGTGCGGGTTTAGATATTTGTAACCGCAAGCGCACGGTGTTGTAGTGTGGCTTGGGGGTCAAACACAGGGAGGCTAGGATGTGCTTGTGTCAAGGAGGACCGAAATCACCACGTGGACGAGCTAGCCCGGATCGGTTGATGGGTTGTCACGGTAAAGGAATGCAAGGTATGAACAATAAGAAAATAAACCCTGGACTTTGGTTTCCACTCCAACGAGCGACTCTCGCCGATACGGCCTACGGGTAGGATGGAGATCGGAATTAGGGTCTAATGGTGAGACGTTGCCTCTGAAAGTGGTACCGGCATCGCATGGGCCCGATATTCCGGTCGGTGCCCAGGATGATACACCGGACTTCCCGGGTTCGATCAGTGGGCACTCCCGTGTCCATTAACACTGATCGATTCTGGGAGCACTAAGCTCGCAACGATAACTCCCAACGTCTCATCCTGCCGCTCCCGCGCGCTAGGATTCGGCGTCTACGCTAAGGGCGTGAGCTATGGCTAGGGGGTCAACCACCAAGTTTATTCCCCCTTGGCCCAACGGTCAAAGGCGGTCTTTTTCCCGTCGATGACAATAAAACACCCCGCGTAACCGTTAGATTCCTAATCCCTATCGATTTCCTAACCCTATGGATGCATCAGGAAGAGCCCCCGAAGGGGTTTCCGCCAAAATCCCAGATTTGAGAACAACTCACAAATATTCATTAAAAAGCGATCTAAACGAAAATGAACCATTAAAATCATAATCAGACGACAGGAATGCGAAGGTAGTAGAGCAATTAAGATAATACTAAAGTTTAAGAAAGATCCGAAAACTTACAATAGAAAAGTAATTACAGCTGTCACAAATAGGAGAAAACAGTAAAAACTAACAGCTCCCCGTTTCTGGAACCCTACGGGTCCTATTTGTTGGATCTCGTATCACCCGATCGGTTGACAAGTCAACCGATCGGGTGATCCGTTACAAATAATAAACAGAAAACGGCGGAGTTTCACCCGGTCATATGAACCGGTCGGTTGAGTTCTTGGGGTGACCGGTTGGATCTTGGCGCCATCGGGTGAAGGGGTCGGTTGGTTGCCCGTGTCTCGGCTCCTCAGCATCAGCTACAGATGAACCGATCGGGTGAAAGTCACCCGATAGGTTGGAATTTGGCTTGAAAAGACAGAGAATCGTCCCCGTTGAACCGGCCTGTGAACCGGTCGGGTGACATCCACTTGAGCTCCAGCCGAGACCGGGTGGTGCACGCGTGCATCACCTGATCGGTTGACTTAGTCCAACCGATCGGGTGAGGGGATAAAATGATGCCATCATCTTCGTTTGACCCCCTGGGTCACGCGTGACTCCTCCCGTTGCTCCGGGGACTTGAGATATCGTCGTTAAACGTCCCCTACATGGGCAATCTCCTGCAAACATGGAGAAACAAATAAAAGTGAATGAAAACGAGAAAACACGAGAAAACGAATAAAAGACGGCGGAAAATACGGAGAAACACGAAAGAAAACGTGCGTGAATATATGAAATATATACGCACGTCAAAATCCCCCAAGCTGAACTCTTCCTCATCCTCGAGGAAGACGAGTGAGAGTAGGAGGTTGGAGGGGAAAAATAGAGAGAAAGAGAGAAAAAGAGAAAACAAAAATCCTAGATCGCCCGTCAGAGCCAGCAAAATCAAACACAACACACTAAGCAAGCAAACACAAAAATCACATCACTAAACCAAGGAATACGAGTCCAGACAAGTGTCGTGGGCTCACGCGGTGAAGCGCGTGTGAGTGCGGTCGTGTGCTAGCAAATGGTGTCGCTTTCTACAATGTGCTATAAGCTCATAAACGCAAATCCAGGAAATGACCCAAATACCGATTCGAATTTGAAATTGCGGTGAATATTAGTTCAAGCATGCATGAGAAGAGTATAAGAATAGAAGCGTATCATGCATCGGGGACTCCACAACTAGGGTTAAGGAAATCACACCACTATAGCCTAGATACTATCTAAAAAGTTCCCAAGCAAAGTGTTTTCGAAAACGGTGGGGGTTGAGATGATGTGGAGTAGAACACTCGGTGCAAATTGTCGCCTTCCCTTTATTCTCGGTAGGTAGGAAAAAATATTCACACGGGAATTTTTTTGGGTTTTGGGCATTGGTATATTTTTTTTTTTGACTTTTTGGCTATACAAAATTTTTCTTTTCTTTTCTTTTTGGGTTTTTCTTTTCTTTTCTCTTTTTTTTTTTGATTTTTGGGTTTTTGGCTATACACATATGTACTCTCCCAAGTGGGAGAACAGTACACGACGAGGGGATTTGCACCAAGTAAAACAAAAAAAAGAAGTCGGAATCTAAACACTTGGGCAAAGGAAACTATTCTCGCTAAATAGAGCATAGGCTAAATGGGTTATCCTAGTCCTTAATTGTGGAATCCCGACACATGCAAAATGAAGTACACGATATATATATATATATATATATATCATGCAGAAGCAGACAGGGAAAATAAATACCGCATATTCAAATCGAAGCATGATAATCTAGGGGTCATTCCTGGACAGGTATATAAAGTAAAATCACAAAGTAGAAGAACACCAAACAGCTAGGCACGATGCACGACTCACAAAAAGCTTAGTGGACCCGCGATGAATGAAATGCAAGAGGACTCGATATCCTAGGGTTAGTGAATGTGATTATCGATGTCATGCTAGGTGTGTGTGATTTTGTGGCGATTCATCATAGGGTTCATCTCTAGGAGAAAGAGATAAAAAGAAGAGAAGAGAAAAAAGAAAAAAAATAAAAACACGATGAAAACGACACAAAAACGAAAAAGAAAGACTCAAATGGCGCACACAATGCGACTCCCCCAAGCTGAAGCTTGCATTGCCCTCAATGCAATATGAGTGAGTACGGGAGGGCAATGAAGATGGGGGGAATGCGTACCGACACAAAAAGAAATGAGAACGAGGAAAACACAGAGATGAAACTGAAAATAAAGAAAAATCAAAATCAAACCACACGACACGAAAATAGAAATAAAACCACACGACACGACACTCAAAAGGGGAAAGACAAGCACACACACAAAAATGAGAAAAAACAAAACACGACAACACACCAAAATAGACGTCCCCCAAGCTAGACATGACAGTGCTAGTGAATAAAATGCGATCGCGAAATGCAGAAATATGCAAGGGGGAGTCAAAAACAAACAAGGTGAAATCAAAAATCAGGAGAAGGTGAATCCTTGCCCTCCTCGGAAGAGGGTGTGGCTGGGTGGTCGGGGGAGGCTGGGGGTGTGTGGAGAAGTGGGGAAAGAGGCGGAGGAATAGGTGCAGCAGTGGTGTGAACGATGGGAGGAGTGTTGGTGGAGGTGGGTGGTGGTGGTAGGACGGCGATCAAGGCGGTGGTGAAAGGAATAGAAATGGGGGGAGAAGATGTGATGGTGACGGTAGTGGGTGGTGGTGGGAGAGATTTGGAGCGCACCGATAATTTCCTCCGACACACATATGAAGTATGGAGGAGGAGGGAGGAGGTAGTGTGGGTGGGATGGAAGTGGCAGGGAGGGCGGAAGTGGATACCGGGATGGGAATAGATGAGGGAGGAGAAGAATGTGGTGGGGGAGGTGATGGATGTGGGGATGTGTGGGAGGGTGGAGGAGAAGATCGTCGAGGTGGTGAAGGTGGAGGTGGATCGTGGATGTGAGTGAGAAGGCGAAGAATGGCGGCCACGTTCCTCTCAAGTGCGAGGAAACGTGGGTGAGTGAGAAAGGAGGACGGTGATGGGTCCGAGGAGGCAGAGGACATGGCGAGATCACGGAGGGCAGCGACCTCCCTTTCAAGACCAAGACGGGTAGATACCTGGCGACGACCAAAGGATGTGGACTGACGTGAGGTAGAAGTGGTGCCGGCAGGTAAGGTGGAAGTGGTGCCGGTGGTGGTGGTCATGCTGGCACAGGAGACAAGGCCAGAAATGGCCGCTAAGAGGTGCTCAGAAGTGATGGTGCCCGGAACAGAAACAGGACGACTCCGGCCAGCGCCCATATCTCCCCGAGACGCAGGGATATCCTGCTCGCCTAAGTGGGCAGCAGGGGATGGTGGTCTGTGTGCGTCCGCGGGAAGGAAAGGAAGGTGCAACCCCGCTAGGAAGTTCGGATCGGGTGGGAAGGTCCAGTCTCCCACCAGAGCTATGGTCATGCGAGCGGGGTTGGGGAGAATGGTGTAAGGGGCTGGGGGTGGCCATAATTGAAGATGAAGCGGCCATCGGAGTGGGGTTTAATCATGTGAATGTGCCGCATGACATCAATATCTAGCTGTGAGGGTCCTGCGGCAGTGGGAAGATTATCGGGGATGGGAATATTAAATTGGGGCTAAGAACAAATGATAGTAATGATGCCCCCACAACAAAACTTCCCCTTATCGGCCCGGCTGATCTCAAGAAGCTTGTAAACAAGCCAATCGCCGCCATGGATGGGGACGGTAGGGGCCCTAAAGCTAATCCCATCATCGTCCCGACCAAAAGGGAAAGTCATGGCCCAGAGGATAAAAAGATCAGGGATAGTCACGGTGCCGGACTCGTCCCTGGGGAAAAATGCAGATGATATGATCCTATGGGCCAAACGAAATATGGGGTGGATGATGGAGGAGGCCTTGGCCCTACCTCGGGGATAGCTAGGGAGCAGTGTGAGGCGGAACCAGAATTGATCGACGTCAAACTCGGGCGTTTACCCGTAGTGTCGGATGGAGTCATCCCCAAAATTGGGTAAACCAAATATATCGTTAATGGTATTCAGATTAGTGGCGACACTTTTGTTGCACACCCGGAATTTTATGATCGACCCGGACTCCCAAACAAGTGTAGAGAGAAATTCAAGGGTGAGTGACGGGTAGGATAAGGCAGATGCATTAAGAAAGGCCAACCAACCTAAGTTAGCGAAAAGAGATTCGACCTCGGTGAAGACACCGAGATCGACTAGTGATTGTGTGTGCGGGAACTTAGTTGATAGATGCCCCCAAGCATCGAGCCTACGATAAAAATCCTTGTGTTCCTGGTTCCTAAAGATATACCCATGCGGGCCCAACATTGGGTCCACAGGGGGAATAACAGGCGCGGGAGGGCCTAGTGTCAGTGCTCGTGTGTGGGGAAGGGGACGTGTTTGTTTTTGTCTCTTACGAGATGGTTCCTCCTCCCGCAAAATCTCCTTCCCCTTGTCTTTATCCCTAGCCATGCGTGAGTGTGTGTGTGTGAATGAGTACAAAAAGCAATGAATGCACACTAACACAAGCAAACTGAGCAAGCAAAATATATAGGGAAAAAATAGAAATACGAGCGTAGGAGCGAGTATACCTAATCAAAATGGCGAAGCTTGCTCGTAGATTACCCCACGCCATGCAATGAGAGTAGCGTAGAGCCGCGGTGACCTCTTTCAGCAAGAATTTTCGAAATAGGCGTTGTTTGGGGGGAATTAGGTCAGAAATTCGAAATGAAGGGGAGAGAGAGTGGAAATGATGGAGAGATTGGTGGAGGAGGTGGAGAGAGGGAGTATTGGAGGAGTGGAGGACGTGGGGAGGAGAAATCAGGCCGTTGGGGAGGAGAAGCAGGTGAAACGACGGCAGTTCGAGCGATCGGTCGAGGTGGAATGCGAACGGGTAAGGGTGGGGTATTTATAGGGGTTAAGTCGAACCGATCGGGTGACTTGTCACCCGATCGGTTAACTTTTAGGTCGAAAATTCTTGCCGAAGAAGTGCTACAGGAGAACCGGTCGGTTGACTTATCAACTGATCGGTTGGCCACTCCACTCATTTTCCCGAGAACTGGGGGCTTCTCACCCGGTCTCTTCATCCGATCGCGCTCTAACTCAACCGATCGGTTGATATTTCCCAAAAATTTCCCGAGAATTCTCCCCAGATCACCCGGTCTATCACACGGTCTCTCCATTCTTCACCCGATCGGTTCATTTGGGGACAGATGCGGCTTGTATCTAATACATCCCAACCGATCGGTTGAGTTATCAACCGATCGGTTGGGGCCTTGTTTCCTGCAAAAACCAACAGATTGTCTAAGTCCCCGAACGGATGTTCTTGCGGCTGATTTTATTTATAAAAATAGATAAAATAAAGTCAAAAATAACACTAAAAAGTGGGGCAAAAGTTTAGAGCATGGGTTGCCTCCCATGAAGCACACTTGTTTAACGTCGTTGGCTCGACACCCGCAAGTGATGTTCACGGTGGTTGATACGGGTGATGCCCGAAGTTCGGCATCTCTTCTTCATCGGAGCTTACGGCCTTTGGAGTAGTCAGCGGCTGGAGAAAGATTTGCTCGACTACCCTCTCCTTGTTTTTGGGATCCGGGGGCTTCTCTTTCGTATTGGCGTTTACCGCAATCTTCTTAAGGATCCGGACCTCGTCTTTGGTGAGGTCCATGGGTTCTTTCCCTGTTTTCCTCGCAGGAGGAGCCTTGGGGAACCCGGGAGGGGTCGTACGTGCTGCATTCGCTTTCCCAGCAGCATCATCGTTCTTGGGGCCGTCTTGGTCTTCTGAGTCCCCCAAGTTATCAGGGGGATTTCTTAAGAGAATCTCCCAGGAGCTCTCTTCAGCAGCTTTATCTTCTTCCACCTCCAGCAAATTACATCGAGGGTCATCTGGGGGATCGGGGTACTTCATGGACAACCCCAGATCAAATTCAACCTTTTCTCCACTGACGTTTAGCGAAAGTTTTCCATTCTTCACATCAATCAAAACGCCGGCAGTGGCCATGAAAGGCCGTCCCAGGATGATGGGGGTGTGTGCGTCTTCAGGCATGTCCATGACAACAAAGTCCACTGGCACATGCACCCCTTTTACATTGACGGGGAGGTCATCCACAATCCACACCGGATATTTGACCGACCGGTCAGCAAGTTGTAGGGTCATACCGGTGGGCTCCAAATCACCCATTCCTATCCTCTTATACATCGATATGGGCATCAAACTGACACTCGCTCCGAGATCGACGAGTGCACGATGAATCTTTACTGCCCCGATCGTGCAAGGGATTGAGAAGCTCCCCGGGTCTTTAAGTTTCGACAGATTTGCCCTCTGGATGAGAGCGCTACACTCCGCCGTCAACACTACTTTCTCCTTTCTAGACCCTCTCGTCACCAAATCCTTCAGGAATTTCGCATAGGAGGGGATTGTTTCGATTGCTTCCAGGAAGGGGATTTGCAAGCTCAGATCCTTGACCATGGCGAAGAACTTGCCATATTTCTCATCGATTTTGGCCTGAGCTAACCGTTGTGGAAAAGGCACAACGGGTTTGAACACTTTCAGGCTCCCTTCCTCGTTCTTCTTCTTCTCTTCTTCAGAGACTCCCTCCGGAGTCGTAGGATTTGATGACGAAGCACCGGCGTCGTTTGATTTTTCGATCGGTCACTCGACGACCAACGGTGCTTCCGGTCTGTTAGGGGGCACTCTAGTAGGGATTTGTGTCCCGCTTCTCAGAATGATAGCGGACACATTTGCGTGCTCGTGCACGAGTGCCGACGTTTCGGTTGCTCCCCTCGGGTTCACCTCAGGTTGTGGCGGCAATTGGTTTTGTGACCTTGAAAGGGTCGTCACTTGTAACCCCAGCTGGGTTACTTGGTACGTGAGGGCCCGCTGACCCATTTCCAGCTTTTGATTGATCTTCTCCTGGTTGGTTATATATTGAGTCAAGAGAGACTCAACCAGAGAGACGGCCCTCTGTTGGCCATACTGCTGATGCTGCTGGATTGGATGCTGATTCCTGTGGGCGTAATATTGTTGCTGAGGCTGCTGCTGATATTGTTGCTGTTGAAACTGAATCTGCTGTGGCCTAGTCGGCTGATTTGTTTGTTGCTGCGGCTACTGAGGCGGCGAGGGCTGGAATGGTGCCCGGTAACCAAAGTTAGGGTGGTTCCGGTTGTTTGGAGAGTAGGCCGGGTTGGAATTGGTTCTTGGTGGATATGGAGCATTTCCCATGGGGTTGTAAAATAGTGCGCTCGCCTGATACAACGGTGGTGAGACGTCACCACCGTCGAATTCCCCAAAAACTTCGGATTCTACCGCAGCAATCTGTTGTGTACCGGCCCCACCGGCTCCTACATTAGTGCGGAGATCTGAGTCGAAAGCAAGTCGAACTTTCTTGAAAGTTTGTCGACGTCCTCGACTCTGTGTATACCCCCAGACCTGGGTGTGGCTCTCTCGTCACACCACCGCTCATTGTTGGATGCCATATTTTCCAGAATATGTCCGGCATCTTCCTCGCTCCTTGACATGAAGGAACCCCCAGCCGCGGCGTCCATAGAAGATTTTAGGTCATCCCTCAGCCCATTGTAGAACAGATTAATAATCTGCCACTTCGGAAGCTCATGGTGAGTGCATCTTCTCTGCATCTCCTTGTATCTCGTCCAAGCTTCATGCAAGGACTCGTGGCTGGCCTGGGAGAAGGAGGAGATCTCACTCCTCAACTTCATGGTCTTCCCCGGAGGAAAGAACTTTGTCAGAAAAGCGTTGGAGAGCTTCTCCCAGGTATTGAAAGTGTTGGGGTCCTTCCCCCTAAGCCATTGCTTGGCTTTGTCTCGCAACGAGAAGGGGAACAGCTTCAGACGGATCGCCTCAGTTATGACACCGTTAATCCGAAAGGTGTCACATTTCTCCAAGAAGGAGTCTAGATGCTCGATCGGGCTCTCCATGGGTGCACCCGAAAACTGATCCTGCTGTATCCATGTCACCAAAGACGGCTTTAGCTCGAAGCTTTGGGCCGTAATAGCTGGAGGACGGATGGCGGAAGTGGACTCGATAGATGGCATCGAGTACTCCAACAGGGACTTGCGAGGCGGGGTGTTCTCCTCCATGGCTTCAGGATCCTCTCTTCTTCGCTTCTCGACGGCCAAACGACTAAGGGTGGCATTAATCTCTGGATCAACGGGGATCAAGTCGTCGAGACTTCTTGAACTCCTGCGCATGAAAAACAACAAACACCCGTGAAGCGACAAGTGGGAGAGAGACAGATAAGATAAGAAATAAAAAGAAGAAAATAAAAAGGAAAAAGAAGAATGCGAAAAATATCGCGAGGTAGGGATAAGAGCTAGACACTAGGGTTCAAGAGATCCTAAAATAACAAGCACGTTGCCTCCCCGGCAACGGCGCCATAAACTTGACGTGCCCCCGGTTTACGATCCGCAAATGGCCGGGGGACCCGCGTGAGGGTTTAGATATTTGTAACCGCAAGCGCATGGTGTTGTAGTGTGGCTTGAGGGTCGAACACAGGGAGGCTAGGATGTGCTTGTGTCAAGGAGGACCGAAATCACCCCGTGGGCTAGCTAGCCCGGATCGGTTGATGGGTTGTCACGGTAAAGGAATGCAAGGTATGAACAATAAGAAAATAAACCCGGGACTTTGGTTTCCACTCCAACGAGCGACTCTCGCCAATACGGCCTACGGGAAGGATGGCGATCGGAATTAGGGTCTAATGGTGAGACGTTGCCTCTGAAAGTGGTACCGGCATCCCATGGGCCGGATATTCCGGTCGGTGCCCAGGATGATACACCGGACTTCCCGGGTTCGATCAGTGGGTACTCCCGTATCCATTAACACTGATCGATTCCGAGAGCACTAAGCTCGCAACGATAACTCCTAACGTCTCATCCTGCCGCTCCCGCGTGCAAGGATTCGGCGTCTACGCTAAGGGCGTGAGCTATGGCTAGGGAGTCAACCGCCAAGTTTATTCCCCCTTGGCCCAACGGTCAAAGGCGGTCTTTTTCCCGCCGATGACAATAAAACACCCCGCGTAACCGTTAGATTCCTAATCCCTATCGATTTCCTAACCCTATGGATGCATCGGGAAGAGCCCCTGAAGGGGTTTCTGCCAAAATCCCAGATTTGGGAACTACTCACAAATATTCATTAAAAAGCGATCTAAACGAAAATGAACCGTTAAAATCATAATCAGACGATAGGAATGCGAAGGTAGTAGAGCAATTAAGATAATACTAAAGTTTAAGAAAGATCCGAAAACTTACAATAGAAAAGTAATTACAGCCGTCACAAATAGGAGAAAACAGTAAAAACTAACAGCTCCCCGTTTCTGGAACCCTAGGGGTCCTATTTATAGGATCTCGTATCACCCGATCGGTTGACAAGTCAACCGATCGAGTGATCCGTTACAAATAATAAACAGAAAACGGCAGAGTTTCACCCGGTCATATGAACCGGTCGGTTGAGTTCTTGGGGTGACCGGTTGGATCTTGGCGCCATCAGGTGAAGGGGTCGGTTGGGTGCCCGTGTCTTGGCTCCTCAGCATCAGCTACAGATGAACCGATCGGGTGAAAGTCACCCGATCGGTTGGAATTTGGCTTGAAAAGACAGAGAATCGGCCCAGTTGAACTGGCCTGTGAACCGATCGGGTGACATCCACTTGAGCTCCAGCCGAGACCGGGTGGTGCACGCGTGCATCACCCGATCGGTTGACTTAGTCCAACCGATCGGGTGAGGGGATAAAATGATGCCATCATCTTCGTTTGACCCCCTGGGTCATGCGTGACTCCTCCCGTTGCTCCGGGGACTTGAGATATCATCATTAAACGTCCCCTACGCGGGCAATCTCCTGCAAACATGGAGAAACAAAGAAAAGTGAAAGAAAACGAGAAAACACGAGAAAACGAATAAATGACGGCGGAAAATTCGAAGAAACACGAAAGAAAACGTGCGTGAATATATGAAATATATACGCATGTCACTAAGACAAGCACATCAGTGGTACAAGAGATAGCACAAATTAATAATGGTGGTTGGGAAAAAATTCATTTATTATATTCATAAATTTTTATATGGCACGTAGTCTAAACTTAACCAATCGACAAAACTAATATCGATCAATCGAACCTCCCTGGCAACGGTGCCAAAAACTTGATAAGAGTTCTAATATATGTAAACCGCGAGTGCATTGCGTCATCGTAGCGCATAACGGGTCGTCTGCAGGGAGGATGGGTAATCAAGTACCAATTTCGTCCTAGGTTATTGTTAGCTATGTGAATCGATGAACTAATTGACAGGAATCAAAGAAATAACAAAGATAAACAAAGAACAACAAACATAATAACAATAACAATGCAAACAAAAGCAAAGGAAAGCTTATCTCTTTGATTCATAAGTTGGATTGTCAATCTTTATTACAAAACAAGAGAAGAATCTCTCAAAATCTCATCTAACCTCTAAAACTACTCCTAAAATGGAATAAAACAGTAAAAGGAGCCCAAAACGGCCTGAAAGACTTGGCCCCCACAAATGATGGCGTCGATTCCTTTAAATAGCAACCCTAGCAGTATCGGGTGTTGCCTTCGACCAGGTTTCAAAATGCCGTGTGGTTGAACCATGCAGCCGCGTCGTTCTTTGTTGTTGTCACTTGGGTGGAGATGAAAATGATGCGACCGTGTGGTTTGAAACCACACGACCACGTGTTGTTGCTATTGAGGTGAATATGACGTGGTCGTGTGGTTTCAAACCACACGGCCACATGGTTCTCTGTTTTCTCTTGCTTGGTGAGGAGAGAAAACCATGTTGCCGTATGAACTTGATTCATATGGCTGCGACAATGTTGCGCTGCTGCTGAGAAATGATACAGTTGCATGAAGGCTTAAACTGTTGAAAAACAGTTCATACGACCGCGTGGAAATTCCATACGGCCGCGTGAAAATTCCATACGACTGCGTGGAAATTCCATCACGACCAAGCTGCACTCCAGAAAATCTACAAAAATCTAGAAAAATTGGATATGGGCAAATGAGGTGGCATTTGAATCGGGACGAGATGCTCTTCGAAGGAAAAATAAGGAGCGAAGATTACCATGGGGTTGAGAGTAGATCTTTAGTCTTTTCAAGGATTGCACGCATCTTGTGGCATCTCCTCTATATTCCTCTTCTTTTGATTCCCTCTCCCTGTCTTGCTCACTCCGTTGACTCTACTTGGCATTTTTTCGCCTTTGTAATTCTCCATTATCCTGAATTTGTTTCCTTTTTCCCAGAACACACAAATCGTATCCAAAGATTTAAATGGAAACAAAATCGGATGAAATAGAATGAAACTGTGAATAAAATGAGGCGAAAAGCATGGGAGATGAGCGTGAAATGTATACATATAAACCACTCATCAATATGCATTAGAGGGGATACTTAGCCCTGGCATTGTTCCCTTTATATATCTTTAGTATAAATTCCCTTATCCTCGATATCTGTAACGGTCTGTTTTCGTTGTACTTTGTTCGTGCACGTGCTTTTGACCGTGCACGTGTTTATTTTAGACTTTGTTTGTTTGTGAACACTTTGGTGTGATATGTCGTTCTGAACGTCTCTGAGAGTATTAAATTGTGGCACTAATTTGGAACGACATTTCTCGGGTCGTTTTCCCACGATTTGATCTTATTCGAAGAGACGTTGTGATTTTCGCTTTTGACGTGAGACGTTTCTATTTTTAGTTTCATTGTCCGACGTCGAAATTGAGATCTGCCTTCTTAGTTAGCTTTCTCTCATCGCCCCGATCACTCCAATATTTATTTTATAATTTTTGGAGTTTATTTGACCACTTTTACATTTTTAGCAAAGTTTTAAATATTTTTAAATACCAAGTTTTAAATTATTTTCGACCCAAATAAATTTTATTAAGATTATTATACTTCAAAATAATTTTGAGCCAAATCTTAGCTCATCTTGGCCGCACCCTAGCCATGAATGGGTTTGAGAAGGAGAGATTTGAATTTTAAATCATTTTAAAATCCTAATCCTATTAGAATTAGCCGTAGACCAAGTCAACCCCTCTATACTATATAAACAACCCTTAGGAAGACTCATTTTCGCAAGAAATTAACCCTAGCCGCTCCCAAAACCCAAAAACTCGCTTGCGACGATTCGTCGCAACGTTGCAGCACCGGCCCCCGCACCGACCGATGAAATCGCCCCCATTTCCACGCACCGACCGAGAGGCCGCCCACACCATCACCCGCTCCACACTGCACAGCCGTCCCCCGCATCGCCTGTGTCCGACCGAGAGGATCTCTCGGTCTGACCGAGAGATTTCACCCGCACCCGCTCCGCTCCGCTCCGCTGCAGCGCCCGCTCCGCTAGCCTCGCACCGACCCTGCATCCCGCCCGCACTGACCGAAGGATCCCTCGCTCTCGCCCGCTCTCGCTCGCTCCGTTGCAACGTTGCAACGTTCCAACACCTGCCAAGCGCCCGACCCCGCATCTCGCCCGCACCGACCGAAGGCTTCGCCCGCACCGACCGAGAGCACTGACCCCCGCATCACACCCCGCTACGTGCACAGCCGCCCGCCGTGTCTGACCGAGCCGATCCCTCGCACCGGCTGTGTCTGACCGAGAGGCAATCATCGCAACCCCGCATCCGTCGCACCGCTTGCCACCGTGGGCCCCCTAAGTTCTCCAGAGGTATTGTGGGTCCCCCATTGGTCCCTAGAACTACTGTGGGCCCCACTTAGGAGCTTTCTCTTCGACGATTTACCGTCTACGATGTTGCGATACGTCGTAGCCCGTCGTCACACGTGCAAACTTTGGAATCTTGGTTCGTCGCTCTAGTAGCTGATCGGACTATTCGAGCGAGGAATCTATTCTGGAATCTGGACTTGGAGCGTGTTCTTTTATTCCAACCCCTGGCGTCGCCACCCGACGCCAGTGTAGCTTTCGTGTCGTGTTGAGGTAACGCTTTGCACCCTTAGGACCCCAACAACAGCCTGATAATTAAGACTAAAAATTGATGGTTTTAAAAGTGTTTTAAATGTTTTAGATTCACTAATCAAAGATTAATAAAATGGAATTTAGGCCGGTGGACTTGTGCACGTAGGATTTTGGTGACTTTGTGTAACGACTGGTTTTTCCTATATTAATGTTATCGATATAATGTATATGTCTTGGTGGATTTTCTCCTTGTGTGTGATTTCCGTCTCCGTAGCTTTCTCTTTCGTTCGTTTCGTTATGATTTCCTAGCTTCTTCCTTAGATCGTTGAGCTTGGAGTAAGTCACTCATGACGAGCCTCATATCGCTCATATCTTAGAGATAGGTTGATCTTAGAAGCCGTAGGAATCTTCCCGAAGCTTCGCGCTTCAATTCGGCACTTTTCGTGCACGTTAGTTGGTTCAAGAAGGGGGACCAACCGACTAGATTGAGATCTAGTCGGTCAGGAACTCTTCTCAAACCGACTGGTTCATTGAATCAATTATTCAGGAGTTACTGTTTACTCTTAGTCGGTCTAAGAACAACCACCGACCGACTAGATGTGAAACTAGTCGGTCAGAACTTGCTCTCAGACCGACAGTTCCTTTGATTAATCTTACCTAAGTTATTGTTTATCGTTAGTCGGTCCATGAACACTCACCAACCGACTAGGTCTCAAACTAGTCGGTCAACGGGCCTTCACAGACCGACTAATTCACTTCCCAGATTTCTTCCTTCTTTCGTTGTTTGATTTTAGTCGGTCACAGTTGAACGACCGACCGACTAGTTCCCAAACTAGTCGGTCAGCCACCCTTCGTTGACCGACTAAATCACCCAAAAACCCTAATTTTTGGGCGGCCGCTGCAGTTTTCCTATAAATACGCCCGATCGTTTTCTTTTCCTTCTTTCACTTCTCCTGGCCATTTCCCTTCCTCTAGACCTCTGATCTTCCCCAACCTTCCTATAGCCCTTCCTCCTCCCTCAAGAGCCCCTCTCCCTCTCCATTTAGGCCGTCCACCATGCTCTAGGCCGCCTCCAACCCCCAAAAAAACCCCAAATCCCATTTCTCTAGATTTTCTCCCCATTTCCAGATCTGAGCCATAGTTCTTCGGATCGTTCTTCCGTCGCCGTGTTTGCTCGGCATCGATCTTCTACTTCTATACACGATTCCATTCCCGTAGATTAGCTTTTTGTGCGACGTGCCTCGTTGATCGTCATCCTTGGTGCCAGGCAAGTGAAACTTGCCACCTAGGGGTTTAGGCCATGTTTTAGGCCACTTTTGTACCGTAGCGTAAAAGAGACTAGACAGTGAAATGATAGCTGCCTAGACGCTTATTTGATCTAGTTTGACAACGAAACTAGATCCGTCACCTCAATTGATCTAGCTTGACAACGAAGCTAGGTCTAACCCTTTTAACTTGTTGTTCATGCATATTAAACTACCATGTTTAATTCCTTGCATGTAAGCCTTACTACATGCCATGCCATGCTATCTATGTTGAATGTCGCATTCGTAGCACACGCTACAATACTTGTGTTTCCTGGCTCGTGTTCCAGAAGCGGGCCACGTGTGTTGGTTGATAGCCAATGCCCGATCTACTTGTTTCCGGCTAGGCACCTGCTTTTAGCGGGCACAACCCTACGCCAAATTGTGAACCTAAAAACAAGCTCTTGTGTGGGGCAACCCGGGCTCATTTACTGAGCATCATGTGCAGGGACCCTGGCTTGTTTACGTGTGGGAGGGGTAAGGGTTAAGCGGCCATTCAACTGGGAGTCTGCCCGATCAGCAACTTCAGTTGTTAGGCATAAACTCTGGGTTCTGGGTAGTGTTAAGCTGCCAATCAGTGTGAATGTCCAACAGTTCAGCTGTAAGGCGTAAACATCTACAAATAACTTGAAAACGTGTCTAGTGAAAGGATTGAGATTGTTAGTAGCTTGGCTACTCTTGACATGCCCTGATAATTGTTCTTTTGCACTTATTGTTACACCATGTCTTACTTGTGCACGACGTGCTTACTTGACGTGATTACTTGACTTGTACTTGTCCGTGTTTATACTTGTAAAACTTGTCATCCATTAAATAAATTAGAACATCCAAATTATAAGCCCGGAGTCTAGATTTTTAGCGTTCCTATGTATTAGGTGGCTGTTAGACGTGTTAGAGCACCTGTCCCAGCTTGGTAGGAAATCCATTAGGTCAGGACTATAGTGAGACTTAGTTAGAAGTTTGTGCTTGCTAGTTAGAGGCCACTGATTGTTTGTTAGACTCCTTGCTAGTGATTGATATGATAGTCTTAAGAGTTACCTTAGTGGCTCCTGTCTAGCTCTGACCATGATAGATTCCTAGGATTTCTTTAGCCATTCGCTTGGGTTCATCGATTTCGGGCCCAACAGAACATGATCTCGATTCTCTTAGAACCTTCCATGCAGCCTCTAATATACTCCAGCCATTAGGAAGCCTTAGTCAGCCATTAGGTTTTTCTTGACCTTTAGTCAACCGATGATTAGAACCCTCTAATTCAATCTTTCCTGGTCACTACACTTCTGTGTTACTGACCGTAGGTTTTCATCGTAGTTTTCTTGAATTGTAATTTAGGTGCATTCATCACACAAACCACATTCATTGACCTCGATTCACATGACCCCCTCATTACTATCATTGTTGACCTTTCAAATCTTTTCCGTTGCAAATCTTGATTCTTCCAAAGTCGTTTTCAAATTTTCCTTATTAAAAGTTTCCACTCGATTTAAATTTTATTTTAAACCTTCTTTCAATATATTTCCATTACTTCCATTTGAGCTAAAAGTCATTCTTAGATTTTGAAGACTATTTGGTCGTAATTTTAAATTACTATCTTGTAACTATTTTTCTAACATATATCGTCCGAACTTGATTTTAAACTTTAGTACTATTTCGATAATTCGATATACCACCTTTTCTAAATTACGAAATTCATTTTAGCTATTTACCATACGTACTTTAAAATACTTCTTTCAAGATAAATAGAACTCCAATTAATTTATGAATATATACTAATTATAAGTTTGTCGTACCCGTACTTCAAGTCTTTATACCAACCCGTTCTTGTGGCAAATCCTAGTTTCCACTAAAAAAGTATTTTCGATGTTCCTCTTTCGCTAAGTTTAAATTTGTTCGAAAACTTTTAATATATATATTAGATTTCATACTCTTTCGCCGACTTAAATTTATTTGTTCTCTTCTAAATATTGAAACTTTTGTCGAGATTTTTGATTATTAGTTTATAATATTTTCCAGCCTATACTTTCGTGTCGATATACATGTCTTGTCCCTTTTCATATACCAATTTTATTCTGAGCCGTAATTCTGTTTTTCCTAACCTGAATTATAATTTTTTTTTCTTACTTATGCCATTAAAACTTATTCGAATACCGCATCGTGCTTACTTCTTATATACCTTTCAAGTGACATGGGACTTCAGCTTTCAGCAAGTCGATTTTATGCTCAACGTTTTCCCTAGTTCAGATTTTCGTAAAATTACTTTTCGGAACCATTTCTTGATTTAGACCTCCATAATTCGGTTTTAAAGCTTTATTACCAATTTAATAATTCTATATATATACATCAATTCTATATATATATCCTCCCACTTATTTTCATACTACTAAGATGCTATTATCTTTCCATTCATCATACATATTTCTAAAAATGATTTCTAAGATAGAACTACAATTATATTTGTATATCAGTGCTATGTTCATTGTGCTCGTGTGTTAAGACCCTTGTATAAATCAGTTCTGCTGGCGAATCCGGATTCTCTAAAAGTACTTTGAATACGGTTTATTGGAATTTCTCTTCAGTTTTAAGACTTGGAAAAACATTTGGCATGAGCTTAAATTCCCCACACTATATTTGATCTGATTTCATTCCTTGAATCTCGACACTTTTTCCAAAATTTTAAACTACTGCCGCATAATATTTTCTAACATATGCCCTATATGTTCGTGTAAGTGATTTACTTTTACTCGTGGTAGCTTTATATAAGCTAAATAAACCATTTCTTCTTATTATGTATATACGACTCAAACTTATTTCGAACGACTCATTTTATCGACCGGTTTCGTACTCTTCATTTTAACTTATATCTTTTACACGCTATTTTCCATATATCCTAATGGAGCATCATTACATCATTACACGACCGTTCTCATGCTTTTCGATCCTTCTATTCGTTACGCTTTTGATTTCAGTATTTCCTTTTGTCTAACCAATAGAGCTTGTCGTCGCCGTGTCAACCTTAATATAGTTTGGTGGGCCCCATTAGTGTAATTTGATGTGTCGTCGTAGTGTATTAAATTTCATGGTGCATATGAAGTTGTATGTGTGTTGGTATTGGTATATTGTGTGTAGGTAGTCATGTATTAGCTGCATGAGTATAAGTGTGATGTGCATATGATAGTAGGATTATAATTGTTTGATTGGTATTACTTGTTTTTATGAGATGTCGTATGCGTGTATACCATGATGTATACCCGACTACTGCATATCTTAACTAATAGATGAAGTAAGTGTATTGATGTGCCAATTATAGATGGATGGATATGGTATGAATATATGATACATGTATGTGACGATACGATGACAGCATTTATTAGGGAGAGTATTGTAATTATAGGTGTGCTGATGTTTGTAATATTATTATGGTATATGAAGTGATTGAAATATGTGATATTACCTGATTAAATATTAAGGGTGTTTGACATTATGATATGTGTATGGTTATGTTGGTAGATGTGTATGCATTAGAATAGTATTGGTATATGTATGGATGTTGTGTTATGTATATAGAATATTCTGCTATGATTTTGAGTCTCGCTCAAGCTTGAGTGGGTATACTCTATGTACATTGGTGTATTTGTCTGTGATTGGTGTGAGGTGTTAGATGATGTATGTATAATGTTTGGATTGTTTGTGTCCGGTGGTGTTACGCACATGATTGTGGGTCACTAAACCAGTATTTAGTTATATGTGTTGGTCTTGTGGTATAGTTATTTATTAGGGGGCTTGCCTGCGTGAATATATATATATATGTGTGCTAGCTAAAACTAAGTGTGTCGATGTACTGAGTTTATAATTGTATGATTGGTAAATATGAATGAAATGTTAGCGTGTGTGGGTGTGCACCATGCACGGATAAGTATGTGCTTAGTTATAAGTATTGATGACCATGGGATGTATGGCGTGTCGTGATTATAGTTATAGGACTATATTTGAAGTAAATATAGGGTGAAGTATCTGTGTGTGTTTGAATGACTATAAATTGTGAAATTATAATGATGGTGGAAGTATATTAAATATATTAACTTGAGTTTAGAATGGTGTGGTGTGATTACATGTGTTGACGTGTTTGGTATTGGATGTATGCTAGGAGATATAGGGAGTAGTGTATTCTTATTGCCTTGTTCATAGGTAGCTACCTAACGTAGAGTATTAATATGGTATTTACTGGTGTGAACTGTTTAATTGGTTGTGAGTATATGGACTATTGTTTTGTGCCATGTAAGTAATAGCTATATAAGGGATGTGTGTATATGTATATGATAGAAATACGAGTGTGCATCTGACTGACTATGATAGGAATAAGTGTATGATGTGCGTGAATATATATATATATATATCAGTAGTGTTAATGTTTGACTACCTAGTGCATATATATAAGCACTTGTATTGAATGTACCTAGTTGAAATGTAATGTGATACTGATTGAGGGTAGTTACCAGAGCGACTAGATATGTTAGAAAGTCTGAGGACGGACTTTATTCTAAGGTGGGTAGGATGTAACGACTGGTTTTTCCTATATTAGTGTTATTGATATAATGTATATGTCTTGGTGGATTTTCTCCTTGCGTGTGATTTCTGTCTCCGTAGCTTTCGCTTTCGTTCGTTTCGTTGTGATTTCCTAGCTTCTTCCTTAGATCGTTGAGCTTGGAGTAAGTCACTCATAACGAGCCTCATATCACTCATATCTTAGAGATAGGTTGATCTTAGAAGCCGTAGGAATCTTCCCGAAGCTTCGCGCTTCAATTCGGCACTTTTCGTGCACGTTAGTTAGTTCAAGAAGGGGGACCAACCGACTAGATTGAGATCTAGTCGGTCAGGAACTCTTCTCAAACCGACTAGTTCATTGAATCAATTATTCAGGAGTTACTGTTTACTCTTAGTCTGTCTAAGAACAACCACCGACCGACTAGATGTCAAACTAGTCGGTCAGAACTTGCTGTCAGACCGACTAGTTCCTTTGACTAATCTTACCTAAGTTACTGTTTATCGTTAGTCGGTCTATGAACACTCACCGACCGACTAGGTCTCAAACTAGTCGGTCGACGGGCCTTCACAGACCGACTAATTCACTTCCCAGATTTCTTCCTTCTTTCACTGTTTGATTTTAGTCGGTCACAGCTGAACGACCGACCGACTAGTTCCCCAACTAGTCGGTCAGCCACCCTTCGTTGACCGACTAAATCACCCAGAAACCCAAATTTGTGGGCGGCCGCCGCAGTTTTCCTATAAATACGCCCGATCGTTTTCTTTTCCTTCTTTCACTTCTCCTGGCCATTTCCCTTCCTCTAGACCTCTGATCTTCCCCAACCTTCCTCTAGCCCTTCCTCCTCCATCAAGAGCCACTCTCCCTCTCCATTTAGGCCGGCCACCATGCTCTAGGCCGCCTCCAACCCCCAAAAAACCCCAAATCCCATTTGTCCAGATTTGCTCCCTATTTCCAGATCTGAGCCATAGTTCTTCGGATCGTTCTTCCGTCACCATGTTTGCTCGGCATCGATCTTCTACTTCTATACGCGATTCCATTCCCGTAGATTAGCTTTTTGTGCGACGTGCCTCGTTGATCGTCATCCTTGGTGCCAGACAAGTGAAACTTGCCTCCTAGGGTTTTAGGCCATGTTTTAGGACACTTTTGTACTGTAGCGTAAAAGAGACTAGACAGTGAAACGATAGCTGCCTAGACGCTTATTTGATCTAGTTTGACAATGAAACTAGATCCGTCACCTCAATTGATCTAGCTTGACAATGAAGCTAGGTCCAACCCTTTTAACTTGTTGTTCATGCATATTAAACTGCCATGTTTAATTCCTTGCCTGTACGCCTTACTACATGACATGCCATGCTATCCATGTTGAATGTCGCATTCGTAGCACACGCTACAATACTTGTGTTTCCTGGCTCGTGTTCCAGAAGCGGGCCACGTGTGTTGGTTGATAGCCAATTCCCGATCTACTTGTTTCCGGCTAGGCACCTGCTTTTAGCGGGCATAACCCTATGCCAAATTGTGAACCTAAAAACAAGCTCTTGTGCAGGGCAACCCTGGCTCATTTACTGAGCATCGTGTGTAGGGACCCTGGCTTGTTTACGTGTGGGAGGGGTAAGGGTTAAGCGGCCATTCAACTGGGAGTCTGCCCGATCAGCAACTTCAGTTGTTAGGCGTAAACTCTGGGTTCTGGGGTAGTGTTAAGCTGCCAATCAGTGTGAATGTCCAACAGTTCAGCTGTAAGGCATAATCATCTACAAATAACTTGAAAACATGTCTAGTGAAAGGATTGAGATTGTTAGTAGCTTGGCTACTCTTGACATGCCCTGATAATTGTTCTCTTGCACTTATTGTTACACCATGTCTTACTTGTGCACGACGTGCTTACTTGACGTGATTACTTGACTTGTACTTGTCCGTGTTTATACTTGTAAAACTTGTCATCCACGCCATACTTACTACTTGCTACTTGTTACTTGCACTTTACCTTAGTTGTTACTTCCATACTATACTTGCCATGCTATGCATCATACTATAACTGCTAGGATGTTAGTTTACTTTCCTTTCAGTTTCCTTGCCCAAGTCTCTCGTAGACTTGCTGACATGTGCCCCTTTACTCTTTTGGGTGACACATGTTAGATCCCGAGCTAGAGGCCGTTACAGAGGACGTTGTGTTTGCTGGCGCTGAGCCAATGGTTGCCGAGGAAGAGTTTGTGGTCATTGGTGACTAGACTTAGAGGCCGCTTGTGTTCTCTTCCTTTGTTTAGGCTTGCTGTTAGTTGTCGGTGTGTGTCACCTTTGCTTGTATGTTGTACTTTGTTGGCCATGTATGGGCCTTAGCTTTTCCTTTTGAGCCTGGTGGCTATTCTGTGATATTGTAATTTATTTTATGGATATTCTGAGATTTAATAAATTTCTTATTGTCTCATTTCATCATTATTATCGTTGTTTCGTATTGCGTTGCAAGGACCTGCCAATTGAATTTCATACGCTTATCAGACTGCAGCTTCACAGCTCCACGTCTGAGCGGACCTTCTCACGTCTCGACTCCACATTTTTGGGAAGCGGGGCATGACACTTTGGACTCTTTGGATGGTGTTTCTCTGACGTTTGACTTGTAGGCAAGTGAAACTTGCCAACTCTTGCTTAGGGCCATGTTTTTAGGCCACTTCCTTGTTTTTAGCGTAAAAGAGACTAGATAGTGAAATGATAGCTGTCTAGACGCAACTTTAAGATCTAGCTTGACAACGAAGCTAGATCTGTCACCCTGTCATGTCATTCATGCATTGATATCTGCCATGTTTAAATTCCTTATCTGTACGCACTTTTATCTGACATGCATTGCATCTTACCTGTCATCCAAGTTGAATGTTGCATTCATAGCACACGCTACAATACTTGTACTTGTACTTCCTTGTCCGGTTAGGTGCACCACTTTGCCATCATGAAAAACACTTCCTGGCTCGTGATCCAGAAGATGGGCACCAGTCCATATACACGTGTAGGGATAGGGATAATCGATCACTTGAGCTTAGGAGTTGGCCCGCACAGCCACTCTAGCCAAAAGGCGTAATCTCTGTGCACGACATGCTTACTAGACTTGTCTTTGTACTTGTGAATGTTTCTTGTAAATCTTGATATCCATGCCAAGAATTAAATGCCATGCTCGTACTTTACTTTACTTATTGCACTCATACTTTAACTGCCATGTCTTTGCATCATGCTAGAACTGCTAGGTTGTCTTACTTTCACTTTCAGTTTCCTTGCACAAGTCTCTCGTAGACTTGCTGATGATCGCCCGCCCCGAACACACACCCGGGACAGGGGACTCGCTAGTCTTACCGCAAGCGCACGGTGTAGCGGCGAGCGGGTATCGAACACGAGGAGGGAAAATAACGGTGTCTTATTCAATTAACCTGGCTATAAGAACAGTCGAGAAATATTCGCAATAAAGCGGTCACAGTCGTTCAATCGTATAAAGAAAATATCAAATTAATAAAGGCGCCTAGGGATAGGGAATCCCCGCTACAAACCGTATCTCGTCATTGTGATTCGTAGGTTTCACAATTGCTAGACTTGCAATTCAGGTGAACTAGTTGCAACTAAATGTAGAACCAAGCTCACGCTCTCGCGCTATTGGCGGTCTATAGCAAACCTAGGGTAAGGTCCAATCTCTTGCTAACCCTAAACTAGGCAAGCTAGCGTGAAGAACAACATCATCGTTCAATCGTATCTCGAGCACACTCTCGTGTAAACTCGAGCTACGACCTAGGTTGGGATAGTCACAAATTAGAAATAGGGTTCGTAGGGTTCATCCCTATGCCCTAATACGATAGGGATGAACCCTACGAACTGGGTTAAAAACTAGGTTAAAAACTATGTTAAAAACTGGGGTTAAATACCCCCCAAAATCACCCAAAAAATTGTGACAAAACTTCCCCTGCGCAGCTTGAAAATCGCACTTTACGCTACAGGCAGCGCGGCTCACTCGGCCGAGTGGCAAATGTCATTCGGCCGAGTGACAAACCCTGACGGATTCCAGTAAGTCTGGACTTTTTGGGGTCGGCTCCTCGGGAGGCACTCGGCCGAGTGACTTTCTTCAATTCGGCCGATGGGGTTTCTTCACTCGGCCGAGTCGGAACTCGGGACTGCACTGACAGATTACAGTAAGTTGGGAATTTTTGGTTGCCGTCGTCTTGATGCCACTCGGGCGAGTGGTGTCTCCGTGGTTCGGCCGAGTGGGCTGGCGATGGTCGGCCGAGTGCATGCTGATACTCAATCTGTTGCGTGTCCGATCTGGCCGGCCGAGCAGGCTGTCGATGGTCGACCGAGTGACTCCTTCACTCGGCCGAGTGACATGCTGAAAATGCCCAATCTTCGTATTTTTGCTCTCTCGTCGCTCCTACGACGTTCTTTCTTCTTCCACTCCTCTCCAATCGCAGAATTCCCCTCAAAAGAGTCACGGGTGACACTCCGGAGTGGGTGCATCTCAGAATCACTCCAAATCGCTCCAAATCTCCTGAAATACGACAAAAACAAGAAATCATGAAAAGCATCGCAAAATTGTCGAATAATCATGAAAAACGCGATATGGGCGATCTAAATGGCATATCGCCTGCAAAGCCTCCGACCTCCCTCTCCCTTGCTTCGAACACCTGCACCGTCGTCGACCTCTCCTCCCTATCACCCACCTCCCCTCCGATCAACTCGTCATCACCTCCCCTCCACAACCGAACCCCACACCACCATCAATCACCTCAGCCTCCAAAACCACCCCGCAACATCCCCGCTCCTCCTTCCAAACCCCATCCCGGTGCCTCCTACCACCAACCCCGACAGCCTTCACCATACCGCCGACGTCTTTTGACCTGCCCTCCAAAGAACCCTCGCAAACCCTAGCTGCCACATTCTCCAAGCCCGCACGCCCAACAGCCAGACTCTGACCAGCCCGTCACCTCCTCCACCTTCCTCCAAGCCCGCAGGCCAACCCCGACTGCAAAACACCTCCCCTCCAATTTCCCAGGCCTCCGGCAACCTTCCTCCGCTGCAGAGCCTGTCCTCCACCTCCCAAGCGCACAGACACCCCGCGCCTCTGCTTGCAAAATGCCACCCCCTTGTGGATCCCTCCGACCACACGCCCAGCCACCAGCGCCGTCAATCACCGCCACTACACCGATGTCCCATCGCGGCTTCACCTACAACAAAACCCTAGGAAGAAGAAATACATGTAAATATTTGTTATTTTTGATATCAGTTCTTTATATATTAACGTTAGTTATAAAGTTAACTGTTAGTAGTTTTTTTATCATGTTAATTTCTATTATAACATGCAGATAGTTTTCCTAACCTAAGGTTAATTGTTAGTTTATAAACACATGTAAGAAGCATCAGTACGTGGTTGTAGTAGTATTAATGGCATAAAGGGTATAATCCTAGTTAATGTTGTTATATAGATTTATATGTCAGTATAATACTTTTAGAGGTTTGTGTGTGTGTGTGTGTGTGTGTGTGTGTGTGTGTGTGGTGAAAAAAGGAGGAGTGCTGACAGTGCTGGAAATTTTTCTAGCGCTGACAGATATCTAAGCAACCTACAGTTTTTTTAAAATTTTTTTGTAGTAGTTAAATAAACTTGTTAGGAAGCTCCCCACTGATGGAAATTGAATTCCACCCCTAAGTAATTTTGATGATGAGCACACCAAATGAATGCTTAGTATACTAACTACACTACACTTTTAGTATACAGATTTCGTGAAGCTCTACAAATACTCCAAGAAGCACGTATCTTCGCTCCACGACAAAAGACGAACATGGCTGAACTCAAGTGATGAAGCTCAAGCTCAAACAAAGCAAGAAGCTCAAAGAGAAGCTCATCTTCACTACATCAAGTTGACTAAAAACTGCCGAAGACATGTTCTGAGTCTAGTGTGAGTGTGTCGTGTCTTTTAGGATATTTGTCAAAGCCATATCAAGTAGACAACACACACACACACAAATGATTTCAACACAAATGTTTTTTTTAACTATCTTCAAAAATGTTTTTAAAGAGCTTTTTCTAGTCACTTCAATTATAGTAGTGAAACTCCACGCACCCTGGAGTTAACTACACTTTTTGACTAGAACAACAGGAAAAACTCCTCTGGGAGTCGACTACCAAAAGTAGGGAGTCGACTACTTCTCAGGGATGAAAATTTCCTAGACTCCTCTGGGAGTCGACTACCTATATAGGGAGTCGACTACCTGCTGGAAATTTTCAAACGTTTTGAATTTGAATTTTAAATTATTTTGAGTGATTTACTCCGAAATTTTTGGGACAAAAGTCAAACGAAATTCAAATTTCAAATCCCAGTTTTTCCCTATAAATAGAGCTTATTTCTTTTGTGAAAAATACAAGATTATTGAAAATCAATATTTGCAAAAGCTCTCGTGAATCAAAGCTCTCTCTCATTTCTTCTCTAGCCAATTTTAATTTCAGTTTCTTGATCTTGCAATACTTTTTCCAAATTCTTTTGAAGATCATATTATTATTTTTATTGGCTAAGTTGTTTTTCAAAATCCTCTCTATTATTTCTCTTTGAATTCTATTTGAAGGATTTTTGAAAAAGCTCTAGATCACAAAGAACTTATCTCGTATCTTTGTGTGATCTAGACTACTATTATTCTATTGAGCCACTACACTATTGTCTATATTTTGATTGGCTATAGAATGGGGTGTATTTTCAATCTCTATCATTTATTGTAGAGTATTGAACAAATTTCTCATTGTGCTATTTGTTGGAACACTAGACAAGTCTAGTTGTTGCCATTTGGAAAGTCCTCGGTTTGTGAGGCAAGGGTATAACCCTAGACAAGTCTAGGTGTTGTCGTTGCGTTCGGAAATCCTGGTCAAGGCTAGGTCGTTGGAAATCCTAACAAGTGAAGTTAGGTGCTTGTATTTGCCAAGGCAGATAGTGGAAATCTCGTACCGGTTTGGTCGGGGACTGGACGTACCCGGGTTGCGGGGAACCAGGATAAAAATCCTTCTCTTTGCGCTTGCATTTTCTGTGTTTGATTATCTTTGCATTTATTCTATCTTCAGCAAATATCAATCTTATTTCTGTACGCTGAAATTTGCATCTGTAATTTTATTTGATCTAACTTATACTCTGGGAGTCGACTACTGCTCATAAGGAGTCGACTACCTGCTGTGAATTTTTCGCTGTGCACTCTAAATTATATTGTTGATTAAGAACCAAGCGTAGATCGCTCTACTTGGTTTCTTAGGCAACATTAGAAGGATTTGTTTTTGTGTTGATTGATTAAAGAACGAAAAAGTTTTATCTTTATACAACACTATTCAACCCCCCCCCCTTCTAGTGTTGTTTGCCATCCACAGGATCCAACACTTGGTATCAGAGCAAGGCTACAAATAGTGATGGCGTCAACCTCTTTTCACTCCGAAGGACTGAACACTATGCGACCACCTCTATTCAACGGAACCAACTACGCCAGCTGGAAGATCCGAATGAAGACTCACCTAGAGTCATTAGACATAGAAGCATGGACTATCACCAAAGTCCCGTACATCGCACCCACGACGTTGAGTTTGGAAAATGGTCCATCGATGATAAGAAGAAAGCTAATATCAATGCAAAAGCAATGAATGCCTTGTTTTGCGCTGTTACAGGAAATGAGTTCAATCGAGTCTCCCAATGTGAGACAGCACATCAAATTTGGCACACTCTTCAGGTAAGTCATGAAGGTACAGAAAAGGTAAAAGAATCTCGTATAAATGTATTACATTCAAAATTCGAAACTTTTAAAATGGAAGAAGGAGAGAGTATCACCGATGTGAATACTCGTTTTACTAACATTACAAATGAGCTTGCAGGACTAGGAAAGAAACTTTCCGAGTATGAACAGGTAATGAAGATACTAAGATCACTCCGTCCCGAATGGAAAGGAAAGACCACGGCCATTCGAGAAGCTCACAATGTGAAGGATCTCACCATCGAAGAACTAATGGGAAATCTCATGGCATATGAGATCGAGCTTGAAGAAGACAAGAAGATCGAAGAAAAACCAAAGAAGAAAAATCTTGCATTCAAAGCTCAAGAAGAAGATTCCGATTATACGGACAAAGAAGATCACATCGCGTTCATCTAAAAGAACTTTAAAGAATTCATCACAAGTAAGTATGGAAAACGATCTTTTAGACCCACTAACGGTATTATCTGTTTTGGTTGCAATAAACCAGGACATGTCAAGAGAGATTGTCCATTGGAAAGAAACAACCGTGATTCCAGATATCGTGGGAATAACAAAGAGAATAATGAAAGACGAAACAATGCAAGAAGCAAGTTTAGACGACCAAAGAAAGAAGCCTATGCAGCCTTCGATCAGAGCGACGATTCCTCATCCGACGAGTCCTCAGACGAAGATAATGATGAAAGAAGAGAGACAGCACACATGTGTTTCATGGCATCTACATCCTCCAAGGTAAGCTCGCATCATGATTCATCTAGCGACAATGAGTCATCGTCAAGCGATGATGAAGACTTGGACTATAGGGGAGCATATAAAGAGCTATGCAGAATGCATGAAAAGCTCATTAAAGAACATAGAAAAACACTTAGAATTGCTAAAAGAGAGACTAAAGAAAAGGAAGAAGTTATTAAAGAAAATAGCCTTCTTAAAGAGAAAAATGATCTTTTACAAAAGGATATTTTGCTAGTAAATGAAAAGGTTGAAAGTCTGAATAATCTTCTCGTAACCGTCAAAAATAAATACGACGCTACGATGAAAATTATTGAGAACTTCAATAAAGGAAAAGGGAAGCTAGATAATATAATAGATAATCAAAAATTATCATCTAGCAAAACCGAACTTGGCTATGACTCTCATCATACCAAGAAACGGGTTAAGCACACTAGGATGCATCATACTAAAGATAATGTTTTAAGCATCTGGGTACCAAAAAGATTATCTGATCAGCAAAAAGAAAGGTACGCTACTAACTTTGTTCAACAGATTCATTTTAATAAAAATTATAAGTATATTGTTCATGAAGGAACTAAACCGTATTGGGTTTGGTTTCCTAAAGACTAACTCCTCGGACTCAAAATCAAAAGAGTACCATAAAACGCTTATCTTTCAGGTGCTCTAAAAAGGAGGAAGACAATGAAGAAAATTCAGGAAGTCAAACGGCTGAATCGGAACAAATGCTTTTATTTATTTTATAATTATTTAAATGAGTTGAAATAAGTTAAATTTATGCATGATTGTGTTTTATTGCTTAAAATATTTTTTTTTAAAAGAGCTCGTTCAACCTGAACCAAACTTTTTTCTGGGATGAGAAAACGACTCTACCCAGTAGGGAGTCGACTACCAGTGCGTAAATTTCTGGGTTACCTCTTTTTTGACTAACTTCTATTGGGTTCTATTTGAGTGGTTGGGTCAAGATCCATTAAGACAACTTACCCACTAAAGTCTAAAACCCATCCTAGCCACCCAAATCCAGATCTAAAGGATCCTATTTCTCCTCATCTCTTCATCTCTTCAATTAAAACCCCAAGAAAACCCTAGAGGTAGCCGACTACCTCCTTTTCCCCTCTCCTCTCTTGTGTTTTCATCTTGAGGCTTGGATTTTCTTTGGAGCAATTTCAATTTCATCTTCCTTCAAATTTACCCAAGGTAAAATTTTTTTTTACTCTCATGAACTTTACTACTTCATTTTTCATGGTTATCTAGTAGTGTAAAATACTTTTTGTTGTTGTTTTACTCTATCTAGATGCCTTTCAAAGGAGCTTTTCCTAAGAAGAGAAAGATTGCTACTCCTAATGTTGATTCTGAAAAGGAAATCATTCTACCATATCTCTTCAAATCAACTACCTATGAACATTTTGTTAAAGTGTCTAAGAAACCTATCTTGCATGAAAGATTTGTCAAACTCAATGATGTTATCAATTACGGTATTGACAGTCTGCTAGATTTCCAGAACTTAGCAAATTTGTTCTCCTCAGAAAATGTGTATATGTGTTATCCTAGGCTCATTCATCTCTTTTATGCAAACATGGATTATGATCTCGTAAAAAGTCGTTTCATTACTAAAGTTCTCGATACCAAACTTGCAATAACTGTAAAATCCCTAGGTGAAGCCTTAGGAATCCCATACTCCGGCATGATCCTCGAGAAAATTGAGATGACTGACGAAAATATCCTAGAAAGAATGTATCTGCCTGGTAAACACTTTCAGACCAAACTTCCTTGTAGCCATCTTCGCTATCCGGCGAGAATCTTAGCTAATATTCTGTCATATAACATTACTCAAAAATCTGGAAGTCATGCTATCCTTTCTGAAAAACAAGCTAAATGCATCTATGCCATTCTTGGTAACTTTCGTGTGAATTGGGCTAAAGTCATCATGGATTCCATCCTACTTTCAGCTTCATCTGACAGACCTTCCTCCACACTTTCTCATGGGCACTATCTGACCATTCTATTCATTAGCTTTAACGTGCCTTTGGATCATGAAACAACCATTCTAGAACCTGCTCGTGTTTTTGATGTTCATGCTCTTGGGAGAATGAAACTCCATCATGACCTTGATGAGAACATCCCTGAAGAGCAAATCCCTACCGAAGGAGGATCATCATCCTCAAGGCGAGGTAAGAAGGTTGTAATTGCAGATTCTGATGAAGAAAGTGAAGAAGAAGAAAAAGGAAGCGACGAGGAAGAAGAAGAAATTCCTGCTTACATTCTTGAACTTCAGGAGATGCTCCTGAAAAAGATTGGAAAATTGAAGATCTCACAGGAGAAAGGTTTTGAAGATCTCAATCAAAAGGTGGATGACCTCAAGGAAATCGTAGTGCAAAGCAAGAAGATGACTGAGGAAACGCTTGTTATGATCCTTGAAGAGATCAAGAAACTGAAAAAGAACAGCGGTCACCCGTAGTTTCATGCACTTCTACTTCAAAAACAATGGTTTCTTTCGTTTCAAAAACAATGTTTTCTTAAACTATGGTTTGTAATAACTCTTATTGTGTGATGCTAGCTTCTATGAAGCTATATGCTATACTAAACTTAGTTGTTCTATGAACTAACATCTTCATTGCAGGCATATGGAATTGAATTCCTCTTATTGATCCATAGAAATTACTATTTTATCTTATTTTTTGTTGATGACAAGGGGGAGAAAAATGTTATAATGCAAAAATGTGAAAATGTGAAATAGCTTCGATGCAGGGGGAGAACCGCATCAAAGCAGGGGGAGAACCGCATGTGAATATGTGAAATATACTTGAAATTTTACTCATATTCATGTATTCCTTCAAAATTTTGCATTTGGGTGTCATCATCAAAAAGGGGGAGAGTGATGGAAATTGAATTCCACCCCTAAGTAATTTTGATGATGAGCACACCAAATGAATGCTTAGTATACTAACTACACTACACTTTTAGTATACAGATTTCGTGAAGCTCTACAAATACTCCAAGAAGCACGTATCTTCGCTCCACGACAAAAGACGAACATGGCTGAACTCAAGTGATGAAGCTCAAGCTCAAACAAAGCAAGAAGCTCAAAGAGAAGCTCATCTTCACTTCATCAAGTTGACTAAAAACTGCCGAAGACATGTTCTGAGTCTAGTGTGAGTGTGTTGTGTCTTTTAGGATATTTGTCAAAGCCATATCAAGTAGACAACACACACACACAAATGATTTCAACACAAATGTTTTTTTTAACTATCTTCAAAAATGTTTTTAAAGAGCTTTTTCTAGTCACTTCAATTATAGTAGTGAAACTCCACGCACCCTGGAGTTAACTACACTTTTTGACTAGAACAATAGGAAAAACTCCTCTGGGAGTCGACTACCAAAAGTAGGGAGTCGACTACTTCTCAGGGATGAAAATTTCCTAGACTCTTCTGGGAGTCGACTACCTATATAGGGAGTCGACTACCTGCTGGAAATTTTCAAACGTTTTGAATTTGAATTTTAAATTCTTTTGAGTGATTTACTCCGAAATTTTTGGGACAAAAGTCAAACGAAATTCAAATTTCAAATCCCAGTTTTTCCCTATAAATAGAGCTTAATTCTTTTGTGAAAAATACAAGATTATTGAAAATCAAAATTTGCAAAAGCTCTCGTGAATCAAAGCTCTCTCAATTTCTTCTCTAGCCAATTTTAATTTCAGTTTCTTGATCTTGCAATACCTTTTCCAAATTCTTTTGAAGATCATATTATTATTTTTATTGGCTAAGTTGTTTTTCAAAATCCTCTCTATTATTTCTCTTTGAATTCTATTTGAAGGATTTTTGAAAAAGCTCTAGATCACAAAGAACTTATCTCGTATCTTTGTGTGATCTAGACTACTATTATTCTATTGAGCCACTACACTATTGTCTATATTTTGATTGGCTATAGAATCGGGTGTATTTTCAATCTCTATCATTTATTGTAGAGTATTGAACAAATTTCTCATTGTGCTATTTGTTGGAACACTAGACAAGTCTAGTTGTTGCCATTTGGAAAGTCCTCGGTTTGTGAGGCAAGGGTATAACCCTAGACAAGTCTAGGAGTTGTCGTTACGTTCGGAAATCCTGGTCAAAGCTAGGTCGTTGGAAATCCTAACAAGTGAAGTTAGGTGCTTGTATTTGCCAAGGCAGATAGTGGAAATCTCGTACCGGTTTGGTCGGGGACTGGACGTACCCGGGTTGCGGGGAACCAGGATAAAAATCCTTGTCTTTGCGCTTGCATTTTCTGTGTTTGATTATCTTTGCATTTATTCTATCTTCAGCAAATATCAATCTTATTTCTGTACGCTGAAATTTGCATCTGTAATTTTATTTGATCTAACTTATACTCTGGGAGTCGACTACTGCTCATAAGGAGTCGACTACCTGCTGTGAATTTTTCGCTGTGCACTCTAAATTATATTGTTGATTAAGAACCAAGCGTAGATCGCTCTACTTGGTTTCTTAGGCAACATTAGAAGGATTTGTTTTTGTGTTGATTGATTAAAGAACGAAAAAGTTTTATCTTTATACAACACTATTCAACCCCCCCTTCTAGTGTTGTTTGCCATCCACAGGATCCAACACCCACAAATTTTCAGGTCGATCTGACACCGTTTGAGCCTCCGTTCATCGATTTCAAAAACGTTGCGTAAAACTGTCCAGATTTTGGACAACGTTTTTGAAATCGATGAACGGAGGCTCAAACGGTGTCGGATCGACCTGAAAATTTGTGGGAAGCTTCCTAACAAGTTTATCTAACTATTGTAAAAAAAATTTTAAAAACAATCAGTAGGTTGCCCAGATCGCTGACAGCACTGGAAAAATTTCCAACGCTGTCAGCACTCCTCCAATTACCTCATATATATATATATATATATATATATATATATATATATATATATATATATATATATATATATATATAAATGATGCCTTCCGTACAATGCGGGGAGGCGATCAGGGAGAACCCTGGCGACGGGGTTGGCCATGGTTTGGGCGGCGTCGGAGGATCTACAGGCGAGGTCTCTACGGGCGAGGAAGATTCCTCCAAGGAGGGTATCGATCCTGCTTTGATCGATGCCTCCAGATCCAGGAATTCGTTCAGGGTTGTTGCGGATAAGGTGAATTCTGGTGATCTCGCTCCCCCGAGATCTGTACATCCATCCAAACCCTACGAGGGGATCAACGAAGGTAAGCACGTTTCTCTGGGAGAATGGAAAATTGTTGATCGACGAAAGAGACGTGGTAGGTCTCGGCCCAGATTGGGTGGCATCGGGAACCCAAGAGGTGTTGGGGTGCTTCCCCCCCAACGCAGACAACTTTCAATCCCCCAAGCTCGGAATGCCCCAAAGGTGTTTGATAAAATGGTTGCCAGACCCCATGTTAACATCAAGATCAATCCGGCAGGGCCAAAGCAGTCCTGGGCCGACGTTTGTTCCAATATCAGGAAGTATGACCAAGATGTGGGAATGTCCTATGTGCCTCCTTTCTCCCAAGAAGATGGCACATTGATGGCTATGGTTCCAAAATCGGCTTTGGCTAGGGGTTCATATCAATGGAAGTCTACTCTCATGGGGTATGTTTTGGGCGAAACTCCCTACTATGGGCAGATTTGTGCCTGGGTGGAGAGGCTTTGGAATCTTAAAAAAGGTGTGAAAATCTACACCCGGGATAATGGATTCTTCTGTTTCAAATTTGAAGATGAGGGGGAGTGTGAGAGAACTCTACATGGAGGCCCGTGGATGTTTGATGGTAGACTGGTGGTTTTGCAACGCTGGAGTGCTGGTCTCAAGCTAGAAAGGGATATCCTTTCTTCTGTTCCAGTGTGGGTCCAACTACATGGAGTCCCCCTGGAGATGTGGACCCTGGAGATTCTGAATTGCATTGCTTCCTTATTGGGGAACCCTATCTGTTTAGACAAGTTGACAGCAAAGAAGGAGAGGCTGTCCTATGCGAGATGCCTGGTGGAAATCAACGCTAAGCAGGCTATCCCTCAATCGGTCTTGGTAGGTACTGAGGATGGGCCTACGCTAACTATCGCCGTGAAGATTGAGGGAGAACCGCCTAGATGCCAGAAATGCGTATGCTTTGGACATTCGATAAGTCAATGCCCTGCTGCGGTTGAGCCCCCTTCAATCCAAGGTAATTCGGATTCCGGGACCAATAAAGAGGGTGTTAAAGTGAATTCTGTAAAACAGTTGTGCAATGTCCCTGGAGCAAATGCACAAGTGAAAGACTCTAATTTAACAGGTGGTGATAAAGGGAAGGGGATCAATAATGTTGAACCTATTGGGAGAGCTAAGCTCATGCAGCAATCTGGTGTGAATCTTGTTGGGGTCCTTGACCTTGGACAATCTTCGGGGTCTAGCACAGTTCATAATGATCCTAAGGTAACTGCTGAATACCTACCAATGACTGAGGATGCGGATGGTGTTGTGAATGCTCTCTAGTCCCAAGATGGCGGGGTGGTTAACTCTATTTCTGGCAATGATGTTGGCCAAGTGAAATGTCCGCTTGGGGCAGGGTTTGATATGGCTATTGATGCAGGTATCTCCCTAGAGCAAGACTCGGTTCCTGATGCTGTGGTTCCTGATGCTGTGGCTGCAATTCGGCCATTGCCACGACCTCTGCCTTCTCTCATAGCAGATACATCTATCCAGGAAAAGTAGTAGACTTCAGGAGAATGGCCATGGGCGAAAACCAACCGTTTAGTAATGACAGTTTTCTTCTGGAATACAAGAGGCCTTAACAATTATGTGAGGAGAAGGGATTTGCAGGACAAATTAAGGATGCTTAAACCATCGGCTATGGTCCTTATTGAGACCAAGCTTAAGACCCCAATCAAGAGAAATCTGCGGATTATCCCCAAAGATTGGCTCACTTTTAACAACTTTGATTTGTCTACTGGAGGTAGGATTCTAATGGGCTTTGATCCCGCTGTTTGGAAAGTGCGACTGATGTCTCTCTCTGATCAGCATGTTTCCATTATCTGCGCTAATATGGGGGGACTGAATTGTGTAATTACTGGTGTTTATGGGCGTAACTCTATGGAGGAGAGAAAGGTTCTCTGGAATAATCTCGTTGCTGATTGTAACGCTATGAAGGGAGTTCCATGGCTAGCAGGGGGGACTTCAATAGTATACTATACTCGCGTGACAAAGTTGGGGGGCGTAGGCTTGACGAGACTATGGTCCGAGATTACGAAGGATGTATTTCGCGGTGCTGTCTTTAGGAGCTGAAGAGTGTGGGGAATAGGCTCAGCTGGTGCAACAACCGTATCGGAGATGACCGAATTGCAGCGCTTCTGGATCAGGCGTTCGGGAATGCTGACTTGATTTAAACTCTCCCCACTTCATATGTTGAATATCTTGATGCGGGCACTAGCGACCACTCTCCTATGGCCGTCTACTAACATAAGCAGGTCCCTTCTAAACCTAAGCCTTTCAAATCCTTTAATTATTGGTCCTCTTGCCCTGGGTACAAGGAGGTGATATATTCCCATTGGGCCACCAAAATTGATGGTACTCCTATGTTTAGGGTTGTACAAAAGCTATGCTCCCTGAAGCCTATCCTTAGGAGCTGGGCTAGTAAATTCAAAGCTGACAAGCTGGTTGAGAAGTGCAGGTATAAATTACATGACCTCAGAAACAACCCTGGTATCCACTCTGATATTGACATGCAAAGGAGTGAATCCCAACTCATCAGTGAATTGGTGCAAGCATTGAAGATGGAAGAGGATATGTTTAAGCAAAAAAGCCGTCAGGATTGGCTCACACTTGGAGACAGGAATACCAAGTTTTTTTATTCCCACATGAGAGGTAGGATGAGCCGTAATAATTTGAGCCATCTTGTGGATCAGAATGGCACGCAAAACAGAGTTAATGGAGATCTTAAAGTAGAAGCGCCTTTGTTTTTTGAGAGGCTCTACAACCATAGCTCTCATTTAGGCCCCTTCAATAAATTAGTTCCTAAGCGTATCTTAACTGAAAAGTCCTCACTTTGGCTTAGCAGAATGGTCTCTGGGGAGGAGATTAAAGAGGCAGTTTTCCAAATTGGGGCAGACAAGGCGCATGGGCCTGACGGTTATAATGGCTATTTCTTTCAACGTCATTGGGATATTATTGGTGAGGAGGTTATTGCGGCTGTTAAATCATTCTTCTACTCTGGAAAACTCCTCAAACAAGTCAACCATACTTTCCTTACTCTTGTCCCAAAAAACTCTAACGCTTCTTCTCTGGGGGATTACAGGCCCATCGCCTATTGCAATGTGCTTTACAAATTCATTAGCAAAATTATTTGCAACAAGCTCAAGGTGGTCGTGCATGAATTAATTTCACCTAATCAAGCTGCGTTCCTCAAAGGGAGGCTACTTTCTGATTGTACACTGATTGCACATGAGCAAATCAGGGACTTCAGTAATCCCATGGGGGGAGAGCTTGCTTGAAGCTGGATTTGCATAAGGCGTTTGATACAGTGAATCGGGAATTTATCTTCTATTTCATGAAGCAGCTTCGCTTCCCTGACAAATTCATTTCATGGATCAAAGAGTGTGTCTCTTCTCCCACTTTTTCAGTGCTGGTGAACGGATCACCATACGGGTTTTTTGGAAGCAATAGGGGACTTCGGCAAGGTGATCCTCTCTCCCCTTACCTTTTTTCATTATTATGGAGACTTTCTCTATCCTTGTAGACAAAGCAATCAACTCTCGCTCGATCTATCCTATGAAGCGGAATGGATCCATCTCGCACCTATTATTTGCGGATGACTTGCTGATATTCTGCAGAGGCAACAAAACTTCTTTCTTGGGATTCAAACAATTATTGGAGGAATTTTCGAGCTATACAGGTCTTGTAGTAAATTGGGGAAAAAGTGCTGTAATGTTTAGCAAAGGAGTTCGACACAAAGACATGCTTGCGGATTGTCTTGGAATCAAAATAGCTTCTACCTTATCTACGTATTTTGGGTTGCCTCTATCTGTGAAGTACCCAACGTCGGCAAATTACAAGAAGTTGGTGGACAAATGTAAGAAAAAGATGGCAGGGTGGGCTTCCTCGCTTCTTTCTGTTGCTAGGCGTATTGAGCTCGTAATATCGGTACTATATGGTATGGTCTCATTCTGGATGCAGGTGTACCATATTCCAGTAAGTGTTTTGAGAACAATCACTGCGGCTTGTAGAAAATTCATTCTTGGGAACACAAAATCTTGGGCTTGGGATGATCTATGCACTCCAAAATCTGAAGGGGGAGTGGGCATAAGGCGGCTAGAAGATTTGAATGAAGCGGCGGGGGTGAGGCTAGCTTGGAAGTTCCTATCCTCTAATGGTCTCTGGACTAATCTTTTGAAGAGTAGATATGGTCCAGGTATGAGCCTATTTGCGGCTAAGTGCACCCTCACATCCTCTGGAACCTGGAAACGTTTACATAGGGCTAAGCACGCATCTACAAATCTTATTCAACGAACTGTGAGAGATGGCAATTCAACCTTCTTTTGGCAAGACCCTTGGATTGTGGGAGGCCCGCTGAAGCTGTCCTGTCAAGTGCCGCAAGGTGCCGAGTTCCTTAAAGTCTCGGATTATTGGAGTGAGGCGGGTTGGAGCTGTGATCCGGCTTTGGACCCAATACGACATAAGCTACAACATGTTAGGCTCAAACCGGGTGCTGATGGTTGGAAGTGGCTGCTAGGTGAGCTCTTTACTTTCAAACAGGCTTGGGAAGGAGTTAGAAGGAGGAATCAAGTTTTCCCTTTACATAAACTCATCTGGTACCCTCACTATACCCCTAAGTTTTCTCTAACGCTTATTCGAGCCTTGAGAGATAAAATAATGACTAGAGTAAAGTTCAGCAGATGGGCGCCTCATCTCCCTTCCCATTGTGTTTTGTGTGATGATAATGCTGAAGAAAATATATGCCATTTGTTTTTCGAATGCAGCTACTCAGGTTACATTTTTCGAAGAGCTATGCTAAAGCTTGACGTTCCTTTGCATGTGCCCCCCTCCTTACCTAATGCTGGGAAATACATACTCGCTAATTTTGGCAATAAGGGGTCTCTCAGCCTTCTTTCTAAGACTACCCTTGGTTCAATGGTCTGGCACATTTGGCGTGTACGAAATCGGAGGGTTTTTGAAAATGAAAGAAGATCCAAGACAATACTTTTTGAAGACATAGCTGCAGATATTAGAGATGCCCTCCATGGCCATGACCCTACATCAGCTGAGGAGAAAGTCGTCTTCTCCAGTTGGGAATTTAGAGATAATGGTTGATATCTGGATGTTAGACGTTTTTATTGATAGATTGTGCTGGGTGTATGTACATATTCTTTATAGAGTTGCTCCTACTATTAGGGGTGACGACGCCTGTGTCTTATCCCCCCTTTAGTGGAAATGACTCTGTAGGGTTCTGCTGTAACTTTGATGTTTCATTAATATAATTAACGCTTACCATTCTATATATATATATATATATATATATATATATATATATATATATATATATATATAATCAGTACAAATATGTGTTAATAATGATGGTATCTTAATATTTGTCAACTGTATATAATTTTACAAGTTTGTTATATATATTCTATTAACAATAATTTACATTGATGTTTATAAAAATATTAGTGTATCAGTAAGTAGGTAATGTTAGGTTTAACATAAATACAGTCAGTAAAGAAAACAGATAGTTAAGTTAAGATGTTAGAGTTGATAACTTGACAGTATATTACTATATATATATATACACTAGTCATTACCCGTGCCCATAGGGCACGGTTTTTTTAATGGCTGAGTTTTTTCCCCCACATATTTCAAGTTTCCCCAAATTTCAAGTTTTCCCACAAAATTTTAAGTTTCCCCCAAATTTAAGTTTTTTTCCAAAATTTAAGTCCCCCAAAATTGTCATTGCCACCTAGAACAAACTTCATACGTAGGACAAAGCTTTGTCCTAGTAAGA
>CM061132.1:50592061-50794245 GCA_030789695.1 Scilla litardierei | reverse complement strand
GTGCAAGGATTTAAACGAGTTATTACTTCGAATTTATCCACAGCTTGATATTGAGGGTGCAGTGACTCCGGCATACCAGACTGAATGAATAATTCTTTCTGAACGGAATGATGATGTTGCTTTTATAAATGCTGCTGCATTACACATTTTTCCGGGACAAAAGATTACGTATCTAGCTGCAGACAGCCTGTCTGAAAATGATGAAACAGACCTAACCATTATAAATCGATTTCCAACTGAGTACATAAACTCTTTGGATCTTCCTGGGTTGCCACAATTTAAACTTGATCTTAAGGTGGGTTGTCCTATTATTTTATTACGAAATATTGCACCAAAAGATGGGCTCTGTAATGGCACTCGATTGATGGTTGTCAGATGTGCATCACGTGTCATTGAAGCTCAAATTTTAAATGGGGATAAAGCTGGTAGTTTTGTGTTTATTCCAAGAATATCTTTATCACCATCGGCTACAACATTACCATTTCATATGACAAGACGGCAGTTTCATGTCCGTGTAACTTATGCCATGACAATTAATAAAGCTCAGGGACAATCTGTAAAGTTTGTTGGAGTGGATTTGCGGACCCCCGTTTTAAGTCATGGACATCTTTATGTGGCACTTTCACGGTGCACATCTTTTGATCGTGTATGTGTCCTTCTTCCGGCCGATTCAAATAAAACATTAAACATCGTTTATCCAGATGTTTTGCTATGAATTCCACTATATGATTAATATTGTAAGTTAGTAGTTTAATTTTTTTGTAAATAGTTCTATTTATTTTATTCATTTAGTAATTCTTTAAAAAAATTATTTATCGACTGTTGTCTACCATACAGGTACACCATTATCATATAACCATTAGCTGCATAATGTGGATTGGCGTCACTATATATGGCGATGTAAGAAATTTTTAACTTAAGTAAAAATCATTTTTGCCTCATTATTTATTTCAATTTGAATCTTTCAATATGAATGGTTAGCTAAAATTTTGTTTGTATTTTTATATACAGGTGGATGCAGATTTGTTTAAAACTGTAAGTCTTTAATCATAACTTTTTATTATTTTATTTTATTTCATTTCATTTGATTTCTTAATATTTTTTGTTCTTATAGGTTGTGTTACTTGCTGCCAATAATATAGCTGTTAAGTTGCGTGATTATAAAAGAATTTGGTGGGACAAGGTATGCTGATCAATAAATAAGTTATCATTTTCATATTAAGACTTTTTAAGTTAGTAAATTATTACTATTATTATTATTAACAGCAAGAAGCAAAAAGAATTGTAGATGCACGGGTGACAGGGAATATTGATGCACACGAAAAATGTGTTATGGAGGTAATGTAAAAAACTATTAGAATTTTATTCCCACACTATCATTTTCATTGAATATCAACATGATATCGTTTGTGTTATAGAATTGGAAGTTAGTTCTTAAGGAGCTTGATTGGGTCCGTAAAGCACGTCCACATATGCTCCCTCCGTATAAGGTAAAAGCGTTTTAAGTTTAAATATTAATGTTATCACATATTTCTTTATTCTCTAACCAATTTACGTTTGTAATTACCTAGGTTATTATGCATACAGATGACACACGCTGTTGGATTGAGATTGACACGCATTCCTTTTATATTGTAATGCAGAGGAAGTTTCCTGTTGAACCATGATGGATTGCGTATTAACAGCGTTGATGTAACATATGTATTTTTGATGTAACAAATGTAAATATTATTATGGTGCTACTTGGCTTAGACTACTAGAACTGGATCTACATTACTTTTGTGTAACATTATTAAGGTGTTACTTTTTGATGTTAGAAATGTAAAGTTCAATAGTTGCTTGCATGGTTTTTTACTTCACCAATTTCAATTGTTTTCATGGTTGGATGTGATTGGGGGGAAACGTGGTGACATGGCTAATACACATAATTTGATCAATGCTGCTAACTTTCGCACTCCTAGGTTTTGGTGACATGGCTAATTTTTACGTCCATCTCTATTTTTATGTTTGTTCATGTATCTTAATACTGTAACATGTGTTTTAGCTCCCATCTTTATAGAATAGATGTCTAAAAAAGTGGGGAAAATGCAACTAACTTTACAAAAAAATTTATAAACGAAATACATATTGGGGGACAAACATTTTTGTCAGTAATTAAAATTTTTTTGAGTAATTAAGCAATGTGAGAACTAAAATCTCTTGAGGTGACCTAAATTTTGTGGAACTAAGACTTTGATTGGGGAACTAAGATTTTGAGGGGGTATTTCTAAAAAGAATCATATACACAATTTCAGGGGAACTAAGATTTTGAGGGGGTATTTCTAAAAAGAATCATATACACAATTTCAGGGGAACTAAGATTTTGAGGGGAGAATATCTACAATGAATCGTGCCCACATTTTCGGGGGAACTAAGATTTTGAGGGGGGGAATATCTACAATGAATCGTGCCCACATTTTCGGGGGAACTAAGATTTTTAGGGGGGGGAATATCTACAATGAATCGTGCCCACATTTTCGGGGGAACTAAGATTTTGAGTGGGAAATATCTAAATTGAACCGTGCCCTCGGGCACAGGTTATAGACTAGTATATATATATATATATATATATATACTAGTCATAACCCGTGCCCACGGGCACGGTTCATTTAATATTTTCCCCTGCGAAATCTATGTTCCCCAAAAAATTAATTCCACAGCCAGAACAACAAATTAGCGCAAACATATTTAGCAGCACGGGAGCCTTCGGCGCGAAAAAACAAATCCGACGCAGGTGCATTCGACACGGAACAACAAAATCGGCGCGTGTGCCTTCGGGGTGGAACAATAAATTTGGCGGGGTGTCCTCGACGCGGAACAACAAATTCGGCGTCGAATAACAAATTCGGCGCGAAATAAAAAATTAGCGTAAAAAAATTTAGCGGACGCCTTCGGCGCCTGCGGCGCGGTACAATAAACTCAGTGTATACGCCTTCGGCACAAAATGGCGCGGGCACTTCGGCGTGGCACAACAAATTCGATGTGGGAACCTTCGGTGCGAACAAAAAATTAAAACATTTAGCGGGCGGGTGCCTTCGGTGCGGAACAACAAATTTGGCGCGGGCTCGTTCGGCGCTTGTTCTCCAAAAAATTATTTCAACAGCCAAAATTTAAAAGAACAAATTAACGTAAAAATATTTAGTGGCACGGGTGCCTTCGGCGCAGAACAACAAATTAAAAAAATTTAGCAGGCGCCTCCTTCGACGCAGGTGACTTCGGTGCAGAACAACAAATTCAGTGTATGCGTCTTCGGCACAGAATGGAATGGGCTCCTTCGATGCGGAACAACAAATTCAGCGCGGGCTCCTTCTGTTATTGTTCCCCAAAAAATTATTTCAATAGCCAAAATTTAAAAGAACAAATTAGCATAAAAATATTTAGCGGCACGGATGCCTTCGGCGAGGGCGCCTTTAGCGCAGAACGACAAATTAAGTGCATGCACCATCAGCACAAAAAAATTTAGCCCCCCTCCTCAAACCACCACCACACACACACACACACACAAAATTCCCTCTAGATTAAGTTCCACCGACAGTTTAGTTTTCCAAAGAATTTAGTTCAAGTTTAAAATTTTAGTCTCCCCAAAAATTTAGTTACCACAGTTTTGTTTCCCTCCAAAATTTTTAAGTTTTCCCCCAAAATTTGAAAACCACCCAAATAGCCACGGGACATTTAACATATTCCACTAACAAAAGGTACACTGTGTGAGAAATAATTCTCTTTTATTTAGGCTGGAAAGATACTAAGTATCAAGAACATTGATTTTGACGTTCCAAATCGCATCACCACAAATCCAGATATAATGAACCTGCATGGGCCACCACTAAAACCTGTCACGACCCGCTTCCCTAAAATGGAGGCGAGACGTGAAAAGGTCCGCACGAGAGTGGAGCTGCGAAGCCCCAAACCCGATAAGCGTCCACAATACAAAAACAGGTCCCTGTAACCACAACAGAATAACAATAATAACACAAGGAGAGACTGAAATAAAATTCCACATCTCGCAAATTGTCCAACATCAAAATAAGTCCAAAATCCAGAAAATTCACCAGGCTAAAAGAAAAGAGTCTAAAGGCCCAGAACAAGGCCAACAAAAGCAACGACAAAACAAAGTATAGGTGCTACGCACCGATAACAAAACAAATGTCTAAACAAAAGTAAAACACAACGAAGACACTAGGACTAGTCCCCAGTGTCCACGTACTCCCCGTCAAACACAAGCTCGGGCTCGGCGTCAGCAAACACCTTGTCCTCAACGAGGAACTCGGGCTCAGGATCTAACATGTGACACCCAAAAGAGTAAAGGGGCACATGTCAGCAAGTCTAAAAGACTTGGGCAAGGAAACTGAAAGTAAGGCAACTAGCAACCTAGCAGTTTAGTATGCATGACATGGCAGTTATAACATGAGTGCACAATTTAAAACATGGCAAGACGATTTGTACAAGAGAACAATCATCGGGACAAGACAAGACAAGAGTAGCCACGCTACTATCAATCTCAATCAATTCACATTGTTGTAGGTGTTTATGCCCTTCGCTGAATGGCATAGCATTTCAGACCGATCGGCACTAAACACAATTCACATTTCACGGTTGTTTTGTAGATGTTTACGCCCTTCGCTGAATGGCAAAGCATTTCAGACCGATCGGTACTAAACACTACCCCACCCCAAAGAGTTTACGCCTTACAACTGCAGTTGTTGATCAAACAGACTCCCAGTTGAATGGCCGCTTAACCCTCACCCCCTATACACACACGTAATGGAGCCAGGGTCCCCGCACAATGAGCTCAGCTAGTGAGCCTGGGGTTGCCCGCACAATGAGCTCGCATTCTTAGTTCACAATTCAATATCGAGCGTTGGGGTTTCCAACTACAGGGCTCGCTTCTGGAACACAAGCCAGGAACACACAAGCAGTGTAGCAAAGCTACGCAATCACGGGATCACCAAAACAATGCAATGACATGACCTTTAATTTGTGTACCGTTAATGGAAAGTAAACATGACATGGTAATTGTGCAACATGCTAAATGTCGGAATTAGCTTCGTTGTCAAGCTAATTCCCCAATTTGCGCCTAGGTGAGTATCATTTCGTCGCCTAGTCTCTTTTACGCCTACAACAAGAAAATGACCTAAAACATGGCATCGACCCTAAGTGGCAAGTTTCACTTGCCTAGCACCGGGGATGACGATCAACCTCGTCTCACAGATGCTACCTACGGGGAAATCGCTGTTATGGGGGAAACAAACACCAAACACATGAATTTAATTAGGGTTTCACCAAAATTATAAATGAGTTATAAAAACAACGGTAGATCGATTTCTTACCGAGAGGAGGCGGAAGAAACACTCCGGGGAACCCTAGGATCAGACCTGGAAAAGATTGGGGAAGTTTGGGGAAACTAGGGTTTTAGGGGATTTGGGGATTTTGATGGATTTGGGTGAGATTTCGGGGAAGATGAGAGGTAGATAGAGTGAATGGATGGTTTGGATGATGGATTTAGGGCTTGGAATGAAGGATTGAAGCTTGGAGGAAGATGGGGGCTCAAGGGGGAAGATTTTAGGGTTTTGGATCGTGTTGAGGGAGAAGAAAACGTTTGGGTTGGGTTTAAATAGGCTAGGCTGGCGGCTGCCTAGAGATTAGGGTTTTAACACTGGTTAGTCGGTCAAAGAACAACCACTGACCGACTAGTTTGGCAACTAGTCGGTCGGTCGACCAACGCAGACCGACTAAGTGCAAACAGTAACTCCTGAACGAAAATAGGTTTTAGAGTTAGTCGGTCCATGAACAAATACTGACCAACTAGTTTATCATCTAGTCGGTCGATGAACGTTCTTAGACCGACTAAGAGCAAACAGTAACTCGACTGTACAGTAGAACCAAGAATTAGTCGGTCTGAGTACAAAACTTAACCGACTAGTTTAACAACTAGTCGGTCGAAAGATGAACTTAGAACGACTAAGAATAAACAGTACTGATACTAAAATTTAGATGATGTGTTAGTCGGTTAAAGAAGCATTGCTGACCGACTAGTTTGCAACCTAGTCGGTCAACCAACGTTCTTAGACCGACTAACGATAAACAGTAACTCCTGAGAAATTTAGAAAGCTAACTAGTCGGTCCAAGAAGGATTGCCGACCGACTGGATCGTCATCTAGTCGGTCGGTGCCCCTTCTTATACCGGCTAATGAGCACCAAAAGTTCCGATACGGAGCGCGGGGCCCCGGGATCGATTCCTAAGACTCCTAGGCTTGATCTAATAGTAAGATACGACCGTTATGAAGTCCGTCACGAATGACATACTTCGAAATCGACGATCCTAAGGAAGAAACGAGAAAACACGACGAATCGATCGAAATGAAAGCTACGGAGACGAAAACCACACATGAGGAGAAAATCCACCAAAACATATATTATATAAAATCCAGATACATGAAAAGCAGTCGTTACATCCTCCCCAACTTAAGAAAAATTCCGTCCTCGGAATTTCCAAAAACTCACGAGTCCGGAAACAAAAGTGGGAAACGATCTCGCATCTCCTCCTCATTCTCCCAAGTAGACTCTCCAGGTGAGCCGTGTCGCCACATCACCCTCACAAGATTGACAATCTTGTTCCGAAGCGATTTCTGACGCCTGTCCAGAATCTGCACTGGATGCTGGTCATACGTCATATCGGGGCGAACGGTAATTTCCGAAAAATCCACCGCATGAGACGGATCACTAATGTATCGACGAAGCTGCGACACATGGAAAACATTGTGAACTCCTTCCAAAGATGGCGGCAAGGCCAAGCGATACGCTACCTCGTCAACCCTCTCCAAAACGTCAAATGGTCCAATGTATCGCGGGCTCAACTTCCCACGCTTCCCGAAACGAATCACACCACGATTCGGGGAAATCTTCAAGAACGCATGGTCGCCCGGCTGAAACTCCAAAGGATGACGTTTAGCATCCGCCCAATGCTTAAAACGGTCCTGAGCAATTCTCAACCTCTCCCGAATATTCCTGACGATATCCACAGCCTCCACGATCATCTCAGGTGCCAACAACTCCCGATCACCAACGTCATCCCAACTCAATGGCGATCGACATTGCCTCCCATAAAGAGCGGCGAAAGGCGCCATGCCAATACTCGCCCGGAAGCTGTTGTTGTAGGAAAACTCTACCAGATGTAGATGGTCCTCCCACGAACCCTTGAAATCTAACATGCACGCCCTCAGCATGTCTTCCAAAATCTGAATCGTCCTCTCGGACTGGCCATCTGTCTGCGGATGGTACGCCGTGCTGAAACTCAGACGCGTACCCAAGCTCTTCTACAAACTCTGCCAGAACTGAGATGTGAACCTCGTGTCTCTGTCCGACACGATACTCACGGGGGCTCCGTGAAGTCGCACAACCTCCTGCACGATTCATGTTACATCACTATCCAAACTAGGAAAAGGAAATAAAACGGAGAGTAAAAGAACTTTACCTCCATATATCTCCTCGCTAGCGCCTCAGTGGACTGTCCCACTCAGAACGGAATAAAGTGCGCAGGTTTGGTCAACCGATCCACGACCACCCAAATCACGTCATTCTGCTTCGGACTCCAAGGTAGTCCAGTCACGAAATCCATAGTGATGTGTTGCCACTTCCACTCGGGAATCGAAGCGGTTGTAGCAACCCGGCCGTACGCTGATGCTTCGCCTTCACTTGCTGGCAAACCAAGCACTTGGCTACACTCCGAGCCACGCTCCTCTTCATACCATGCCACCAATAATTCAGACGAAGATCCTGGTACATCTTGGTGCCACCAGGATGCACAGAATACGGTGAACTGTGTGCCTCCACCATCAACTCCTCTCTAATATCCCCAGCTGGCACACACAACCTGGCTCCAAACCTCAGCGAGCCATCCTCATGAACCAAAAAGTCAGTCCACAGACCGGCTTCCACCTGCTCCCGAATCCTCACCAGCTTCGGATCCTCAGCCTGGCCAGCCTTAATCCGATCCACGATCGTCGACTGTACCTGCATGTACATCAACGAAGAAGCCTCTCCAGGAAGAACAATCTCCACGCCAGACTCGCAGAAATCCTGCTGCAATCTCCACTGCGAGGTCAAAATCATCACCGCTGTAAGCCTACTCAAAGCATCAGGAACCACATTCACCTTGCCAGGGTGAAACTACAAATCAATCTCATAATCCGCCATAAGCTCCAACCATCGACGCTGTCGCATGTTGAGCTCCTTCTGAGTGAAAATATACTTCAAGCTTTTGTGATCGGTGAAAATCTTCACTTTCTCACTCAGCAAGAAGTGCCTCCAAATCTTAAGAGCAAACACAACGGCAGCCAACTCCAAATCATGCGTCGGGTAATTCTTCTCATGAACCTTAAGCTGACGAGACGCATACGCCACAACATGCCCGTGCTGATGCAACACACAACCGAGACCCTTGCCAGAAGCATCGCAAAAGATCTCAAATCCACCGCTGCGATCAGGCACAACAAGAATAGGGGCAGTCGTCAACCTCTCCTTCAGAATACCAAAAGCACTCTCACAATCACCCGACCAAACAAAAGCAACATCCTTCCGCGTCAACCTGGTCATCGGCTCAGCAATACGGGAAAAGTCCTTAATAAATCGCCGATAATAACCAGCAAGTCCAAGGAAACTCCGAATCTCAGATGCCGACGACGGAACAGGCCACTCCCTGATGGCCCGAATCTTCTCGGGATCCACAGAAATACCATCTCCAGTCGCCACATGCCCAAGAAAAGCAACTCGATCCAGCCAAAACTCGCACTTCGAAAACTTAGCATACAACCGATGCTTCCTCAAAATCTCCAACACCGCCCTTAAGTGCGAGGCATGCTCTTCCTCCGACTTCGAATAGATCAGGATGTCATCAATAAAAATAACGACAAACTTATCCAAAAAGTCGTAGAAAATCAGGTTCATTAGATTCATGAAAACTGCGGGCACGTTAGTTACGCCGAAAGGCATAACCACGAACTCATAGTGTCCATACTTCGTCCTGAACGCTATCTTCGGGACATCATCCTTCTTCACCTTCAACTGATGCTAACCGCTCCTCAAATCCAATTTAGAGAACACCCTCGAACCTCCAAGCTGATCAAAAATATCATCGATGCGAGGCAACGGGTATTTATTCTTAATGGTCACCGCATTCAACTCCCGATAGTCCACGCACATGCGACGCGAACCATCCTTCTTCTTAACCAGCAACACCGGTGCTCCCCACGGAGACACGCTAGGATTAATATAACCCTTCTGCAAAAGCTCATCCAGCTGCTTCCGCAACTCTTCCAATTCTGCAGGTGCCATACGATACGGCACCTTCGAAATCGGCTGCGCACCCGGAATGAGGTCAATAGAAAATTCCAGAGCTCGATCAGGCGGCAAACCAGACATCTCCTCGGGAAAGACGTCGCCGAAATCACGCACCACAGCAGGCCACTCTAGCTCCATCTGCATAGCCACAGCCTCCACTGGCCTGGCCTGAAATCTGACAGGACCAAGCGAACTGCTACCACGACTGAACTCAAACACCGGATGTCCGGGAATCTCGAACACCACCTTCTTCCTCCGACAGTCGATCGTAGCATAGAAGCTCGCAAGCCAATCCATCCCAAGAACTGCATCATAGTTGATGATGTCGTGGACAATGAAATCAGCGAAAAGTTCATGTCCACAGACCACCAACGAGCAAGAATTGCAACCACGATGCACCGAGACCACGCCATTCCCCGTGACGATATTCCAACTCTTGGAAAGAGGGGACGTCGACAAGGAATGCCTCTCCACGAAGCTCCGAGAAATAATGCACATCGATACACCAGAGTCAAAGAGGACTCGTGCAGGAAATGTGCACACCAAAATCACACCTAATCAATCAATTAACAATCAAACCCTAGTCTAGCAAACAAGCAAGTTCAAGCAAACAACATAATCTAGCAATCAAGACCAAATAGGTAAGTAATAGCTAGAATGAGGATTACCTGCGATAACCTCATCCACAGCCTCGCTCTCCGCAGCGGTCATCAGAAAAGCCTGCCTCCTCGACGGAACAGCCTACCGAAAAGCCTGCCCCTGCGGAACAAGAGCTGCTCCACGACCGGCAGGAACAGACGCTCGTTGTTGCAACGGCTGTGCTGCAACAGGGGCCCTCCGCAGCGGACCCGCATGCCGACAATCTCTCGCGACATGGGAAGCATCGCCGCAAACCAGACACTGGCCCAAAAACTTTCGACACTAATCCTTGATATGGCAAGGCTTGCCGCAGAAATGGCAAGTCTTCAGAATAGGCCCTCCTGGCCTCTTAAACTGAGCAGACTGATTAGGCCTGAATCCAGGTCTAACCACAGCTCTCGCCTGTTCCACATGCCTCTTCCCAGCACCAACAACAGACCCTCTCCTCTGATTCACGAGCAGCTCCTGCCTCTTTGCTGCTACCAGAACCTTCTGATAAGATTCCCGGTCAGAAGAGGTCACAAAACTCTGGAGCTCTGAAGCAAGCCCCTGCAGGAACCTCTGAGCTCTCTCCTCAGCGTCCTACACCATCTTTGGTGTAAACCGACTCAGCCTCATGAACTCTTGGTGATACATGTCCACCGACGAGTTCCCCTGCTTCAAATCGATAAAACGCTGCAGCATCTCCTCCCTGGCAGCCTTCGGGAAGAACTCACCATCAAATCTAGCCTTGAAGGTAGCTCAAGCTATCGGCCCCACCAACAACTTCTCCTCCGCATCCCACCAATTCCTGGCGTTATCCTACAGGTGCCTCTTAGCCAAATCAACCCATCCAGCCGGGGTGATCTTGGCCATCTTCAGATTGTCCTCGATGTTCCGAATCCACTCATCGGCAGCCAGAGGACCCTCAGAACCATCAAAATATGCGGGACCCAGCTCCCGAAATTGCTTCGCTCCTGGCTCGGAGCGAGGGGCATCCGGAAGAGCCCGGGCAGCATGAGCAAGTGGGGCATTCTGGACTTGCAGAAGCACGCCCTGCTGCACTTGCATCATCTGCAGCATCATCCGCATCATCTCACCGCTGGTGGGTTCCCGCTCAGGTTCCTCTTCATGAGGGAGCGCACCGCTGCCCCGACCACGGGTGAAACGCCTTCCTGCCATCTAATGACACAGAGAACAAATCCAATTAGACTCATAGCTTATGACTTCGGACTTCGAACTTAATTTATTGGACATCTAATATTATTATCGTCATTCCAAAAATCGCAGTTACAGAGGGACCTGCATGGGCCACCACTAAAACCTGTCACGACCCGCTTCCCTAAAATGGAGGCGAGACGTGAAAAGGTCCGCACGAGAGTGGAGCTGCGAAGCCCCAAACCCGATAAGCGTCCACAATACATAAACAGGTCCCTGTAACCACAATAGAATAACAATAATAACACAAGGAGAGACTGAAATAAAATTCCACATCTCGCAAATTGTCCAACATCAAAATAAGTCCAACATCCAGAAAAGCCACCAGGCTAAAAGAAAAGAATCTAAAGGCCCAGAACAAGGCCAACAAAAGCAACGACAAAACAAAGTATAGGTGCAACGCACCGATAACAAAACAACTGTCTAAACAAAAGTAAAACACAACGAAGACACTAGGACTAGTCCCCAGTGTCCACGTACTCCCCGTCAAACACAAGCTCGGGCTCGGCGTCAGCAAACACCTCGTCCTCAACGAGGAACTCGGGCTCAGGATCTAACATGTGTCACCCAAAAGAGAAAAGGGGCACATATCAGTAAGTCTAAAAGACTTGGGCAAGGAAACTGAAAGTAAGGCAACTAGCAACCTAGCAGTTTAGTTTGCATGACATGGCAGTTATAACATGAGTGCACAATTTAAAACATGGCAAGACGATTTGTACAAGAGAACAATCATCGGGACAAGACAAGACAAGAGTAGCCACGCTACTATCAATCTCAATCAATTCACACTGTTGTAGGTGTTTATGCCCTTCGCTGAATGGCATAGCATTTCAGACCGATCGACACTAAACACAATTCACATTTCACGGTTGTTTTGTAGATGTTTACGCCCTTCGCTGAATGGCATAGCATTTCAGACCGATCGACACTAAACACTACCCCACCCCAAAGAGTTTACGCCTTACAACTGCAGTTGTTGATCAAACAGACTCCCAGTTGAATGGTCGCTTAACCCTCACCCCCTATACCCACACGTAATGGAGCCAGGGTCCCCGCATAATGAGCTCAGCTAGTGAGCCTGGGGTTGCCCGCACAATGAGCTCGCATTCTTAGTTCATAATTCAATATCGAGCGTTGGGGTTTCCAACTACAGGGCTCGCTTCTGGAACACGAGCCAGGAACACACAAGCAGTGTAGCAAAGCTACGCAATCACGGGATCACCAAAACAATGCAATGACATGACATTTAATTTGCGTACCGTTAATGGAAAGTAAACATGACATGGTAATTGTGCAACATGCTAAATGTCAGAATTAGCTTCGTTGTCAAGCTAATTCCCCAATTTGCGCCTAGGCGAGTATCATTTCGTCGCCTAGTCTCTTTTACGCCTACAACAAGAAAATGGCCTAAAACATGGCCTCAACCCTAAGTGGCAAGTTTCACTTGCCTAACACCGGGGATGACGATCAACCTCGTCTCATGGATGCTACCTACGGGGAAATCGCTGTTATGGGGGAAACAAACACCAAACACATGAATTTAATTAGGGTTTCACCAAAATTATAAATGAGTTATAAAAACAACGGTAGATCGATTTCTTACCGAGAGGAGGCGGAAGAAACACTCCGGGGAACCCTAGGATCGGACCTGGAAAAGATTGGGGAAGTTTGGGGAAACTAGGGTTTTAGGGGATTTGGGGATTTTGATGGATTTGGGTGAGATTTCGTGGAAGATGAGAGGTAGATAGAGTGAATGGATGGTTTGGATGATGGATTTAGGGCTTGGAATGAAGGATTGAAGCTTGGAGGAAGATGGGGGCTCAAGGGGGAAGATTTTAGGGTTTTGGATCGTGTTGAGGGAGAAGAAAACGTTTGGGTTGGGTTTAAATAGGCTAGGCTGGCGGCTGCCCAGAAATTAGGGTTTTAACACTGGTTAGTCGGTCAAAGAACAACCACTGACCGACTAGTTTGGCAACTAGTCGGTCGGTCGACCAACGCAGACCGACTAAGTGCAAACAGTAACTCCTGAACGAAAATAGGTTTTAGAGTTAGTCGGTCCATGAACAAATACTGACCGACTAGTTTATCATCTAGTCGGTCGATGAACGTTCTTAGACCGACTAAGAGCAAACAGTAACTCGACTGTACAGTAGAACCAAGAATTAGTCGGTCTGAGTACAAAACTTAACCGACTAGTTTAACAACTAGTCGGTCGAAAGATGAACTTAGACCGACTAAGAATAAACAGTACTGATACTAAAATTTAGATGATGTGTTAGTCGGTTAAAGAAGCATTGCTGACCGACTAGTTTGCAACCTAATCGGTCAACCAACGTTCTTAGACCGACTAACGATAAACAGTAACTCCTGAGAAATTTAGAAAGCTAACTAGTCGGTCCAAGAAGGATTGCCGACCGACTGGATCGTCATCTAGTCGGTCGGTGCCCCTTCTTATACTGGCTAATGAGCACCAAAAGTTCCGATACGGAGCGCGGGGCCCCGGGATCGATTCCTAAGACTCTTAGGCTTGATCTAATAGTAAGATACGACCGTTATGAAGTCCGTCACGAATGACATACTTCGAAATCGACGATCCTAAGGAAGAAACGAGAAAACACGACGAATCGATCGAAATGAAAGCTACGGAGACGAAAACCACACATGAGGAGAAAATCCACCAAAACATATATTATATAAAATCCAGATACATGAAAAGCAGTCGTTACACTAATGTATCATAATTTGGAGCGCGCTATCCTGACCGTGTATCATTGGGGTTTTTAGCGCTTTCGGGTAACACTGGGTTGGACTAAACAAACAATGAAAATCTGAAGTTATTCGTAAGAAATGCCGAGTAACATAGTCAATTTATTAACCTAAAATAAGCAAGACCAATCTATTGGAATGTACATGAATCAAATGGGAAAAAGGGAAAAATAGAGCTATATCTATAAAGATGAATATTATCGCACGTGACCTAAAAAAGATAGGCTTTAGTGTAGATTACTGACCCGATTTTCTGTGTCCAATTGGATATATACTATTAAGTTGGCTCTGTGAAGTAGCATTAAGTTCAACACATAGAAAGTTACCCAACCCCATATCCCATACATAAATAGCACCATCTAATCCAGAAGCAAGCAGCACAGAATAAATGGAAATAAGTATAACAGAGCAATTTGATTAAACCCACCAAAGCACAGAAGAGTAAACAACCCCACCCACCCACAAAAAATACCATCTCATCCAGAAAGAAAAAACATAAATAAGCATACACATGACATAGAAACGCATTGAATATAGGTAATTTGATTGGATCAATATAAAACACTGAATAGGGTTAGTCGGAGTGAACCTACAGGAAGGCAGAACCACAAATAGGACTTTTTACCCATAAGAAAATAGTACATAGAAAGCATCAAAGAAAGATGATAATTAAGAATAAATGGAATGGAGTTAACTTGATTAAACCTACAAAACAACAAAGTACAATACTTAAAGAAAATTCCACCAACAAAAAGGCAAAACCCCCCCACCAACAAAAGGCAACCTGTGTGAGAAAGAAGTGCATATCAACGATTTGCCAAGTATCAGTCATTAAGATGACATAAAAAGATAACAGTCATGCAAACATTGAGTACACGCATACAAAGGATGCAAATACACATATTTACATAAGCTACCAAGTGACGGGGAATAAAGCATCACTCCTTATAGATGCCATTCACTCGCTCACTCTTGATCTCCATGATCTCCATGATGCCATTCACATTCGACGCGTACAGAGAGTAAACCGTCGCATGCCTCGTCGACACCTCGAGCTGAGACGTATATCAATATATCATTCTCTCATTAAAAGTATACATAATAAATAATCACATGATTATCACTCAAATAGCATTATTCTAATAACCAACATGCCTAGAACTGAACTTCAAGAATTTCTCAAATGGGTATTACAAAAATAGCATCAAGATCAGATTTCACATCAATATATATACCATCTAACCATGTACTAACACAATACAAATTTCACAACATTACGACATACTTCATTCTGATTCACTAATTTGAGAGACAAATTGTCAATTGCAAAATCCTAATATGTAGCATGATATTCCCCAAAATTATCTCATTGATGCAGATTGGAATCAACAATCACTTTGTAAACCTATGGATACAAATTGAAACAAAATATAATAGAAATAAAAAATTAAATACTTTCTGCTTATAGATAAAGAATTCAACCCATATTATAAGTTTATGGCTCCAAATCCCAATAATCAGATCTAAACTTTGTGTTGTATGTTAAATCATATCTAAACTACGATTACTAACAGTAATTTTAGTTGGAATATTTCTGAATTGAGCATTTCCAATGATTCTGTAATGCATTTTAGGCGTAGCATCGATAATTCCTCTTTCTAAAAAAAGAAAGATAAACTATTATAGTTTACCCCTTCAACTTGAACTTGAACTATATTTTCATTGCTAGCTTCATCAAGGTTCTCTACATTCTCAACCTGTGCACTATCTTCCTCGTTGTGAACAGTCACTTCATTGTCTTCTCCTACGCATACAACCACTTCATTGACTTTTCTTTTTGTAGCAGCATTGCTTTAATTTTGTGTAGACAGTTTTCCAATACAAATCATAAATAACAAAATATACGCTTACCACTCATGTTTTTCAGAATTCTGTCCAAATCGGTACCAAGGAAGTTCTCTTATCAAAGTTGAATTTTTTATTTTCAAACATGAAGATCATTAACACACGAATCCATGTCAAATATATACCAACAAAAATGTTTTTATTCTCCAACAATATGTGATCCATAGTAAGATAATCCAACGGTGGAGATCATTGTTAGTACATATTAACCAATAATTATAAATTGTTGGAATTTAGTATTTTATTGATACAAAAAATACAACAATTTTAGCTATCAACCATGATGGTCCAGATTAAAAAGTTGAATGATAAAATTTAGTCATGAGAAATTCATCTTGCTTGGCCTATTACAAAGTTTTTTTATCTTTTATTATTTTTTCTTTTCAAACTTTCTAAACATTTGAAGCCTTATTTATGCTTGTTCAACTGCTTATCAAACTTTAGACTGTGTATTGTTATTTTATTCTTAGCAACCCTAAATTACATCACACTAAAGGGATTACTAATAGATAACTGAAACTTGGATTACATACATTGCTACTTATTTATTCTCTAGTTATATATGTTTTCGTTGGATTAATATATCATTTAACTTATAGGTCACACATGCAACCCAAAACTAATACTGATGCATGTTGCACCATACCTCTAGTATTGTGATAACAAAGTAAATGACATAAGCCATCAGAAATAAGACAAACATCTAGTCCATACGTAGTACATCGAATACCACAAACCGTGTCAACAACCCATCTCAAACTCTAGGTATTGGATACAAATGATTATTTTTCTCGATTCTGCGCTATTATGGCCAGCTCTTTTGTTAAATTATGAATGTGGAAAGACATCAATAATCTTAATTAGAGAAATAAAAAACAAAAAAAGGTATTTAAAATGCATTGCTGAAATAACACCCACTTAATATTTAGAAGGAAGTAGCCATTTTAAGATGTCCACAAAAATAAGACCCACTGTTCATAATAACAAATTACTGAAAGCTGCAATATAGTTCTTATGTAACATGCAGGTATTAAAAACGCATACATATACTCAACAACAATATAAACTTGATGATGGTAAAACATATGGTGACAACAGAGATATTTTAAGTCCTTATTTGATCCAATTTCATTATATTATTAGTTGGTCTTCATCAGTGTATGTTTATTGTCTTCCTGAAGTCTCTCAGAAACACAAACATGTGCCTCCTCCATAACACAAACCTAGATGAAACAACATTACATAGAATGCTTTAATAAGGTATCTCTTATCTGAGCAGGGTATGCTCATACTGATATTGATGAAGACCAAATAAGGAACTAAATTAATATAATGCTCATACCACAGCAGGCAGACTAAAATAATATAACTAAAACAATATAAACTTCATCTGAGCAAGGTATGCTCATACCCAAGGAGGCACCGGGTATGCTCAAATCATTTTATCAACGGTAATACAAACCTGAGTTAAAGTATCTCAGCTCTTTAATAATGTATCTCTTATCTCAACTCTAAGTTTCTCAGCTCTTTAATAAGGTATCTCTTATATCAACTCTAAGATTCACTAAATGAATTTCTCTAAACAGCTAAGCGAGATCTTCATTGCTAAGCACAGTATTGATTAGTGAGCACTAAATATCAAGAACCTCATCTAATATTCTCCATTATGTTCAAGCTTTCCATATGGTTTTACAGCATTGCATCCGTTATAAACATTTAACTGGCCAACAATCCCAAATGCGTCATTTCATCAAACAATTAATGTGCAGTATAGCAAAATGGGAAAGTTAACACTTCAAAGATAAATGATGAACACATTCATTAAACAAAGGCATATGAAATTAGAAAATGGTTGCAACTTTAGAACGCAAACAAAGAAAAGAGTAAGACCCAACACAAAAAATCCAAAGGCCAAAGCCATTAGAGAAGAAACGATACATAACATGCGCATCCTCTGTTTGGGAAGTTCTCAAAATAAACGAAGAATAAGAAAAAGAAGCGTCCGTTATTCCAAGAAAAAGAAGGGTCCGTTGCTTCCACAGTACCAAAATACCTGATTTTTTTCGTGCTTCCACGGACTAAGGCTTCGATGGTGGATGCAAAGGCTCCGATGGAGGTCATGCTTTAAAGTGCTGCTATGGGAGCCAGTCGGATCTGATGGGTTTTTAGGGGAGGAATCGACTTCAACATGCTGAGAGAAGAAATTAATAAATAAAAAAAGAAAATGATGAGTAGAATAAATAAATTAAGAAGAATATTTAAAAGAAAGACAATGAACTCAAATATTTCTTGCTTTCACAGTTCCAAAATAAGCTACTTTCTTTCTTACTTCCACTTCTTTCTTGCTTCCACCGATCAAGGCTCCGAAGGAGGTTATGCTTCGAAAAAGAGTGAGATGTGACAGCTCCGATGGAGGTTCCGATGCTTCAAAAAATTTCAGTATGCTGCTGTGGGAGCTAGCCGGAGCTGATGGGTTTTTGGGGGAGGGAGAGAATGGGTTTTCCCCCCAAAGTTTTGAGTTTTCAAAATTTTAAGTTTTCCCCACAATTTTTGAGAGAAGCCAACCAGAGCTGATGGGTTTTTGGGGATGGAATTGACGGCCTTTCTCCCCAAGTTTGAGTTTTCAAATTTGAATTTGTTTCAGTAGTTTCAATGGTGCTGCATCATTTTAAAAATTTTAGTTTCATAAATAATAAATTACTATGGTATCCAACATATATGGTATCTAGCATATATGGTATCATGCATCATTTTGAATTTGAGCATGCTGAATCAAGGAAACACACCTCATTCCTAACGAATCAGAGATTGTGGGCTCCAAGGACTGAAACGAAATAATAAATAGAGTTTAATTGATTACTTATTTAAATATTTAGACCACAGACATAGTTTAGCATATATGCCACCCACAGACGCCGCTTACCCAAAGCGTTTCAATATCCACAATTGATTGTTGACATGATGTGAATAAATACTTGGATGAGGACCTGAAAAAGGAAGAAAACCCATGTCATTGCTGAAATTATTCTATTTATCAACCGAAGCATATTTTACTGTGAAGACCAAGTATTAAAAAACTGGAAAAAAGAATGAAACAATGCAATAATAGCTTGTATTATAACAATAATATGCAGTAAAATTTACTCAAAATTAGGAGCATAGAATTGTAATTTACAACAAAATATTCATTTTGAAAAACATCTAAAGGTTATAATAACACTCTATTACCAAAATCCTCCAAGCAAGTTTTTGAGACTATAAGTTATGCATATACATCGGTATAGTTGATATAGAAAGACAACCATATGCTAAATTCTATTAAGAGAAAATAGAATAAAGCCTCTAATTAATGCAAACAAATGCAATTAAAAGATGAAGCAGCCTCGTGAGTAGGAGGAGACGATATCAACTTACAGCTCAAACAGAAGAAACACTATATTCTTTTCCAGTGGGATTCAACACGTTAGATGGCACTTCTAATGGTGTAGAACCCATCCTCATTCATAACCTTTACACACAGTTCTTTTGCCTTTAAAGAGAAATCATTCGAAAACAAAAAAAAACTTAATCACAATGTTCTAATATATGTTCCTAGAAGGAGCAAAGGGCACATCAATATGCAACAATGGAGTTTAAGTTGATGGTAACTCTAGATCAGCTAGACTTGAAGTCGAAACATGTTGAATGCATCTTCAAGTTACAAAAAGTTTCAATGTTTTATGGAGTAGATTGAGGTGATGGTAGCTGATTAAAAGTTGCAACCGGCATTGAGTTGACATCAGAAGTAACCCGCTACATGCATATAAACTAAATGCAGGAATCGAAACATAAGTTCCATGGAGTTTTATTGCTAGTTTACCACATTGATGGAGCAAAAGCTGGATTAACATGATGTGTCTTTTGAACATCTATCAAGTTGAAATAAATAGTTGAGTGCTTCTCAATGCATGGACCTTACTTTTTACATGTTCATCCAACTGATTGTCAAAATTTAGCAAAAATGTTAATTGATTTTTTCAAATAAACATTTATCGATGTGGAATGGTATAAGAATATAATTTATCAGGTGTGCTAAGCTTATATTCATAGGGCGATAGCAACAAAAGCTTATATTCAGGTGCGCTAAGCTTATAATTTATCAAGGATGATGATTTGTATTATGCAAATCCTTTATTTTACATATCCTATAAAATACACACATGAACACACATGCACATGCAAACAATATTTTTTTATAAAACAATAGTTGTTTTAAGCAAACAAACAATGGAATAAAATTAAATTTTTTATCAGACGCAAATGGACTCAAACCCCTACACTGTAGTTAAAATTATAGGCCCTGCATTACATTCAAATTGCTCAAACGAAGATGAAAGACGAAGTGAACATAGTCCAATATAGAAAAGTTCTACTAAACCCACACCAAACTGACACAAATTGCATATAGTTAATTATACATGTGCAAATGGAAGAATCATCGGTATCTTCAATTAGTTCAATCCTAGTTTAATCTGAAATCTATATAACAAAGTTGAACCTTTTCCCTACTACAACCCAAAATCTTTTCTCAGATATAACTCAATTTCCTCAAATGCAGCAAAAGCAAACATTTTACCCTTCAAAATCATAATCAATTGAGCAAAGGGGTCAATGAGTACATAATTGCTGAATGTAACTGGGTTCAAAAAATAGCTACGGGGCTAAATGTAAACAAAGGGTTCAAAAAAATTACAGACCTGCTTGCTCCAAAAATTAGTCGTGACCTACTTCCACCTTTTCTTCATAAGAAAAAAATGAGCCTTAGATGCTTCCTCCTATTCTACACGAAAAAAAGTGCACGAAAAAGAGCTGTGTGATAGCCTTGAGCAAAAAAAGCATGAGTCTTGAGATGATATTAAAAATGTATTCAAAAAAATTATGAACCCAAGAATTTAGAATAATTAGAAAGAGTGAAAAAAATTAGCTCTTCCGCATGACAGTCAAAGTGCTTAAACAAAGATCAAAGATGAACTAAAGATAGGCCAATATATAGAATTTCCAATAAACCTAACTAATACGAATTGCAAATAGTTAATTAAAACAAATCAAAGGAGAGCATAAACATTATCTTCAATTAGTTCAATGCAAGTTTAATCTCAAAAAATTATAACAAAGCTGAACATTTTCCGTACTACAACCTAAAATCTTCTCTCAAATATGACTCAACTTCCTCTAATGCAGCAAAATCAACCCCTTTACCCTTCCAAATCATAATCAAATTAGCATAGGGTTCAATAAACACATAATTGCTGAATGTAAACTAATGGTTCAAAAAATAGCTTTGGTACTAAATGTAAACAGAGGGTTTAAAAAATTTCCGTGTCCTGCTTGCTCCCAAAAATTAGCTGTGACGTTATTCCTTCTCTTTTTCTTGAACAAAAAGATATGAGCCCTGAGATTCTTCCTTCTATTCTGTGTGAGAAAGAAAGAGCCATGCGATAGCTACCAGCAAAGAAATCATGAGCCGTGAGATGATATTGACGACGATAAAAAAATATGAGCTAAAAAATTTAAAAGAATTTAAAGAGCAAAAAAATTCTAACACTATAGGTATCATGAGATCCCATCACAGTGAGTAGAGGTATAATAAGAAACCAGAAATTCATCTCCCTTCACAGTGCTCTTTTGCACTACAACTATCGAGTCCAAATTAAAACAGATATATGATTTTCAGTTACCCCTAACGGTCAACTTCAGTTCTTGTAAGCCTGGTTACTTATAGTAGACCTCAAATTGATGAATCTAACAACTGTCACCTGAGCTCTAAAACTCAATCAAACCTCTCACATAATCGTTGGTCCCACATCTTCAACTGATTGGCATACCATCTTCAACAACAAAACATCAAACATCACTAAACTTATATGCGATATCAATCTTAAATTTATGAAACAACAATGGTCATGCTGAATTTTAACAATTCCAACAGAAATAAAAACATCTGCTTTAATTACAGGTGCCCTAAACGCATATAGATGAAATGTAAGCGGATAAAGAAAATTTCAAATGCCATACAAATTTTTCTAATCAAAATTGGACATTGAACATAACAATTCCTCAAAAAAACCAAGTACACAATGAAAAATATGCAAATAATTTCACCACGACACAAATCTAAAAATTTCATTTGATCAAACTTGTACCTTTAGATGCTTGGACTTGGCATCAGTTATGAAATTAAGGCAATGAGCGGCTAGAATGCAAGATCTTGATCCAAAATCATAAAACTTGAACTATATTGGGGCACATGGAAGTGTCATTGCGACTTCCATAAATAGAAATAAATAGAAATCGGTCATGGATATAGTCTGGACACGTGAAAGCACCTGTAGGAGCAAGCTCAAATGTCAATTCTTCATGATTATTCATAATCAAGTTTGATCGCATCAATATAAAAATCAAATTTTTACCAACAAATCAAAAGGTTAAATATTGATACATCTTGATGATCTGAGATGAGATGATCAACTTTGCCAACAACGACCTGAGATGATCTGAGATGAGAAGATCAATCAAAAGGTTAAATTTTTACCAACGCCCTGAGATCTCTGCGGAGCAACTGATCTCTGCTGGCAACGGCAACGATAAGTGGAGGTTGGCAGCGGCAACCGATGGTTGAGGCAGCGGTAAAAGGTTCAAAAGGATGGCAGCGGCAAGATCTCTGCTGGCGGCGACAATAAGTGGAGGGCAGCTAATGAGCAGGGGCGGATGGGAAGGAGTGGCTGACGACGAAGAGGTTGAGGGTGGCGGCGGGGAGCTCAGTGAGAGGGTGGCCGTGGGCTGAGGGCTGCGTAGGGGGGCCGAGGGGGATGGGGTAAGGGTCACAGCAGCGGAGATGGTTGAGGGTTGGGTGAGGTGAGTGAGAAATAGAGGGATGAGGGTTGGGTCAAGGCAGGGCTTCTTGTTTTACATTTGGAGTTTCCACCCAAAACTTTTTATCATTTGGAGTTTCCCTCCAAAATACAATTTCCTCCCAATATTGTTTCAATGTTTTTTTCAAATTCAAAAACATCCCTCAACCCTTCCTTCCAAATTACACAACACTTTATCCTCTTTTATTCAATTTCTCTTATCTCAATTTCTCTTGTGTTAACCAAATTCTCTTATACAAACAATTGTTTTACTCAATTTCTCATCTCTTATCCAATATCTCTTATCCAACTCTTATCCAATAACCCATGATAACATCCCTGTTTTATAATATATATATCTCTTATCCAATTTCTCTTGTCCAATATCTCTTATCCAATTTCTTTTGATAACAACCCTCTTTTATAATATAGATATATATAGATATATATATATATATATATATATATATATATATATATATATATCAAAAGGCAGCATGAGTACAAAGTCAAATGAACATCAACATGTCCATCAAATACATCATGATCACAAAAAATACAACATCATACTCAGACAGCATCATCAAATATCCATCATACAAACATCACAAATTAATCTATGAGTGAGGGTCCCCAGGAGCAGCAGATGAAGAATCAGGCTCTGGGTCAATAATGGTATCCTCTAGAGAAGGAGCAGCGGGAGCACCCTGAGTAGCAGCTACGCTAGGATGTACAATGAGATCAGTGATGATGGGTGGAGTAGGCTCACAAGGCTAGGTAGGTCCAAAACATCTCAGATGCTCAGGGAAAGACATGCCCTGATGCTAGAAAGACATGAAAGCCAACTCATATAGACCAGAAATCATCTCAAAGAGAATGTCAAGAGAGGATGGAGCAGATGTAGATGGCTGGTCTGTATGAGGAACCGTGGAGGAAGACGGAGCAGAAGTGAATTTCCTCTTCTTAGATGCAGACTGCTGAGCCGAAGAGGACTTCGACTTTGCAGAAGCATCAAGAAGAGGACCAAAAGGCACTGGCTCGTAGGGAGACAAGTTGATCACTCCATATTTTACACCCTTTTTCTGCATGTTTGCATGCCACTTTGATCGCTCATATCACGTTTTCACGATTATTCGACAATATTGCGATGCTTTTCACAATTTCTTGTTTTTGTCGTATTTCAGGAGATATATAGCGATTCGGAGTGATTTTGAGATCAAGAGGATTTGCACCAACTCCAGAGTATCACCCAAGGCTCTTCTGAGGACTATTCGACGACGGAAAACGAGTGGAAGGAGAAGGAACTTCGTAGGAGCAACGAGGAAGCGAAACGATGAAGATTAGGCATCTGCAGCATCTTACTCGGCCGAGTGAAGCACTCACTCGGCCGAGCAAGAAGACCACTCGGCCGACTAGACCGGACACGCACCACAGAAGGAAATCAGCGTGCACTCGGCCGAGGGACGATAGTCCACTCAGTCGAGTATGGAAATCCTCTCGCCCGAGTGGCACGGGAAAATCCACCATCGAAGGAGCCGACTTACTGGAAATGTATAGGCGACTAAGGGTTCCGACTCGGCCGAGCATGAAATGCCCCTCGGCCGAGTGAGTAAAACCACTCGGCCGAGTCACCTCCGAAGACAGACGCCCGAAAATCCCCGACTTACTGGAAATGTACAGGTTTTGTCACTCGGCCGAGTGACATTTGTCACTCGGCCGAGTGAGCCGTCCCGCCTGCTGCGTAAAGTGCGATTTCTGGGCTGCGCAGGGGCATTTTTGTCACGAATTTCTGGGCGATTTTGAGGGGTATTTAAACCCAGTTTTTGCCCTAGTTTAGGGGAACTTTTTGATACTTTTGGCAGCCTTTTTAGAGAGCTTTTTAGATAATTAGAGTTAGGCTTTTTGGAGAGATTAGAAAGGCTACTTTTGTTGGATGCTATTGGATTCTCATCGATTTGTCTCTCTTCTTATCAAAAACCCTATTTTTGTTGATAATTTCTCTATTGCAATGAATTGTGTTGATTTTTTTATTGATTTTCTTATGAATTGCATGATGATTAGTGAGTAGTTTTATCGGCTTAGGGCATAGGGATAAACTCTATTAACCCTATTTCTAAATTGTGATAAATTGGTGAAATTCTTGCTAGAATTGATTAGGGTTAGGTTGGGATTGATTAATTACGGATAGCCATGGATTCATATTGATTGGGATTTGCAAGAGATTGGGTCCCAATTGATAGGAAGCCCTAGAAATTCGATTTAGATTTACGATTGAACTTCTCTAGAATTGGTTTGCAAGAGATTGGGCCAAAGCTAGGATTTTTAATCGTGTTTCTATACCAATATCCGTTTGCAAGAGATTGGACGGGTAGGAACTATCTCAACCTAGGTCGTAGCTCGAGTTTGCACGAGAGTGGGCTCGAGATACGGCTGAACGATGATGTCATTCTTCACGCTAGCGGCTTAGGTTAGGGTTTGCAAGAGATTGTGCCCTACCCTAGGTTTGCTATAGATCAGCAATAGCGCAAGAGCGTGAGCTTGGTTCTACATTTAGTTACGACTAGTTCACCTAAAATTCAAGTCTAGCATTGATGTAACCTACGAATCACAACGATGAGATACGGACCGTAGCGGGGATTCCCTACCCCTAGGCGCTTTATTTTATTGATATTTCTATCGACATTCGAACGATTGTGACAATTTTACCCCAAATTATTCTCGACCATTTTGATAGCTAGGTGATTGGAAGGAGACACTGTCATTGTTCCTTCCTGAGTTCGATACCAGCTCGCCGCTACACCGTGCGCTTACGGTAAGACTACGAGTCGCTTGTCCCGAGTGCGTGTGCATCCCGGGGCGCGACCAAGTTTTTGGCGCCGTTGCCGGGATTTATCTCCGTGCATTTGCGCCATACTAGGTTGTGCTCTTGGGTTACATTTTGGAGCGATCAATTTTTTGGCGCCGTTGTCGAGGAGGCGACAGTGTTTGATTCTACCTACTTAGCTATTTCTTTTTACTTTATTATTGTTTCGTTTTTTACCCTTCTATCGTGCTAACAATTCCTTTGAAACTATGTTTATCTTTGCATGAACACGAGATCAACTGCAGATCCTGAGAATATTATATTTGATCCGGAGATCGAGCATACCGATAGGAGGATCAGAGCCGAGAGGAGGCACGCTACGGGGGACAATTGTATGAATCATGCGGAGACACCGGAGGAGCTAGCGGCAAGTATGACGAGGATCATATCCATCAGAGATAGGCTTAGGCCTAAGACTTCTTCCACCACATCATCCATTGCCTTGCCGGAATTGGCGGCGGACAAGAATTTTGAGCTAAAGGCGGGCTTGGTAGTATTGATGCAACAAGACCCGTTTCATGGGAACTCCCATGAGAATCCGCATTATCACATCCAACTTTTCTTGTCCAAATGCGCCACCTTCCAAATGCCGGGCGTTTCCGTTGATGTTATTTGACTGTGGCTCTTCCCATTTACACTCAAGGACAAAGCTTTATATTGGTTGAGGATGCAGGCGGAAGGTACATTCACCACTTGGGATGAGTTGGCTAGCGCCTTCATTGACAAATTCTACCCGCCATCCAAGACGGTGAAAATACGGAGTGCTCCCATGTCTTTTAAGCAAGGACCGCAGGAGTCCCTATATGAAGCATGGGAGCGCTTCAAGTATTTACAACATCAATGACCCCATCACAGTATAGAAGATTGGGAACTTGTTCACAGTTTCTACAATGGACTCCAACCGGGAACAAAGCAAATTATAGACGCAACCACCAAAGGAGCCATATTATCAAAGACCCCGGATGAAGCTACGGCCTTGTTAGAGGAGATGGCCTCTAATAACCAACAATGGGGTGACGAGTGAGGACATTCTTCGTCCTCCTTGAAGCCCACTAGCATTTATGAGGCCAAGGCCGTGGCGGACCTTTCAAACAAATTTGATTCTCTTCACAAGGTAGTGGAGAGATTACAGAAGTATATCACCGGGCCACAAGGAGCACCCTCTACATCTACGCCAATGAGCAATATGAGTGATTGGGAAGACCAATCTCAAGCCATGTATGTAGGAGGGGACAATGGAGAGGGAGCCTTGGAGCAAGTACAATATATTGCAGGGAACTCCAGATATTGGGCCAACCCGACCGCAAGAAACCATCCGGGCTTTTCATATGCAAACAATGATGGTGCTTTGAACCCGCCGTCACAACAACCTCCTCAAGCTCGGCCTCCATTACCACAACCTTAATATCAACCGAGGGGGCCACCGCAACAAAATTACCTGCCGAGGCAACAAGCGGGACCATATAGACCTCTCGGTTATAACCAAGGTTGGAGAGCTCCCAACCCACCTCAAGCTCAACCACGATTGGATCACGAAGATAGGGTGGAGGAATTCATGGTGGAGCAGAGAAAGATAAATGCTAAGTTGATGGTGGGACAAGATTCCCTAAGTACAGTCGTTGCTCAACTTAGAGAGCAACTTGCGTTGCTCAACAAGAACGCCCAACAATTGCCGGCTCAACCCGAGCCCAATCCACGGAGCAACACCGGACACATCAATGTGGTGGTTGCGGTTACAACAAGGGGTGGAAAGGATACCACTACCGCTATGACCCAAAGCAAGCAACCCGTGGTGGAAATTTTGGAAGAAAAAGAGACGACAATTGAGGAGGAGAGCCAAAAGGAGCCAATTGGAGGAGAAAACTCCGAAGTGGCAAAGCCAAATGATGAGCGCCGCTACATGCCGCCGGTGCCGTTTTCACAACGGATAGCTAGAGCCAAGATAGAGAAAAGGCTCGCCAAGTTACTTGAATATTTGAGGGGAGTAAGCCTCAATATTCCCTTCATAGATGCTATAGTGGACATCCCGTCATACACAAAGTTCTTCAAGGATTTGATATCGGGAAAGAAAATGAAGGAGAAAATCATGCTTGCGGAGCAAGGAACTTGGTTTACCCGGAAAGAGAAGGAGACCGCGAAATTCAAGGACCCCGGGAGTTTCCACATCCCTTGCACACTTGGAGGCGTCCTGTTGCAAAAAGCTTTAGTTGACTTGGGCATGAGTGTGAGCCTTATGCCCCTTAGCATGTTCCGGAAATTAAACACGGGCACTGACTTGAAGCTGACCAACATGCGAATTCAACTTGCGGACGGTCAGATTACTAGGCCGATAGGAATTGCGGAGAATATTCCACTTCAAGTTCCAGGGGGAATATGCTTACCTTGTGATTTCGTAATTATGGACATCAAGGAAGAGGGCGACACTTCACTCATACTCGGACGCCCGTTCCTCGCCACCGCTGGTGTTATTGTCGACATGCGGGAAGGAATTCTATCCTTGAACGTGGGGAACATCGGGGTCGAGCTTCACATATCCAAAGCCACGAAGCATATGCCCTATCACGAGGAGTTGGACTATTTGGATCTCCTCGATGAAGTGATTGAAGAAGCAATCCCCCACTCTATTGGCGCTCTCCATGACGATGGCTTCGAAGAAGGCCAAGCTTCGGGTGAAGAAGAGAAGTTGGAGGACCCTCCAGATAGCTCCACAGATGGTGATGAAGGCGATGCTGATGTCGCAAGAATACGAGAGCTTTGCAAGCTCTCGAAGGCCAAGAGTCCGAAGAAAGCTCCACCGAATGGAAGATCGGTGTCACTGGCCAAGAGAAGATAGGAACAAGCTCTAGCTTGGGGGACTTATCCCCCAACATTACCCATGATGAGGGGGCATCGAGGAAGACCGATGATCAGCACGACCCAAATCCAAGCGGCCTTCCTGACAAGTTCGACGGGTGTATCTCGTATGCGCCCAACATCACGAGCTAAACGAATATCTAAAGGGGTCGAGCTCATGACCTTAAACGAGCGCTTGTCAGGAGGCAACCCGACAGTTTTTGCATTGTTTTTATTTGATTTTCATTTTTGGTTTAGACTTTTATTAGTGTTTAGAGTCTTGTGTCCATGAAAATCGTGACAACGGGTCCTAATTTTCATGACAGGAGAAGGAGAAAGGGAGATCACTCATATGGAGGATGACCGAGGCTTGGAAGAGCGCTCCAGGGATGCGCTCAGGCCTTAGGAGGAGGAAGAAACAGACTGGAGGAAGAAAAACAGAGACTAGAGCGAAAACGGAGAGCCGATGCAGAAAACAGCACTTCACTCGGCCGAGTAGCTTATGCCACTCGGCCGAGCAAAGACTCCACTCGGCCGAGTGGAGCACCAATCAGGGAAGTTTCTGCAGACCAACTCTCTGTCAATTTATGTAAGTTTTAGTTTTAATTGCCACTCGGACGAGTGACTTGTCACTCAGCCGAGTGAAACAATTACCCTCCTAGCTTTAGAATTACTGAGTGGCAGAGCCACTCAGCCGAGTGGAGTTTCTCCATTTGGCCGAGTGAACCAAAGCCACTCGATCGAGTCGTAAGTGGCGAGGAGAATTTTGAAATATCTTTTTCGTTTACGCCACTCGGCTGAGTAACAATGTCACTCGGCTAAGTCGTAACAATTCCTATATAAGCGGAATCGGAGCGGGCGCGATTTACGAAACTAAAAAATTCCCATTTTTTTCGCCCGAACCGCTGTCGATCGTGCTTCCCTCGCCCGCTACGACTAACCCTTGCCCGATTCACCCACACCGACACCTGAGCCGCCACCCCATCACCGGCGATCAACACCCCGTCGACCGCCGACGACCGGCCACCCTCCCATCACCGGCGCAGCCCGCCACCACCCTCCGATCGCCCGTTTTCACCCCAAAATGCCCATTTCTCCCCGTTTCTCTTGATTCGTACGCCCGTTGAGCCCCAAATCCAAATTAATTTTCATATCTATCTATTATCCCCTATCTCCCCCATATATATTGAATATTATTCGCTGATTTGATTGTTTGATTTGTAGGCTAGCTTGGAGGAGCTTTGGGGAGTTTTTGGACGCGCTTTAAGCTTCGCGGCGGAGGCGTCTCTTCACACACACTACTGATTGCTCTCGCGGCGTGTTCAGGTACACTCGTTCCATTATTTAGCACGTCGCATTACTTATTTGGTTGGGACATGTCTCGCGGCACACATGCCGCCGCGCACTAGGCCACGTACACGGGGAGCCGCTTCGAAGCGGAAGAGGACCGATGATCCTGGTCCCTCTTCCGCTAGGGAGGACTCCCCTCCACCTAGCCCGCCACCACCACTTACACAGCCTATCCCTGCTGATCCCGTCCCTCCACCCGCTCCCGCCTCGGGCCGATGGGGATTACGTTTCGAAATGACGTGCACCGTGCCAGATTCGAGCGTATCTGTCATCGCTCGATAGTACCCTCTAGGTTTGCACACCTAGCTGACCTAGACTGCCTAGGGGTACTTGAGGGGCTTCTCACGTTGTATGACAAGCAGGATGGCGTGATTTTCTGTCGGTGTCGATGGATACTTATATCCATCCGACACTAGAGGTCCTCAGTTCCATTGACCGGACCCCTAGAGGATTCTCCTTCCATCTGATGGATCGAGAGTGCACTGTCACTCTCGACATGCTTCGAGCGTTTTTCCAGTGGCCAGCCATCCCTGACCCTGACCACGCCTACGCTCCCACACACATCCCACCCCCGTCGTTCGACACCCGCACCTTCTGGACACGGATCACAGGATCCCCACTCGCCTTGACCCTAGTAGGGCCAAGGCCTCAGCTATCCTCCACCCCTGCCTCCGCATTGCACAGCGCCTTATGGCGACTACTTTCCTAGCGAGGTAAGTGCCCAGGACAATGTCTACGCCAGAGCTCTACATGCTCTATGCGATGACTCACCCTAGGGTTCTAGATAGGGGTAGCGACGACTTGGTCCCCGCCGTCGAGATCGACATTGCCAGTTGGTTTTTGGACCGCATTATCATTTCGGTGAGTGCTCGCTCACCTATCTGTTGCGGCGGTCTGATCGCCCTTTTGGCCCTTATGACCGGTGTGGACCTACCTGACGACTTGCGTCGACCTCCGGGCCCCACTGCACTTTCTATAGATGTTATGGCCCGGATGAAGATGCTTCGTCCCCACGGTTGCCAGCACTGGGTATGGTTGCACCGTCCCTTCAGCGCTGATTACATGGTTCTTCCGAGCCCCGCTCGGACACATATTGGACCGGCTCATGGGGACTAGATTCCAGCGATGGATCTCCTCATCCCCGCTGCCTACGTGCTTGAGCCCGAGGATGCTGAGCAGGCACCCCCCTACACCACCTGTTGACCCTGTGATCCCTCAGCCTACACCTGCACTGTCTGCACCTCCCGACACCTCTGTCCACACGTCTGTTAGTGTCGGGAGCACCTTAGCTGAGCCGTCCACTACCACCACTACTGAGACTATGTCCGTCGATCCCATTACCACACTGAGCCCCGAGCGTCCACCCACCATTCCTGAGAGCGGCGAGTCTTCCTTTACTGCCGCCATGGAGACCCTTTCCCTATTGCTGTTCTTGACGCCTGGGGAGTCATCTTTGTGCCCTACACAGCCTCCTCAGTCGTCGACCTTTCGGTCTCCACCGCCCCTGTCTTTACCGAGAGCGTCATGACATCTGTTCCCACGTCTGCGTCACTGACCTCTCCTGCTGCCTCATCACCCATTTTGCCTTCCACCTCTGCTTCTTCTTCTTCTGCTTCGTCCCAGCCTGCATCCCAGCTTCACACCGAGGCTGGGCATCACTTAGTGAGCACAGCACCCCTTCCACACTTTCCTGCCGGCCCCGTCCGATACACTGCCCGCCAGAGACAGCCCCGCACTTCACCTGTAAGACATGTGCGTCCCTCTGCTCCAACACCCCCAGACACTCTAGTTCAGAGCATTCGTGCTCTTGAGGGGGCTGTTAGTGGACTTAGAGGTGACTTTAGGGCTCTCTCCGCCACGGTCAGCGCCGTGCAGACCCGCGTCACCATGCTTCCCGATATTCCGGCTTGCCTGACCCAGATTCTGGCGCGTCTGCCACCACCACCGACACCCAACCAGCAGCCACCACGCCCACCACCTCCACCTCCGCCTCCGCCACAGGACGGTGCTGGTGCAGCACATCTACCAGCTTAGGCACACTCTTGATGCCTCTGATATTTTTGTCGTTTTGCTACCTGTTTGTTCTTGGGCCTGGTGATTTTTCCCCCTCCTCCTCATACTACTTTGGTGCCTTCCTGATCATATCTTTTTATATCTTTTTCGGAGTGAGGGAGAGACTTTTTGGGGACACTTATATTTGCACCATCCTGATCTTTGCATGCATCACATTCATTCACATCTTATTTTCTTTTTCTTTTTCTTTCTTTTTCATCATGCATGCATCCTCACCCACCCCACCCATTTCACGTCTCTCGGTGCTATACTCTACACATTGAGAACACTGTGCACTTCAGCTTGGGGGAGTGAGTTCTCACACTTTTTACTTTTTGCCACCCTTTATTTTTGATTTCTCACATTTTCTTTCCACTTTCGCACTTATTTTCACCACTTTGTCATTTTTTTATCATGCATCACGTTTTCTTATCTATTTTGAGTATGCTGCATTGTATATATAGTTCTATTTTCTTTTATATTTGTTTCTTTCATCTTTTGCTAGAGATGACTTTTCTGTGATGATGATAACGTGGTGTTATCTTATCTCTATGTGCATGCTATTTTGTCATGTCCTAGCTTTTGTTTCAGATATCATATGCTATGTTCTTCTTTGCATTTGAAATAGTAACCCACTCTTTTTTCTGTATGAATATGGATGAAATTCTGTTATTAGCTGATGTCTGATGATTCATATGTATGTTTTTCATAGAAAACACACTAAGCTTCACGCATTGATTGCTTATATCTGGAGTACTGCTTTCCTTTCTCATATCACTTCTTATTGCATGAATTGTACGCTTCACTTTCAGGTTGATTGAATGTTTGCTAGGATGATATATCTGGACTAGTTTACTTTTTGAGATTAAATTGAGTAGATTATATTACTCTGCAGAAAGTCGTCGTGCACGTCCTATAGAGTGAACCGAGCGATACATTTGTTTCTTTCTCCACATATCTTGAGTATCATTTCTCTATTTGAAATTCATTGGTGAATCCTGTAACGACTGGTTTTTCATGTATGGATTTTATTATATATATATATATATTTGGTTGCTTCTTCTTGATTGTGATTTCCATTTCCGTCTCCGTAGTTTTCATTTTCGTTCGTTTCGTCGTGATTCTCTAGATTCTTCCGTCGGTCGTCGTGTTTGAAGTAAGTCATTCGTGACGGGCTTCATATCGGTCATATCTTATTGTTAGATCAAGCCTAGGAGTCTTAGGAATCGATCTCGGAGCTTCGCGCTCCATTTCGGAACTTTTGGTGCACGTTAGCCGGTATAAGAAGGGGCACCGACCGATTCGATGACGATCCAGTCGGTCGGAAAACCTTCTTGAACCGACTAGTGAGCTTTGTTAAATGTTCAGGAGTTACTGTTAATCGTTAGTCGGTCTAAGAACGTTGGTCGACCGACTAGGTTGCAAACTAGTCGGTCAGCAATGCTTCTTTAACCGACTAACTCTTTAATTATTTTTGACACTAGTTACTGTTTACTCTTAGTCGGTCCAAGAACGTTCATCGACCGACTAGATGTCAAACTAGTCGGTCAGTAATTGTTCTTTGACCGACTAAATCTAAATCCTAATTTTTGTCTGGGTTACTGTTTACACTTAGTCGGTCTGCGTTGGTCAACCGACCGACTAGTTCCCAAACTAGTCGGTCAGTGGTTGTTCTTTGACCGACTAAACAGTACAGGAAACCCTAGTTTTGCCCTAGCCGCCACCAAACTCTATAAATACCCCTCCAAACGTTTTCTTCTCCTCCCTCATGACCTAAAACCCTAATTTCTCCCCCATTGAGCCCCCATCTTCCTCAAACCATTAATCCTTCATCCCAAGCTCATCCTTCATCATCCAAACCCTTACTTAACACTTTCCACCTTCCATCTTCCCCAAACCTTCATCAAAGCCTCAAAATCCACATCCAAACCCATTTCTCCAGATTTTTCCCTCATTTCCAGATCTGAACCGGATCGTTCTTCCGTTGCCGTGGTTGCTCGGCATCCTTCCTTCGATTCTTTACGATAATACTCGATTCCTTTAGTTTTAGCATAGCCCACATTGACATTGTGAAACCCTAATAAAATGGATTATTAGATGATTAGGGTTCTAATAAGAAACTAATTTAGGATCATTGTGCTAATGATTGTTTTGCCATGACAGTGATCCATTCCGTAGTTAGCTAGTGTGACGATCTTCATTGCTCGTCAATCCCGGTATCAGGCAAGTGAAACTTGCATCTCTTGATTTGGGCCATGTCTTAGGCCATTACCTTGCTTTAGCGTAAAAGAGACTAGACGGTGAAAGGATAGCCGTCTAGACGCCTTTGACCTAGCTTGACAACGAAGCTTGGTCCGTCACCCTCATCATGCTTGTATGTCACGTTTACTTTTCCCTTAACGGTACGCGTATTAACTGTTCATGTCATCCATGCATCCTTAACTGCTATTGCATTTTAACTGCCATGTTTAATTCAAATTAACGGTACGCGAATATGTTCATGACATTGCATTTTGCCTGTCACGTTTAATTTAACTTAACGGTACGCGAATATCTGCTCATGTCATTGCATGCTTGAACACTCATCGTGATTGCGTAGCTTTGCTACATACTTGTACTATTTGTTCCGGCTAGGCACCCACCTTGCGTGGGCACAATCCTATGCCAAATACACTTTCTGGTTCATGTTCCAGAAGACGAGCTCAACACAGCCTGCGGGCAATAGGGCACTCGTTGAGTGATCCCTTGTACTTGTACTTGTTGCTTGACAATACTTGTCACACTTACCACTTGCTACTTGTACTTTACCTTACTTGTTACCACCTTACCTTACTTGCCATGCACCATACTTTAATTGCTAGGTTGCTAGTTTACCTTTCTTTCCGTTTCCTTGCACAAGTCTTTCGACTTGCTGACATGTGCCCCTTTTCTCTTTTGGGTGACACATGTTAGAGCCCGAGCCTGAGTTACTTGTTGAGGACGCGGCGTTCGCTGACGCTGAGTCAGAACCCGTGTTGATCGAGGACTTCTTGACACCGGGGATCAGTCTTAGTGTCTTCGTTTAGCTTCTTTTGTTAGACTGCTTAGTTATCGGTGCGTGGCACCTAGTTTAATACTCTGTTATGTTGTGTTTTGGTTGGCCTTGTTCTGGGCCTTAGACTTTTTCCTGTTAGCCTGGTGGCTTTTCTGTGATGTTGAATATTTTGTGGACAAACTTTGGGATTGGCTATTTCATATCCGTCTCATTTTATTATTATTATTGTTGTTGTTCCGTTTGCGTTTACAGGGACCTGCTTATACTAAATTGACGCTTATCAGGCGTGCAGCTTCACAGCTCCACGCTTGAGCGGACCTTCTCACGTCTCGCCTCAATTTTAGGGAAGCGGGGCATGACAGGTTTTAGTGGTGGCCCATGCAGGTCTCTCTGTAACTGCAATTATTGGGATAACGATAATAATATAAGATTGTCCAACAAATAAGTTCGATATCCGAGTCATAAGCTATGAGTCTAATCTGCTTCGTTTTCTGTGTCACTAGATGGGAGGAAGGCGATTCACCCGTGGTGGAGGTAGTGGTGCGCCCCCTCATGATGAGGAGCCTGAGCGGGAACCCACCAATGGAGAGATGATGTGGATGATGATCCAGATGATGCAAGTGCAGCAGGGCGTGCTCCTGCAAGTCCAGAATGCTCCACTTGCTCGAGCTGCCCGGGCACTTCCGGATGCCCCTCGCTCCGAGCCGGGAGCGAAGCAATTTCGAAAGCTGGGTCCCGCATATTTTGATGGTTCTGAGGGTCCTCTGGCTGCCGATGAGTGGATTCGGAACATTGAGGATAACCTGGAAATGGCAAAGATTAACCCTGCTGGATGGGTTAATTTGGCTAAGAGACAGCTGAAGGATAATGCCAGAAAATGGTGGGATGCTGAAGAGAAGATGCTGGTGGAGCCGATAGTTTGGGCTACCTTTAAGTCCAGATTTGATGGAGAGTTCTTCCCGAAGGCTGCTAGGCAGGTGATGCTGCATCGCTTCATAGATCTGAAGCAGGGGAGCTTGTCGGTGGATCAGTACCACCAAGAGTTCACGAGGCTCAGTCGGTTTGCACCTAAGATGGTGCAAGATGCCAATGAGAAAGCTCAGCGATTTCTTCAGGGACTTGCCTTGGAGCTTCAGAGCTTTGTGACCTCTTCTGACCTGGAGACATATCAGAAGGTTCTGATTGCTGCGAGGCGGCAAGAGTTGAATTTGAACCAGAGGAAGGGACATGTTTCAGGAGCTGGGAAGAGGCCTATGGAGCAAGACAGGGCGGTGGTTAGGCCTGGTTTCAAGCCTAATCATCTGGTGCAGTTCAAGAGGCCAGGAGGGCCTATTCTGAAGACTTGTCATTTCTGTGGCAAAACTGGACACCTCAAGGATCAGTGTAGGAGGTTCCTGGGACAGTGTATTGTCTGCGGAGATCCTGCCAATTCCATCAGAGAGTGCCTGAGGTCGAAGCAGCCTTGGCGGGGACCTATTGCAGCACAGCCGTTGCAGCAGCGAGCTCCTATGCCTACTGGACGTGGAGCGCCTCTTGTTCCACAGAGATAGGCCTTTCGGCAGGCTGTTCCGCCGAGAGGGCAGGCCTTTCTGATGACTGAGGAGGAGAGCATGGCCGTGGATGAGGTTATTACAGGTAACGCTCGTTCTAGCTATATTTCTTCCTTAGTTAGTTTGATTGTTGATTATGTTGGTTGCTTGCTCATGCTTGTTGCTAGAGTATGATTTGATTGTTAGATTGTTTGCTAGGTGTGGTTTTGGTTTGCACATTTCCTGCACGAGTCCTCTTTGACTCAGGTGCGTCGATGTGCATTTTGGCCCGGAGCTTCGTGGAGAAGCATTCCTTGTCGACGTCCTCTCTTCCTAAGAGTTGGAATATCGTCACAGGGAACGGTGTGGTCTCGGTGCATCGTGGGTGCAATTCTTGTCCGTTGGTGGTTTGTGGACGTGAGCTTTGTGCTGATTTCATTGTCCATGACATCATCAACTACGATGCGGTCCTTGGGATGGATTGGCTTGCGAGCTTCTATGCTATGATTGATTGTCGGAGGAAGAAGGTGGTGTTCGAGATTCCCGGACATCCAGTATTTGAGTTCAGTCGTGGTAGCAGTTCGCTGGGTCCGGTCAGATTTCGGGCCAGACCGGTGGAGGTTGTGGCTATGCAGATGGAGTTGGAGAGGCCAGCTGTGGTGCGAGATTTTGATGACGTCTTCCCCGAGGAGATGTCTAGATTATCGCCTGATCGAGCTTTGGAGTTTTCTATTGATCTTATTCCAGGTGCGCAGCCCATTTCGAAGGCACCATATCGTATGGCGCCAGCAGAGTTGGAGGAGTTGCGTAGGCAGTTGGATGAGCTTATGTAGAAGGGTTATATCAACCCTAGTGTGTCTCCGTGGGGAGCACCGGTGCTGCTGGTGAAGAAGAAGGATGGTTCGCGTCGCATGTGCGTGGACTATCGGGAGCTGAATGCGGTGACTATTAAGAATAAATACCCGTTGCCTTGCATCGACGATATCTTTGATCAGCTGGGAGGATCGAGGGTGTTTTCTAAGTTGGATTTGAGGAGTGGTTACCATCAGTTGAAGGTGAAGGAGGATGATGTGCCGAAGAGAGCGTTCAGGACGAAATATGGACACTACAAGTTTGTGGTTATGCCTTTCGGCGTAACTAACGCACCCGCAGTTTTCATGAATCTGATGAACATGATTTTCTATGACTTTTTAGATAAGTTTATCGTTATCTTTATTGACGACATTCTGATCTATTCGAAGTCGGAGGAGGAGCATGCCTCGCACTTAAGGACGGTGTTGGAGATTTTGAGGAAGCATCGGTTAAATGCTAAGTTTTTGAAGTGCGAGTTTTGGCTGGACAGAGTTGCTTTTCTCGGGCATGTGGTGACTGGAGAGGGTATTTCAGTGGATCCCGAGAAGATCAGGGCCATCAGAGAGTGGCCTGTTCCGCAGTCAACGTCTGAGATCCGGAGTTTCCTTGGGCTTGCTGGTTACTATCGGTGATTCATTAAGGACTTTTCCCGTATTGCGGAGCTGATGACCAGGTTGACCCAGAAGGATGTTACTTTTGTTTGGTCGGGTGATTGTGAGGATGCTTTTGGTGTTCTGAGGGAGAGGTTGACGACTGCCCCCATTCTTGTTGTGCCTGATCGCAGCGGTGGATTTGAGATCTTTTGCGATGCTTCTGGCAAGGGTCTCGGTTGTGTGTTGCATCAGCACGGGCATGTTGTGGCTTATGCTTCTCGTCAGCTCAAGGTTCATGAGAAGAATTACCAGACACATGATTTGGAGTTGGCTGCTGTTGTGTTTGCTCTTAAGATTTGGAGGCACTTCCTGCTGAGTGAGAAAGTGAAGATCTTCACCGATCACAAAAGCTTGAAGTATATTTTCACTCAGAAGGAGCTCAACATGCGACAGCGTCGATGGTTGGAGCTCATGGCGGATTATGAGATTGATTTGCAGTATCACCCTGGCAAGGTGAATGTGGTTCCTGATGCGCTAAGTAGGCTTCCAGCGGTGATGATTTTGACCTCGCAGTGGAGATTACAGCAGGATTTTTGCGAGTCTGGAGTGGAGATTGTTCTTCCTGGGGAGGCTTCTTCGTTGATGTGTATGCAGATACAGTCGATGATTGTGGATCGGATCAAGGCTGGCCAGGCTGAGGATCCGAAGCTGGTGAAGATTCGGGAACAAGTTGAAGCCGGTCTACGGACTGACTTTTTGATTCATGAGGATGGCTCGCTAAGGTTTGGAGCCAGGTTGTGTGTGCCAGCTGGGGATATTAGAGAGGAGTTGATGGTGGAGGCACATAGTTCGCCGTATTCTGTGCATCCTGGTGGGACCAAGATGTACAAGGATCTTTGTCTGAACTATTGGTGGCATGGTATGAAGAGGAGTGTGGCTCGGATTGTAGCTAAGTGTTTGGTTTGACAGCAAGTGAAGGTGGAGCATCAGCGCTTCCGATTCCGGAGTGGAAATGGCAACACATTACTATGGATTTCGTGACTGGACTACCTCGGAGTCCGAAGCAGAATGACGCGATTTGGGTGATCGTAGATCGATTGACCAAATCCGCACACTTTATTCCATTCCGAGTGGGACAGTCCACTGAGGCGCTAGCGAGGAGATACATGGAGGTAAATTCTTTTACTCTCCGTTTTTATTTCCTTTCCTAGTTTGGATAGTGATGTAACGTGAATTGTGCAGGAGGTCGTGTGACTTCACGGAGTCCCCGTAAGCATCGTGTCGGACAGGGACACGAGGTTCACATCTCAGTTCTTGCAGAGTTTACAGAAGAGCTTGGGTACGCGTCTGAGTTTCAGCACGGCGTACCATCCGCAGACGGATGGCCAGTCTGAGAGGACAATTCAGATTTTGGAAGACATGCTGAGGGCGTGCATGTTGGATTTCAAGGGTTCGTGGGAGGACCATCTACACATGGTGGAGTTCTCTTACAACAACAGCTACCAGGCATCTATTTGCATGGCGCCTTTCTCCGCATTGTATGGGAGGAAATGTCGATCGCCATTGAGTTGGGATGACGTTGGTGATAGGGAGCTGTTGGGACCTGAGATGATTGTGGAGGCTGTGGAGGTTGTCAGGAATATTCGGGAGAGGTTGAGGATTGCTCAAGACCGTTTTAAGCAATGGGTGGATGCTAAACGTCGTCCTTTGGAGTTTCAGCTGGGCGATCATGTGTTTCTGAGGATTTCCCCGAATCGTGGAGTGATTCGTTTTGGGAAGCGAGGGAAGTTGAGCCCGTGATACATTGGACCGTTTGATATTCTGGAGAGGGTGGGCGAGGTAGCTTATCACTTAGCCTTGCCACCATCTTTGGAAGGAGTTCACGATGTTTTCCATGTGTCGCAGCTTCGTCGATACATTAGCGATCCATCTCATGCTGTGGATTTCTCGGAGATTACCGTTCGCCCAGATTTGACGTATGACCAGCATCCAGTGCAGATTCTGGACAGGCGTCAGAAGTCACTTCGGAACAAGGTTGTCAATCTTGTGAGGGTGATGTGGCGACACAGCTCACCTGGAGAGTCTACCTGGGAGAATGAGGATGAGATGCGAGAGCGCTACCCACTTTTGTTCCCGGACACATGAGTGTTGGGAAATTCCGAGGACGGAATTTTTCTTAAGTTGGGGAGGATGTAACGACTGGTTTTTCATGTATGGATTTTATTATATATATATATATATATATATATTTGGTTGCTTCTTCTTGATTGTGATTTCCATTTCCGTCTCCGTACTTTTCATTTTCGTTCGTTTCTTCGTGATTCTCTAGATTCTTCCGTCGGTCACCGTGTTTGAAGTAAGTCATTCGTGACGGGCTTCATATTGGTCATATCTTATTGTTAGATCAAGCCTAGGAGTCTTAGGAATCGATCCCGGAGCTTCGCGCTCCATTTCAGAACTTTTGGTGCACGTTAGCCGGTATAAGAAGGGGCACCGACCGACTAGATGACGATCCAGTCGGTCGGAAAACCTTCTTGAACCGACTAGTGAGCTTTGTTAAATGTTCAGGAGTTACGGTTTATCGTTAGTCGGTCTAAGAACGTTGGTCGACCGACTAGGTTGCAAACTAGTCGGTCAGCAATGCTTCTTTAACCGACTAACTCTTTAATTATTTTTGACACTAGTTACTGTTTACTCTTAGTCGGTCCAAGAACGTTCATCGACCGACTAGATGTCAAACTAGTCGGTCAGTAATTGTTCTTTGACCGACTAAATCTAAATCCTAATTTTTGTCTGGGTTACTGTTTACACTTAGTCGGTCTACATTGGTCAACCGACCGACTAGTTCCCAAACTAGTCGGTCAGTGGTTGTTCTTTGACCGACTAAACAGTACAGGAAACCCTAGTTTTGCCCTAGCCGCCACCATACTCTATAAATACCCCTCTAAACGTTTTCTTCTCTTCCCTCAGGACCAAAAACCCTAATTTATCCCCCATTGAGCCCCCATCTTCCTCAAACCATTAATCCTTCATCCAAGCTCATCCTTCATCATCCAAACCCTTACATAACACTTTACACCTTCCATCTTCCCCAAACCTTCATCAAACCCTCAAAATCCATATCCAAACCCATTTCTCCAGATTTTTCCCTCATTTCCAGATCTGAACCGGATCGTTCTTCCGTTGCCGTGGTTGCTCGGCATCGTTCCTTCGCTTCTTCACGGTAATACTCGATTCCTTTAGTTTTAGCATAACCCACATTGACATTGTGAAACCCTAATAAAATGGATTATTAGATGATTAGGGTTCTAATAAGAAACCAATTTAGGATCATTGTGCTAATGATTGTTTTGCCATGACAGTGATCCATTCCGTAGTTAGCTAGTGTGACGATCTTCATTGCTCGTCAATCCCGGTATCAGGCAAGTGAAACTTGCATCTCTTGATTTGGGCCATGTCTTAGGCCATTACCTTGCTTTAGCGTAAAAGAGACTAGACGGTGAAAGGATAGCCGTCTAGACGCCTTTGACCTAGCTTGACAACGAAGCTTGGTCTGTCACCCTCATCATGCTTGTATGTCACGTTTACTTTTCCCTTAACGGTACGCGTATTAACTGTTCATGTCATCCATGCATCCTTAACTGCTATTGCATTTTAACTGCCATGTTTAATTCAAATTAACGGTACGCGAATATGTTCATGACATTGCATTTTGCCTGTCACGTTTAATTTAACTTAACGGTACGCGAATATCTGCTCATGTCATTGCATGCTTGAACACTCATCGTGATTGCGTAGCTTCACTACATACTTGTACTATTTGTTTCGGCTAGGCACCCACCTTGCGTGGGCACAATCCTATGCCAAATACACTTTCTGGCTCATATTCCAGAAGACGAGCTCAACACAGCCTGCGGGCAATAGGGCACTCGTTGAGTGATCCCTTGTACTTGATACTTGAACACAGCCTGCGGGCAATAGGGCACTCGTTGAGTGATCCCTTGTACTTGTACTTGTTGCTTGACAATACTTGTCACACTTACCACTTGCTACTTGTACTTTACCTTACTTGTTACCACCTTACCTTACTTGCCATGCACCATACTTTAACTGCTAGGTTGCTAGTTTACCTTTCTTTCCGTTTCCTTGCACAAGTCTTTCGACTTGCTGACATGTGCCCCTTTTCTCTTTTGGGAGACACATGTTAGAGCCTGAGCCTGAGTTACTTGTTGAGAACGCGGCGTTCGCTGACGCTGAGTCAGAACCCGTGCTGATCGAGGACTTCGTTGACACTGGGGATCAGTCTTAGTGTCTTCGTTTAGCTTCTTTTGTTAGACTGCTTAGTTGTCGGTGCGTGGCTCCTAGTTTGATACTCTGTTATGTTGTGTTTTGGTTGGCCTTGTTCTGGGCCTTAGACTCTTTCCTGTTAGCCTGATGGCTTTTCTGTGATGTTGAATATTATGTGAACAAACTTTGGGATTGGCTATTTCATATCCGTCTCATTTTATTATTATTATTATTGTTGTTCCGTTTGCGTTTACAGGGACCTGCTTATACTAAATTGACGTTTATCAGGCGTGCAGCTTCACAGCTCCACGCTTGAGCGGACCTTCTCACGTCTCGCCTCCATTTTAGGGAAGCGGGGCGTGACAAATCCCCCCCCTTAGCAGGTCTAATATCAGCATTTACCCCGCTATTGATTTTCATGCTCCAAATCCCCGAAATCAAAAGGACAAAAAATATATACCAGTATATCTTTCTCTCTTTTGATTTTGGGATCGCTTATGTATATATGTTTATTCAAAAAGGGGAGAAAATTGAGAAAAAGAAAAGAAAAGAGAAAAGAAGTTTATAACAATCACATCTCATACTATTTCTATCTTTCTTCCCTCTTTTGTTTTTTATTTTTATTTTTTTTGGAGCTTCAAAAGAAATGGGGAATGTACATATTGATTTGTTTATGCCACCACGCTTATGGATAAGCTTGGGGGAGAGGATCCAATGATGTGTGAGAGAGTGACTACTTGACGGTGCATGACAACGTAGGCTAAGTAATCTTCTATACTCGGTGAGATTGCTAAAGTTTCACGAAATCCAGAAATCGACGCTTAGCATTCATTTCATGAAAACCATACTTTTCTTTTCTTACTATTCCATATCGTGTGATATCTCTTATACTCCTTATAGAAACCATTCAATTGAAAAGTGTGTGATCTATGGTTATCCATACCGCTTTAGATGCTTTAGACGATGCTAATCCTAGAATGATTACATATTTTGTGCTATTTTGATATTTTGGGGTTTTCTATTTCGAATGCATTATTATACTATGATATCGAGATAAACGTCTGTGACATGTGTTTTATAATCGATGTAGGTTATATGAGTAAGTAAAACCCACGTCTTGAGAAAAATGATCAAGCGCCCCCTTCTTCGCTTTCTATTCTATTTTTATTTTTTTATTTTTATTTCTCCTCTTTTCCATCATTTTGCCCGTCGGGCTCGCTTTTTACTCATCTTCCTCGAGGACGAGTAAGAGGTAAGCTTGGGGGATTTTGATCACTCCATATTTTTACACCCTTTTTCTGCATGTTTGCATGCCACTTTGATCACTCATATCGTGTTTTTCACGATTATTCGACAATATTGCGATGTTTTTCACGATTTCTTATTTTTGTCGTATTTCAGGAGATATAGAGCGATTCAGAGTGATTTTGAGATCAAGAGGATTTGCACCCACTCTGGAGTGTCACCCAAGGCTCTTCTGAGGACAATTCGACGATGAAAAATGAGTGGAAGGAGAAGGAACTTCGTTGGAGCGACGGGGAAGCGAAATGATGAAGATTGGGCATCTTCTGCATCTCACTCGGCCGAGCAAGAAGACCACTCGGTCGACCAGACCGGACACGCACCACAGAAGGAAATCAGCGTGCACTTGGCCGAGGGACAATAGTCCACTCGGCCGAGTATGTAAATCCCCTCGCCCGAGTGGCACGGGAAAATCCACCATCGAAGGAGCCGACTTACTGGAAATGTACAGGCGACTGAGGGTTCCGACTCGGCCGAGCATAAAATGCCCCTCGGCCGAGTGAGTAAAACCACTCGGCCGAGTCACCTCCAAAGACAGACCCCCGAAAATCCCCGACTTACTGGAAATGTACAGGGTTTGTCAATCGGCCAAGTGACATTTGTCACTTGACCGAGTGAGCAGCCCTGCCTGCTACGTAAAGTGCGATTTCTGGGCTGCGCAGGGGCATTTTTGTCACAAATTTCTAGGCGATTTTGAGGGGTATTTAAACCAAGTTTTTGCCCTAGTTTAGGGAAACTTTTTGATACTTTTGGTAGCCTTTTTAGAGAGCTTTTTAAATAATTAGATTTAGGCTTTTTGGAGAGATTAGAAAGGCTACTTTTGTTGGATGCTATTGGATTCTCATCGGTTTGTCTCTCTTCTTATCAAAACCCCTATTTTTGTTGATAATTTCTCTATTGCAATGAATTGTGTTGATTTTATTATTGATTTTCTTATGAATTGCATGATGATTAGTGAGTAGTTTTATCGTCTTAAGGCGTAGGGATGAACCCTATTGACCCTATTTCTAAATTGTGATAAATTGGTGAAATTCTTGCTAGAATTGATTAGGGTTAGGTTGGGATTGATTAATTACGGATAGCTAGGGATTCATATTGATTGGGATTTGCAAGAGATTGGGTCCCAATTGATAGGAAGCCCAAGAAATTCGATTTAGATTTACGATTGGACTTCTCTAGAATTGGTTTGCAAGAGATTGGGCCAAAGCTAGGATTTTTAATCGTGTTTCTATACCAATATCCGTTTGCAAGAGATTGGACGGGTAGGAACTATCTCAACCTAGGTCGTAGCTCGAGTTTGCACGAGAGTGGGCTCCAGATACGGCTGAACGATGATGTCATTCTTCACGCTAGCGTCTTAGGTTAGGGTTTGCAAGAGATTGGGCCCTACCCTAGGTTTGCTATAGAGCGGCAATAGCGCGAGAGCGTGAGCTTAGTTCTACATTTAGTAGCGACTAGTTCACCTAAAATTCAAGTCTAGCATTGATGTAACCTATGAATCACAGCGATGAGATACTGACCGTAGCGGGGATTCCCTACCCCTAGGTGCTTTATTTTATTGATATTTCTATCGACATTCGAACGATTGTGACAATTTTACCACCAAATTATTCTCGACCATTTTGATAGCTAGGTGATTGGAAGGAGACACTGTCATTGTTCCTCCCTGAGTTCGATACCTGCTCGCCGCTACACCGTGCGCTTGCGGTAAGACTACGAGTCGCTTGTCCCGGGTGAGTGTGCATCCCGGGGCGCGACCAAGTTTTTGGCGCCGTTGCCGGGGATTTATCTTCGTGCATTTGCGCCATACTAGGTTGTGCTCTTGGGTTACATTTTGGAGCGATCACAAGTCAATCACAAAATGACGAAAGACGAGTGTAAGAAGTACACCGTAGGGAATGTGAGAGGAGGAAGAAGTAAACTCGACCTTGTCCATCCTGTCAAGGAGGACACAGGCCCAGTTCACGAACATCCCAGAAAAGATCGCGTACATACACCTTAATATCTCCTGGGAAGGCTGGTCAGAAGATCCGTACTTCGACAGGATGTTGGACTTCACCATGAGGTGAACAGCCCAACCCCTAGCCGAGAACATGGACGACCTAATACCAGAAGATAAAGCTGAGGGTATCCCACGGAACATCTCCCGGAGGACAGACTGATCAAGCTCATCAATGTCAGAAATGGAAATGTCTGCAGGTAGGGATCCAGTGGAGGGAATCCTAAGAATGGTCCCTAAAAGAGTGAGATCAATACAAATGGAAGTCCCTGGACAACAGTATCAATAACTCCAGTGGTAGAATACTCACCGCGAATGCAGTTAGCATAGAAAAGCTTAACCAAAAATGGGTAAGCTCGAGGAGATTCGCTCTGAGAGAAGCGAAAGAGGTCAGCCAATCACGTAGCAGATAGAATCTCAGAAAGTCTCTCAGCGGTGAAGGCAAGAAAAACGATATATCGCTCTCTAAGAAGTTTGATCCCTATAAGAGAGTGAAAATTTGCCAAGCATAAATCATCTCGGCAAATGGGAACTAGGGGATCAGAGGGAGGCATGACAGGGGTTTCTTCAGCGGAACTCGACACAGAAGGTGAAGGAGGAACCTCAGCGATAGGCTCATTGATGTGAACACCAAAGGGATTGCACTGACGCTTCACGAGGCACTCAGCTCCGGAAGAAGAAGACCTAGAAGTAGGAGAATAACCCTGCGAAGAAGAGCAAGAGGGAGAAGCAGGTTTCTTGGTTTGGGTCGTATAGGATTTCTTGTTCTTGGCAGAAGTAGGCTTGGCCTTAGGAACCCTAAGGCTCTTAGAAGCAATGATCTTTCCCTTGCCCTTAGTCTTGGGAGCCATTGCACAGTCAATCGAACAATTTGAAAGGAGACGTACGAAATAGACAAAGAACGAAAGAGCCAACGAGAGGAAATCAAACCTTATCGAAAGACACGAAGAGACAACGATGAAGCAATCGACAGACGACGAAGAGGAGATCGACGTCTGAGGATTTGAGCGGGGAAGACGAACGGTTTCATTCGAAGGAGAGAGAAAACATGCTGTCGAAATGAACTGTCTCGACGATTTAATAAAGGGGTGAAATAATCTGGGCCGTTGGATCAAGGAATTGACGGCTCAGATCAAAGCAGTGAACCACCACAACAGAAGACAATCAAGTGATGAACAAATGTCAGTCGACTCGATGAAGTGATAAGAAATCAACTTAGGATGACAGACAGTCGACTGTTGAGTAATACACAGTCGCCTGTATTATACCCTTCAGTCGATTGAGAGAGAATCAATAAAATTGATGAAAAGACAGAGACTACTAACGAAATTGACAGGCGCCTGAAGAAAAAAACACAGTCGCCTGTTGATCAAATAGTCGACTATAAATTCGTCAACGGTCGCCTGAGCGAAAGATACAGTCAGCAGACAAAAAGGATAGGGTAGGGCAGTCGACTATCGAAGGAAAGACAGTCGTCTGTCATGGTCCAAAAATGCACAGAGAAGTTAAAATCCAGAGGATATGCACAACTCACCCTAGGACCTATACTCTAATCAAAAACTTATCATAAAATCAATATCACACGATAAATCATTGATAACATAAATCTCTTAAAATAATCTTAAAACTTACATAATCACGGAAATCTCAATTGCCTTTCTTAAAACAAATATATGATATAACAAATGAAGAGAGGCAACATGATGAAATGAGCTCGAAAAGTGTTGTAACAAGAAAGTTGAGCTCCTAAATTTCAGAATCACCCATAATCTCTAATTCTCCATACAACCTCACAAATGAATCTTCTTTAAGAGGTTTTGTGAAGATGTCGGCGATTTGTTTTTGGGTTTCAACGTACTCTAAGATGATGTCCTTCTTAGCTACATGATCATTAATAAAGTGGTGTCTCACATCTATGTGTTAATAAAGTTGTACGGGAGTGATGTATCGGATTCTTGGAAAGACATATGACACTTTGCTTATCAACCATGATAGGGCAAGTATCACAATTGATACCATAGTCCATAAGAGTGTGTCTCATCCAAAGAACTTGTGCACATGCAAGACCCACGACAATATATTCCGATTCAGTTGTGGACAATGATACCGAGTTCTGTTTCTTGAAAAACCAAGAAACTAAGGAATTTCCTAGGAAATGGCAAGTGCCACTAGTACTTTTCCGATCGGATTTGCATCCGGCAAAGTCGGCATCACTATATGAGATTAACTCATATGTGCTAGATTTAGGGTAAAGTAACCCATAGTCTAGAGAATGATTGAGATAACGAATTATTCGTTTAACCGCAATCAAGTATGACTCTTTAGGTCTAGCTTGATATCTAGTATACAAGCATACAAAAAACATGATATCGGGCAAACTAGAAGTTAAATAAAGTAAGCTACCGATCATACCTCGATATTGACGAACATATACATCTTTTCTGTTCTCATCCTTGTGTAGATGGGTTGTCATATTCATGGGAGTCCTTTTACTTGAAGACGATTCCATCCCGAATCGCTTGATAAGCTACCCTGTGTACTTGCTTTGATATATGAACGTTCCATCCTTCATTTGTTGAATTTGTAGTCCAAGGAAATAGTTGAGCTCTCCCATGTGGCTCATCTCGAATTCATCCTTCATGGACTTAGAAAATTCTTGACAAAGATTAAAGTTAGTAGAACCAAATATTATATCGTCTACATAAACTTGAATCAAAAGGATGTCATTTTCATAATCTTTAATGAAAAGAGTGGAATCAACTTCTCCCATTTTAAAACCTAAATCCAAAATAAATGTCTTGAGTCGATCATACCAAGCTCTAGGAGCATGTCTCAACCAATACAATGCTTTCTTAAGTTTGAAAACATGGTTTGAAAATTTTTCATGTATGAAACCGGGAGGTTGAGAAACATACACTTCTTCATTGACAATCCCATTTAAAAATGCACTTTTAACATCCATTTCAAATAATTTAAAATTCTATGAGATGCAAAAGATAAAATCAATCTAATAGCTTCTAATCTAGCTACGGGGCAAAGGATTCTTCGAAATCAATACCTTCCTCTTGCCGGTAGCCTTGAGCTACTAACCTTGCTTTGTTCCTTGTGATGACCTCGTTCTCATCGGTCTTGTTCTTAAAAATCCATTTGGTCCCAATAACTTGGTGACCACTTGGAAGAGGAACGAGCTCCCAAACTTCATTTCTCTCGAATTGCATTAGTTCTTCTTCCATTGCCACTATCCAAGAGCTATCCTTGCAAGCTTCGTGGATGTTCTTTGGCTCAATGGTAGAGACAAATGCGCAATGAGAGAATTCTTCAATTCATGACCTCGTGCGAACACCCACACTAATATCTACAATAATTTGGTCATGAAGGTGGTTGCGAACGGTTGGGTAAGCTTTGGGTATTCTTGCATCACTTGGAACATCTTCAACAATCTCATTAGTAGTGTTAGTCTCAATAATAGAATCATTAATCTTAACATTACTAAGAGAATCACAAATAACATCTACACTATCATCAATAACATGAGAAAAATCAAAATCTTCATAAAATGATACGTGTAGTGATTCCTCGATCGTTGAAGAGGTTTTGTTGTATATCCGGTAGGCTTTGCTACGTGTGGAATATCCAACAAATATCCCTTCATTGGATCTTGGCTCAAATTTATCTACATTACCAAAGGTATTTTTGATAAAACATTTTCAACCAAAAACTCGAAAATATTTAACTTGAGGCTTTTTATCACAAAATAACTCAAAACAAGTTTTATTCGTTTGGGGTCTCACTAGGATCCTATTAAGCACATAACAGGCCGTATGCACCGCTTCTGCCCAAAACTATTGTCCAAGATGACTATCATCGAGCATAGTGCGAGCACACTCAATAAGAGTCCTATTCTTTCTCTCTACAACACCATTTTGTGGTGGAGCCCGAGGAAAGAAAAAATTGTGAGTTATCCCGGTGTCATCACAAAACTTTGTAAAAGACTCGTTCTCAAATTCTCCTCCATGATCACTACGGATAGTGATAATGGTGGATCCTAATAGATTCTGAATCTTCTTTGCAAATATGGTAAACTCTTCATAAGCTTCATTCTTATTAGTTAATAATGAAACCCAAGTAAATCTAGAGAAGTCGTCAACGACAACTAATCCATAATGAGCATTGCCTAAAGAGACAGTTCTAGTTGGCCCAAACAAATCTAGATGTAGAAGTTCTAGGGGCCTCTTAAAAGTAATGCCTTCTTTAAGCTTAAAAGATGATTTACTTAGTTTACCTCTTTGATATGAATCACAAAAGTTTTTCTTACTAAATGCAATTTTAGAAAAACCTTTGACTAGATAATGCTTAGCTAACTTATATAAGTGCTTGAAATGAACATGACCAAAACGGCGATGCCATAATAGTTGTTCATTTGTATTAGTAACTAAGAAATATTCTACGGTTTTAGGCAAGCTCAAATAATAAATATATTTACGCCTAATACCAGTAAAAACATGTGAATTAGAATCAACAATATTACACAATCCTTCTTCAAAGTTAACCTTGTAACCTTTGTCACAAAGTTGACTAATGGAAATGAGATTGTGACACAAACCACTAACTAAATATACATTAGTAATTAAAGGTTTGGAGGAGTTTCCAACTATACCTACTCCAATGATGGTTCCCTTTTGGTTACCTCCAAAAGTGACCGTAGCACCATCCTTGATGCTAATCACTTCGGAGAGTAATGAAGGATCTCCCGTCATGTGTTTGAAGCAACTACTGTCGAGAATCCATCCTTTTCTTTTAGAGCTAGTTTGACCTTTATTGCTCTTTTTCTTTCTCTTGGGAACCTAAATAATATACCATAAGCTCATTGTCACGACCCGCTTCCCTAAAATGGAGACGAGACGTGAAAAGGTCCGCACGAGAGTGGAGCGGTGAAGCCCCAAACCCGATAAGCGTCAATAAAACATAAGCAGGTCCCTGTAATCACAACGGAACAACAATAATAACACAAGGAGAGACTGAAATAAAATCTCACATCTCATAAAGTCCAATATCCAAAATAAGTCCAACATCCAGAAAAGCCACCAGGCTAAAAGAAAGAGTCTAAAGGCCCAGAACAAGGCCAACAAAAGCAACGACATAACAAAGTATAGGTGCTACGCACCGATAACAAAACAACTGTCTAAACAAAAGGGAAACACAACGAAAAAACTAGGACTGGTCCCCAGTGACCACGTACTCCCCGTCAAACACAAACTCGGGCTCGGCGTCAGCAAACACCTCGTCCTCAACAAGGTACTCAGGCTCAGGATCTAACATGTGTCACCCAAAAGAGTAAAGGGGCACATGTCAGCAAGTCTAAAAGACTTGGGCAAGGAAACTGAAAGTAAGGCAACTAGCAACCTAGCAGTTTTAGTATGCATGACATGGCAGTTATAACATGAGTGCACAATCAAGACATGGCAAGATAATTTGTGCAAGAGAACAATCATCGGGACAAGACAAGAGTAGCCAAGCTACTATCAATCTCAATCAATTCACTATTCACGTTGTTTGTAGATGTTTACGCCTTACAGCTGAATGGTTTCACATTCGCTGATTGGCCGCTTAACAACTACCCTAAACCCAGAGTTTACGCCTTACCACTGCAGTTGCTGATCGGGCAGACTCCCAGTTGATTGGCCGCTTAACTCTTACCCCCCAGTACCCACACGTAATGGAGTCAGGGTCCCCGCACATGAGCTCAGCAAGTGAGTTGGGGTTGCCCCGCACATGAGCTCACATTCTTAAACATTTAGCGTAGGGGTGCACCTAGCCGGAAACAAGCAATTCGGGCATTGGCTATCAACCAACACATGGCCCGCTTCTGGAACACGAGCCAGGAACATAAGCATTCGTAGTGAAACGTAATCACAGAAGCACTTAAAGTATGCAATGACATGACAATTAATTCGCGTACCGTTAATGGAAGGTAAACATGACATGGTAATTGTGCAACATGCTATATGTCGGAACTAGCTTCGTTGTCAAGCTAGTTCCCCAAATTTGCGCCTAGGCGAGTATCATTTCGTCGCCTAGCCTCTTTTACGCCTACAACAAGCAAATGGCCTAAAACATGGCCTAAACCCTAAGTGGCAAGTTTCACTTGCCTAGCACCGGGGATGACGATCACGAAGGTTCGTCTCGCGGATGCTATTCTACGGGGGAAATCGCTGTTATGGGGAAAAATCATCAAACAACATGAAATTTTATTAGGGTTTCATAAAAATACAAATAGGTTATAAAAATATCGAGAGATCGATTTCATACCGAGAGGAAGCGGAAGAAACACTCCGGAGAACCCTAGGATCAGATCTGGGAACCAATGGAGAAGTTTGGGAAACTAGGGTTTTGGGGGATTTTGGGGATTTTGGGGATTTTGGTGGAGATTTGGGGAAAATGAGAGGTAGATAGAGTGGATGGATGGTTTGGATGATGGATTTAGGGCTTGGGATGAAGAAATAGGGCTTGGAGGAAGATGGGGGCTCAATGGGGGAGATTTTAGGGTTTAGGGTCGAGTGGAGGAAGATGAAATCGTTTGGGAGGGGTATAAATAGGTTAGGCTGGCGGCTGCCCAGAAATTAGGGTTTTAACACAGGTTAGTCGGTCAAAGAGCAACCACTGACCGACTAGTTTGGCAACTAGTCGGTCGGTCGACCAACGCAGACCGACTAAGTGCAAACAGTAACTTCTGAACGAAAATAGGATTTAGAATTAGTCGGTCCATGAACAAATACTGACCGACTAGTTTAACATCTATTCGGTCGATGAACGTTCTTAGACCGACTAAGAGTGAACAGTATTGATACTAAAATTTAGATGATGAGTTAGTCGGTTAAAGAAGCATTGCCGACCGACTAGTTTGTAACCTAGTCGGTCAACCAACGTTCTTAGACCGACTAACGATAAACAGTAACTCCTGAGAAATTTAGAAAGCCAACTAGTCTGTACAAGAAGGATTGCCGACCGACTGGATCGTCATCTAGTCGGTCGGTGCCCCTTCTTATACCGGCTAACAAGCATAAAAAGTTCCGATACGGAGCACGGGGCCCCGGGATCGATTCCTAAGACTCCTAGGCTTGATCTAATAGTAAGATACGACTGTTATGAAGTCCGTCACGAATGACATACTTCGAAATCGACAATCCTAAGGAAGAAACGAGAAAATACGACGAATCGATCGAAAATGAAAGCTACGGAGACGAAAACCACACATGAGGAGAAAATCCACCAAAACATATATTATATTATAATAAATCCAGATACATGAAAAGCAGTCGTTACATCCTCCCCAACTTAAGAAAAATTCCGTCCTCGGAATTTCCAAACACTCACGAGTCCGGAAACAAAAGTGGGAAACGCTCTCGCATCTCATCCTCATTCTCCCAAGTAGACTCTCCAGGTGAGCCGTGTCGCCACATCACCCTCACAAGTTTGACAATCTTGTTCCGAAGAGATTTCTGACGTCTGTCCAGAATCTGCAATTGATGCTGGTCATACGTCATATCGGGGCGAACGGTAATCTCCGAAAAATCCACAGCATGAGACGGATCGCTAATGTATCGACGAAGCTGCGACACATGGAAAACATTGTGAACTCCTTCCAAAGATGGCGGCAAGGCCAAGCGATAAGCTACCTCGCCAACCCTCTCCAAAATGTCAAACGGTCCAATGTATCGCGGGCTCAACTTCCCACGCTTCCCGAAACGAATCACACCACGATTCGGGGAAATCTTCAAGAACACATGGTCGCCCGGCTGAAATTCCAAAGGACGACGTTTAGCATCCGCCCAATGCTTAAAACGGTCCCGAGAAATTCTCAACCTCTCCCGAATATTCCTGACGATCTCCACGGCCTCCACGATCATCTCAGGTCCCAACAACTCCCGATCACCAACGTCATCCCAACTCAATGGCGATCGACATTTCCTCCCATAAAGAGCGACGAAAGGCGCCATGCAAACAATCGCCTGGAAGCTGTTGTTGTAAGAGAACTCCACTAAATGCAGATGGTCCTCCCACGAACCCTTGAAATCTAACATGCACGCCCTCAGCATGTCTTCCAAAATCTGAATCGTCCTCTCGGACTGGCCATCCGTCTGGGATGGTACGCCGTGCTGAAACTCAGACGCGTACCCAAGCTCTTCTGCAAACTCTGCCAGAACTGAGATGTGAACCTCGTGTCTCTGTCAGACACGATACTCACGGGGACTCCATGAAGTCGCACAACCTCCTGCACGATTCATGTTACATCACTATCCACACTAGGGAAAAGGAAATAAAAACGGAGAGTAAAAGAATTTTACCTCCATATATCTCCTCGCTAACGCCTCAGTGGACTGTCCCACTCGGAACGGAATAAAGTGCGCAGATTTGGTCAATCGATCTACGATCACCCAAATCGCGTCATTCTGCTTCGGACTCCGAGGTAGTCCAGTCACAAAATCCAAAGTGATGTGTTGCCATGTCCACTCCAGAATCGGAAGCGGTTGTAGCAACCCGGCCATACGCTGATGCTCCGCCTTCACTTGCTGGAAAACCAAGCACTTGGCTACACTCCGAGCCACACTCCTCTTCATACCATGCCACCATTAATTCAGACGAAGATCCTGGTACATCTTGGTGCCACCAGGATGCACAGAATACGGCGAACTGTGTGCCTCCACCATCAGCTCCTCTCTAATATCCCCAGCTGGCACACACAACCTGGCTCCGAACCTCACGAGCCATCCTCATGAATCAAAAAGTCAGTCCGCAGACCGGCTTCCACCTGCTCCCGAATCTTCACCAGCTTCGGATCCTCAGACTGGCCAGCCTTAATCCGATCCACGATCGTCGACTGTACCTGCATGTACATCAACGACGAAGCCTCCCCAGGAAGAACAATCTCGACACCAGACCTACAGAAATCCTGCTGCAATCTCCACTGCGAGGTCAAAATCATCACCGCTGGAAGCCTACTCAAAGCATCTGGAACCACATTCACCTTGCCAGGGTGATACTGCAAATCAATCTCATAATCTGCCATAAGCTCCAACCATCGACGCTGACGCATGTTGAGCTCCTTCTGAGTGAAAATATACTTCAAGCTTTTCTGATCGGTGAAAATCTTCACTTTCTCACTCAGCAGGAAGTGCCTCCAAATCTTAAGAGCAAACACAACGGCAGCCAACTCCAAATCATGCGTCGGGTAATTCTTCTCATGAACCTTAAGCTGACGAGACGCATATGCCACAACGTGCCCGTGCTGATGCAACACGCAACCGAGACCCTTGCCAGAAGCATCGCAAAAGATCTCAAATCCACCGCTGTGATCAGGCACAACCAGAATAGGGGCAGTCGTCAACCTCTCCTTCAGAATACCAAAAGCACTCTCACAATCACCCGACCAAACAAAAGCAACATCCTTCCGCGTCAACCTGGTCATCGGCTCAGCAATACGGGAAAAGTCCTTAAGGAATCGCCGATAGTAACCAGCAAGTCCAAGGAAACTCCGAATCTCAGACGCCGACGATGGACCATGCCACTCCCTGATGGCCCTAATCTTCTCGGGATCCACTGAAATACCATCTCCAGTCACCACGTGACCGAGAAAAGCAACTCTATCCAGCCAAAACTCGCACTTCGAAAACTTAGCATACAAACGATGCTTCCTCAAAATCTCCAACACCGACCTTAAGTGCGAGGCATGCTCTTCCTCCGACTTCGAATAGATCAGAATGTCGTCAGTGAAGATAACGACAAACTTATCCAAAAAGTCGTATAAAATCAGGTTCATCAGATTCATGAAAACTGCGGGCGCGTTAGTTATGCCGAAAGGCATAACCACGAACTCATAGTGTCCATACTTCGTCCTGAACGCTGTCTTCGGATCATCATCCTTCTTCACCTTCAACTGATGGTAACCACTCCTCAAATCCAATTTAGAAAACACCCTCAAACCTCCAAGCTGATCAAAAATATCATCGATGCGAGGCAACGGGTATTTATTCTTAATGGTCACCGCATTCAACTCCCGATAGTCCACACACATGCGACGCGAACCATCCTTCTTCTTCACCAGCAGCATCGGTGCTCCCCACGGAGACACGCTAGGATTAATATAACCCGTCTGCAAAAGCTCATCCAGCTTCTTCCGCAATTCTTCCAATTCTGCAGGTTCCATACGATACGGCACCTTCGAAATCGGCTGCGCACCTGGAACAAGATCGATAGAAAATTCTAGGGATCGATCAGGTGGCAAACCAGACATCTCCTCGGGGAAGACGTCGCCAAAATCTCGCACCACAGCTGGCCACTCCAGCTCCATCTGCATAGCCACAGCCTCCACCGGCCTGGCCCGAAATCTGACAGGACCAAGCGAACTGCTACCATGACTGAACTCAAATACTGGATGTCTGGGAATCTCAAACACCACCTTCTTCCTTCGACAGTCGATCGTAGCATAGAAGCTCGCAAGCCAGTCCATCCCAAGAACTGCATCATAGTTGATGATGTCGTGGACAATGAAATCGGCGAAAAGCTCATGTCCACAGACCACCAACGAGCAAGAATTGCAACCACGATGCACCGAGACCACGCCATTCCCTGTAACGATATTCCAACCCTTGGAAAGAGGGGACGTCGACAAGGAATGCCTCTCCACGAAGCTCCGAGAAATAATGCACATCGATGCACCAGAGTCAAAGAGGACTCGTGCTGGAAACGTGCACACCAAAACCACACCTAACAAGAGATTAACAATCAAACCCTATTCTAGCAAACAATCATGTTCAAGCAAACAACACAATCTAACAATCAAAACCAGCTAGAAAAGTAACATCTAGATTGAGGATTACCTGCGATAACCTCATCCACAGCCTCGCTCTCCGCAGTGGTCATCAGAAAAGCATGCCTCCTCGGTGGAACAGCCTACCGAAAAGCCTGTCCCTGTGGAACAAGAGCTGCTCCACGTCCAGCAGGAACAGATGCTCGCTGCTGCAACGGCTGCGCTGCAACAGGTGCCCTCCGCAGTTGGTTCACATGCCGACAATCCTTCGCGACATGGGAAGCATCACCACAAACCAGACACTGGCCCAAAAACTTCCGACACTGATCCTTAACGTGGCCAGGCTTGCCGCAGAAATGGCAAGACTTCAGAATAGGCCCTCCTGGCCTCTTAAACTGAGTAGACTGATTAGGCCTGAATCCAGGTCTAACCACAGCTCTCGCCTGTTCCACAGGCCTCTTCCCAGCACCAACAACAGACCCTCTCCTCTGGTTCACGAGCAGCTCCTGCCTCTTGGCTGCTACTAGAACCTTCTGATAAGACTCCCGGTCAGAAGAGGTCACAAAACTCTGGAGCTCCGAAGCAAGCCCCTGCAGGAACCTCTGAGCTCTCTCCTCAGCGTCCTGCACCATCTTTGGTGCAAACCGACTCAGCCTCATGAACTCTTGGTGATATAGGTCCACCGACGAGCTCCCCTGCTTCAAATCGATAAAACGCTGCAGCATCTCTTCCCTGGCAGCTTTCGGGAAGAACTCACCCTCAAATCTGGCCTTGAAGGTAGCCCAAGCTATCGGCTCCACCAATATCTTCTCTTCTGCATCCCACCAATTCTGGGCATTATCCTTGAGTTGCCTCTTCGCCAAATCAACCCATCCAGCCGGGGTGATCTTGGCCATCTTCAGATTGTCCTCGATGTTCCGAATCCACTCATCGGCAGTAAGAGGACCCTCAGAACCATCAAAATATGCGGGACCTAGCTCCCGAAATTGCTTCGCTCCTGGCTCAGAGCGAGGGGCATCCGGAAGAGCCCGGGCAGCTCGAGCAAGTGGAGCATTCTGGACTTGCAGAAGCACGCCCTGCTGCACTTGCATCATCTGGAGCATCATCCGCATCATCTCACCGCTGGTGGGTTCCCGCTCAGGCTCCTCATCATGAGGGAGCGCGCCACTGCCCCCACCACGGGTGAAACGCCTTCCTGCCATCTAATGACACAGAAAACGAATCAGATTAGACTCATAGCTTATGACATCAGACATCGAACTTAGTTTATTGGACATTCTAATATTATTATCGTCATTCCAAAAATCGCAGTTACAGAAGGACCTGCATGGGCCACCAACAAAACCTGTCACGACCCGCTTCCCTAAAATGGAGACGAGACGTGAAAAGGTCCGCACGAGAGTGGAGCGGTGAAACCCCAAACCCGAAAAGCGTCAATAAAACATAAGCAGGTCCCTGTAACCACAACGGAACAACAATAATAACACAAGGAGAGACTGAAATAAAATCTCACATCTCATAAAGTCCAATATCCAAAATAAGTCCAACATCCAGAAAAGCCACTAGGCTAAAAGAAAGAGTCTAAAGGCCCAGAACAAGGCCAACAAAAGCAACGACATAACAAAGTATAGGTGCTACGCACCGATAAAAAACAACTGTCTAAACAAAAGGGAAACACAACGAAAACACTAGGACTGGTCCCCAGTGTCCACGTACTCCCCATCAAACACAAACTCGGGCTCAGCGTCAGCAAACACCTCGTCCTCAATAAGGTACTCAGGCTCGGGATCTAACATGTGTCACCCAAAAGAGTAAAGGGGCACATGTCAGCAAGTCTAAAAGACTTGGGCAAGGAAACTGAAAGTAAGGCAACTAGCAACCTAGCAGTTTTAGTATGCATGATATGGCAGTTATAACATGAGTGCACAATCAAGACATGGCAAGACAATTTGTGCAAGAGAACAATCATCGGGACAAGACAAGAGTAGCCAAGCTACTATCAATCTCAATCAATTCACTATTCACGTTGTTTGTAGATGTTTACGCCTTACAGCTGAATGGTTTCACATTCGCTGATTGGCCGCTTAACAACTACCCCAAACCCAGAGTTTACGCCTTACCACTGCAGTTGCTGATCGGGCAGACTCCCAGTTGATTGGCCGCTTAACTCTTACCCCCAATAACCACACGTAATGGAGCCAGGGTCCCCGCACATGAGCTCAGCAAGTGAGCCGGGGTTGCCCCGCACATGAGATCGCATTCTTAAACATTTGGCGTAGGGGTGCACCTAGCCGGAAACAAGCAATTCGGGCATTGGCTATCAACCAACACATGGCCCGCTTCTGGAACACGAGCCAGGAACATAAGCATTCGTAGCGAAGCTACGCAATCACAGAAGCACTTAAAGTATGCAATGACATGACAATTAATTCGCGTACCGTTAATGGAAGGTAAACATGACATGGTAATTGTGCAACATGCTATATGTCGGAACTAGCTTCGTTGTCAAGCTAGTTCCCCAAATTTGCGCCTAGGCGAGTATCATTTCGTCGCCTAGCCTCTTTTACGCCTACAACAAGAAAATGGCATAAAACATGGCCTAAACCCTAAGTGGCAAGTTTCACTTGCCTAGCACCGGGGATGACGATCACGAAGGTTCGTCTCGCGGATGCTATTCTACGGGGGAAATCGCTGTTATGGGGAAACAATCATCAAACAACATGAAATTTTATTAGGGTTTCATAAAAATACAAATAGGTTATAAAAACATCGAGAGATCGATTTCTTACCGAGAGGAAGCGGAAGAAACACTCCGGAGAACCCTAGGATCAGATCTGGGAACCAATGGAGAAGTTTGGGAAACTAGGGTTTTGGGGGGTTTTTGGGGATTTTGGGGATTTTGGTGGAGATTTGGGGAAAATGAGAGGTAGATAGAGTGGATGGATGGTTTGGATGATGGATTTAGGGCTTGGGATTAAGAAATAGGGCTTGGAGGAAGATGAGGGCTCAATGGGGGAGATTTTAGGGTTTAGGGTCGAGTGGAAGAAGATGAAATCATTTGGGAGGGGTATAAATAGGTTAGGCTGGCGGCTGCCCAGAAATTAGGGTTTTAACACAGGTTAGTCGGTCAAAGAGCAACCTCTGACCGACTAGTTTGGCAACTAGTCGGTCGGTCGACCAACGCAGACCGACTAAGTGCAAACAGTAACTTCTGAACGAAAATAGGATTTAGAATTAGTCGGTCCATGAACAAATACTGACCGACTAGTTTAACATCTAGTCGGTCGATGAACATTCTTAGACCGACTAAGAGTGAACAGTATTGATACTAAAATTTAGATGATGAGTTAGTCGGTTAAAGAAGCATTGCCGACCGACTAGTTTGCAACCTAGTCGGTCAACCAACGTTCTTAGACCGACTAACGATAAACAGTAACTCCTGAGAAATTTAGAAAGCCAACTAGTCGGTCCAAGAAGGATTGCCGACCGACCTGGATCGTCATCTAGTCGGTCGGTGCCCCTTCTTATACCGGCTAACAAGCACAAAAAGTTCCAATACGGAGCGCGGCACCCCGAGATCGATTCCTAAGACTCCTAGGCTTGATCTAATAGTAAGATACGACCGTTATGAAGTCCGTCACGAATGACATACTTCGAAATCGACAATCCTAAGGAAGAAACGAGAAAATACGACGAATCGATCGAAATGAAAGCTACGGAGACTAAAACCACACATGAGGAGAAAATCCACCAAAACATATATTATATTATAATAAATCCAGATACATGAAAGCAGTCGTTACACTCATGGTACCCAATGTTTGTTGGGTCGAAGGGGATTAGCCCTTTGGAGGCCAAGTCCAAGTGGACTTTCGCTTCCCAACATAATTACCATTATTAATAACATCATGAAAATATGAATCAACATATGCATTCCTATCATTTAAGTTAGTGTTCTTAGGACCCCATATGGTGTATGTTTTGGGAGTCCTTTTCCTAGTTGCATGCATACTTGTTAGATTTCTACGTGGTGCATGCTTCTTAAGAACATGGTTTCTAGCATAAACAGAGGTGGTGGATATGCATATGACATGTGAGGATTATATGTATGCTTGGGAACATGCATGTTGTATGAAACATATGGGTTATGCATGACATGCGGAGGATGTGCATACATGTAAGAATGATGCGTATGAGCATATCGGTGTATAGGAGCACGTACATGAGTATTTCTCATGTGTGGATTTGTACGTGTCCGTGGGTGTGGAGCATAAAAAATGTCATGAGTATCCACTTGTGAAGTAGGAGATTTCCTATGTGGATGAATGTTGGTGTACATGTAAGCATGGCTTCTCTTTTGGTTTCCACCCTTAGTGGGTTTCTTGCCAAAAGGAAGAGACGGTGAAGTGGCGACTTTCTTGGTAGTTTTGCTACCTATAGTGTCTTTGACACCACTTGTGGATGCACCGGTGGATGGCCTCACAAAGTCTATAGTGACACCACTATAGGAGGTGCGAGTATTGTATGTATTTGCTTCTACAAAACCAAGACCAACACGATGTGTTGCCAGAAATTGGTTTGCAAGCAAATCGTCCAATTGTCTTGTTCACTTATTGAATCTCACAATACGGGATGACATGAGCTCATATTTCTCCTTAAGAGAAGAAATGTTGATATCCAAAGTGGACACCCGTGCTTTGAGCTCGTGCACTTGGGGTTTTAAGAGAATCATTCTCTAAACCCAATTGTGTGTGTCGTGAGACTAGATCACTATTATCCTTAGGATGTGTTTGATCTAGTTGAGATTTGAGGGTATTCACCTCATTTCTCAAAGTGACATTTTGAGAAGATAAATTCGCTTTCTCAAGAGTTAAAGTATCAACAATGGTGTCATTGTTGATAATGCATGGAATGGATGAATTGCTAACATTCAATTTCTTCAAACTAGTATATCTAAGCATTAAAGATTGATACTTAGCAAATAGTTCTTCATTAGCAATACGTAATTCATCCATAGTTACCTCGGTATCATCCATGTCGGAATCACTCTCATCGGAGAGTGGATCTTCTCAGGCCATGAAGCACATGTGGGCACTTTCTGTTGGATATGGAAGACGTTTGACACCCTTGTGGGGGATGTACGAGGGAATACGGACCTCGAACGTCGCGCACACGAAGTCATGTGCAAAGGGAATCTGTTCCCTTGTGGAGAGGATCTCTGTATGAGCGGGAAAGTCGCATTATATATGCATAAGTGCATGCGACATATGGCTAATAAAGGGGGAATATCTTAAGCTTATGTTGTACCATGCATATGGTACAACTTAAGCTTATAATGTGCCATGTATCATGGTACACCTTAATTAAGTTGTTCCAAAGGAACAACTTACCCTAAAATAACTACCTTGGGGGCTATAAATAAGACCCAAGGGTAGCCATTTTCCTTACACATTTGCATGAAATTCATGCATGCATCTTCTTCATAGCGAAGCTCTGCAGAAATATTTCCTCTCCCTCCTTCCAAGTTCTTAATCTAAAATAGAGATTTAGATTGTGGATTAGTAGCCTTACTCCATTCGTGAGAAGACTCGATCCGTCGTGGCGAATCCGAAGGCAAAGTTCCGAGACTATCGTTCCGCATACGCAAGCGTAAGTCTCCACTTTAATTATCGATCCTAACTCTGTTTTGATAGGATCCTTCATTGGTATCAGAGCCATATGGGTTCGCCCCGGTCAATCCACCGCCCTGTCGAAACTACGAACGAGTCGTTGTCTTTTTCACGAATGGGTCTCCTACTATTACGGATATAGTAGGAACGCTTCGTGACGGAGAGAACGCTGCGGTTGTTCTTTTCACGTTAGGGTCTCCTATCATTACGGAAATGGTAGGAACTCTCCGTGACGGGAAGAACCGACCGTTCACGTAGTACGTTATTCATTTTTGGCACACGGCCATTAAGAGATAACTAATTTCTTCGACGAACGGGTGCTTCATCGAGGAAGATGATGGAAGTTATTTCCATCGGGTAAGAGGAAAATTTGGTGCATGTGCACCATGGCCAAATGGGCCATGTAGGCCATGCACCCCCTCTCCTCATGCGGAGGGGGTTGGCTACGGCCAATAACCACCGGCGACCACCCCATCAAGGGGGAGGAATGAGTGCGGCAACCCCATTCAAAGGGGGTGGCCGGCCATGGCCAAAGGGGCCATGACCGGCCAACGCCGAATGGCCTTGGCCATGGCCGGCCATGGCCAAGCCATGACCGGCCATGGCCAGGCCGGCAGTGGCCGGCCTTGGCCAAGGGCCTGCCGGCCAGGCCGGCCCTGGCAGTGGCCAGGGCCGGCCCTGGCCGGCCCTGCCGGCCCTGGCAGAGGCCAGGGCCGGCGCCCTGGCCACTGCCAGGGCCAGGCCGGCCCTGGCAGTGGCCAGGGCCGGTGCCCTGGCCTCAGGCCAGGCCGGCCCTGGCAGTGGCCAGGGCCGGTGCCCTGGCCTCAGGCCAGGGCCTGGCCGAGGCCAGGGCAGGAGCCCTGGCCCCGGCCAGCGGCCTGCCGGCCCTGGCAGAGGCCAGGGCAGGAGCCCTGGCCTCAGGCCAGGGCCTGGCCGAGGCCAGGGCAGGAGCCCTGGCACCGGCCAGTGGCCTGGCCGGCAGGCCCTGGCAGAGGCCAGGGCCTGGCCGGCCGGCCCTGGCAGAGACCAGGGCCTGGCCGGCCCTGGCCAAGGGGGCCAGGCCCCCTGGCCGGCGAGGGCAGAGGCCCTGGCCGGCCTTTGGCCAAGCCCCGGTCAGGGCAGAGGCCTTGACCGGGAGAAGTTGCAGTTCGAATATTGGTCGACCAATTTTGTGTTTTTGGTCGACCAATCTGGCAGAAGGTCCGGGTCGACTGTAAATTTGTCAACTGACCCATACGGGGTGACAAAGGGCATTGGTCAAACTCGAATGTGTCGATTAGCCCATACGGGGCTAACCACAGTGCCGACTAGTTCATACGGGACTAACATTTTAATGAAGTTTTTTTTAACTTGGGCTCTACTCCTTGAAGACTAGCCATAGTGCTCTACTTCATGCGAGATTAGCCAAGTCATTGTGCTCTACTCTACGGAGATTAGCCAATGTACTTATGTAATTGTGCTCTACTCCTTGAAGATTAGCCGTAATGCTCTACTTCATGCGAGATTAGCCATGTCATTGTGCTCTACTCCACGGAGATTAGCCAATGAACTTGTGACGTTGTGCTCTACTCTACGGAGATTAGCCAATGTATTTTAAATTCGTTTTGAAAAATACGTTTTCAAAAAAAAAACGCTTTTCCGCTGCAAAGTACTATAAGAGTACTAACATTTGATAAAGTGAGGGAGAAATATTGAAAGTTACTCTAGATGGTGATTGGAAACGTAGTGACCTTTCCGATTCTAAAATAACATCTTCAATATTTTTCGAAAGTAACTTATCAAATACTCGTTTTCCGCTGCTAGTACTATAAGAGTACTATTGTTTGATAAGTGATGGGGGAATATTGAAAGTTGTTCTAGATGGTGATTGGAATCATAGAGACCTTTTCGATTCTAGAACAACATCTTCAATATTTTTCGAAAGTAACTTATCAAATATAATATAATTCCAAGTGGGATTTGAATTTTTAGAACTATCCAAATGGGATACTCTATTATCATTTCAAGTGGGAGTTATATTTTAAGAATTTTTTATGCAATGTTTTTGATCGAACCTTCGGTTTTGTGTCTTTTGCAGCATTTTAAAAGTAAAATGTCTTCCGCTTCAAAGAATATCGTCGCTGAGTTAAACAAAGGTGAAAAACTCAACGGCGATAATTACAAACTTTGGTCCATTAAGATACAATACGTTTTAGAGGAGCAAGAAGTGCTCGAAACTCTAAAGAACGTAATGATTGAACCCGAGTTGGGCACTACGGCCCAACACCGAAGAGACAAGGAAGCTTTTGATGCTTGGTCTCGGAAGAATAAGATAGCGCGCATTACGTTATTAAGCAGTATGGCTGATGACATAATGCGCATCTTCCGAGAACATGATCTAGCCATGGACATATGGTCCAAGCTAGAGGAGAAGTTCGGTGGCACATCAGTGTCCAAACTTCGCGCCTTAACTATAAAGTTCGATACATATAAGAAACATCCAGATCATTCCATGGGGAAACATCTGCGACATATGACGAACTTTATCTCAGAGTTAAAGGACACAGGTCATGTGCTCACGGATGAGCAACAAATCCAAGTAGTCATACGTTCCCTACCAAATGGGTGGGATCAGATGAAGATGCATCTCACTCATAATGAGAGTATCAAGACCTTCAACGATGTTTCCAAGCACCTCGAATTAGAGGAAGAGCGGCTTGCGGCTGCCAAGCCAAGTGCAGAAGTGCACATGGTTGCTAGTTCCTCACACGGGGGAAAGAAACGTAAAGATCGTTCGAAGTCTTCTAATGAACGTAATAAGCAACCTGAGTCCACCAAGGAACCCAAACATAAGGGTGGGCACAAGAAATGGCACAAGAAGAAAGACTTGAAAAGGATCAAGTGCTTCAAGTGTAACAAGCTCGGTCACTATGCTCGTTCGTGTACGAGTGAAAGTGACGAGGTAACTTGTAATACTAGTTACATATGTGTTTCTAGTTCACTATTTCTTATGGAATCTAATCCATTTTTGGGATAATTGATTCAGGTGCCACCGACCACATAACAAAGGACAGACGGTCCTTCGTGGAGTATCACCGGATACTCAAGGAATGAAGTGGATCAATGTAGGAAACAACACACGTGTTATAGAGAAAGGCGTTGGGAATTGCAAGCTAGACTTGGACAACGGCCACACTCTCCTACTTTATGATGTTCTCTTCATTCCATATATTCAAAGGAATATTAATACTGTGGTCAATTTAATGGGTCTTGGTTAATAGTTGGTTCCTTCATGTTTGTAATATGGACCTATTTTTGTAATAATTCCTTTATTGGTACTGGGTTTGTATTTCAAAGGATTTATTGTAATAAGTACAATGTGTTTCCTCATGTTATGAAAATTTCCTTGTGACAAATATTTTGACTAATGAGTCTAATATAATTTGTTGGCACACAAGGCTTGGTCATATTGGACCAATGCGTATAGATAGACTTGCCAAACGTGGCCTTCTATCCAATGTTTCAAAGGTTGAAATGTCGACCTGCGAACATTGCCTTGTGAGGAAATCTTGTCGCAAGCCGTTTGGAACCGGCACAAGGGCCGAGGTTCCAATACAGCTTATCCATTCGGACATATGTGGTCCGATGAATGTCAAGACAAGACGCGGGAAGTCCTATTTCATCACTTTTTGATTTCACCCGATTCGGTCATATCTATTTGATATCCCACAAAATTGAAAGCACTAAACCTGCTTTAAAAACTATATGAGTTTAGTGGAGAATCAATTAGATCGCAAGATTAAGGTCGTGCGAACCGATAGGGGCGGTGAATATCAGTCAACAAGTTTAAAGGAACTTTGTGATGAAAAAGGCATAGTACATCAGGTAACTATGCCTTATACTCCTCAACAAATTGGTGTTGCAGGTATAGGACTTTAATGAAAAATGGTCCATTCAATGATGGCACAAGCTAACTTGCCAATCACCTTTTGGGGTGATGCATTATTGACAACCATTTTCATTTTAAACCGCGTACCCTCGAAATCAGTTAGCTCCACTCCTTATGAGTTGTGGAACCAAAGGTCTCCTGACTTAAACATTTTTACCTTGAGTTTGTGCATTCAACGCACGTATTTCCTCCCATAAGTATGGCAAACTTGGGCCAAGGAGAAGGAAATGTATCTTTAAACGATACGCATAAAACTCCAAAGGTTATGTTTTTGTTAGTCAGGAAGACAATGGTGTGCTAATTGAGTTTGAGTCGAGGGATGTCACTTTCTTGGAAAACGAGTTTCCAAGACAGGGCGAGATAAGTCAGGACTTATCCCTATTTTGAGATTTATGATCAAAAAGGATTACCTCATTCGAGTGGGAGAAATTCTTGGTGAAAACGAAAATTCTTTTTAACCTTCACCAATGGATTATACGAATGACGATTATCCTATTCCATACGGGAATACGGGAATAATGATCCAAGTGGGAGCAATTCTAACATCATTTCAAGTGAGAGTGATATTAGAATTGATCTAAATTCGAGTCAACAAGGACTTGAAGAATCTCAAATATGCCCTGCAAAAGACAAATGGATGGAAGCGATGAAGGAGGAATTGATATCCATGAAAGTTAACCAAGCCTGGGACTTAGTTAACTCACCCAGAGGACATAGAGCAATTGGGAACAAATGGGTTCTCGAGATCAAGCATAAGGCTAATGGCTCTATAGATAGATATAAAGCTCGCCTTGTCGCGAAAGGTTTTACGCAACAGGAAGGGATAGACTGCGAAGAAAACTTCCCACTTGTTGTGCGTTTTACCTTGATTCGCATGATTCTGGCAATGGTAGCTTGCTTATACCTCATATTACATCAGATGGATGTAAGGACTGCCTTTCTCAATGGAGAATTGGACGAGGAGATCAATATGGAACAACCAACAGGGTTTGTAAAAGAAGGAAACAAACATAAGGTTTGTAAACTTCGTAAGTCCATATATGGTCTTAAATAATCCTCGAGGCAATGGTATATACGATTTCAAGAAGTTGTCTTATCAAATGGATTTTCCATACTTGATAAAGATAACTACGTATATATCAAGAGGATTAAAAGCAAGCATGTTATTATGTCTCTATATGTAGATGACATTTTAATAGCCGGAAATGACAAGGGCTTTGTGATGAGTATCAAGGCTTGGCTTTCATCAGTATTTTAGATGAAAGGCATAGGAAAAGCCGCATATATCCTTGGAGTTAAGATTTCAAGGAGTCGTTCGAAGAAACTTCTTTCTCTTTCACAGGAGACTTATATAAAGAAGGTTCTAGAACGATTTAATATGCAGGACTGCAAGTCCATTGATATTCATATAAGCATATGCGATAATTTATATCTGGAATCATGTCCAAAGAACCAAAAGGAAAAGGAAATTATGGAAAAAGTTCCATATTCCAGTGCAGTTGATAGTCTTATGTACACTATGGTGTGTACGAGACTGGACATCTGTTTTGCCGTTGGAAATGGTAAACTGTTACCAATCCAACCCAGGGCAAGAACACTGGAAAGCGGTTAAGAGGATAATGCAGTATCTTAAAGGAACTGCAGATTTGCAAAAGACTATGATAAAACCAAGAAGGTAGACATAAGGTACATATCTACGCATGAGATGATAGAGGATCAGCTTACGAAAGCGATCCCCAGAAATGTGTTTTATAAACACTTATCATCTCAAGGATTGCGTATGGGCTGAGTTGTACCAAATATATATTCCCATGTCTAAGAAATGATCAAAATTAATAAAAGAATAAGTTCTTTTTCCAACATTACATATGAATTTCTTAAGAAATGTTTGTGTACATTTTTGAAATCTCAGCTGAATTGTGTGTATGTCGGACAGATTAAGGTTGGCTCTCTCACATGAGCAACCGCCTTATCTTATCAGATGGATAAGATAGAGATGAGACTAGTTTAAAGTCAAAAATCATTAGACGAATGATTTAGAGTCATGACTTTAACAAGATAGTCGAATGAAAGATCTGCATCATATGGATGCTTACAAAAGATCTGAGATCTGTATCACAAGGATATAAAGATCTCATTGGATTTTTTAATCCTATCTGTCTTATGCAGGATGAGAGTCCGGGAATATTTCTTGAGTAGTAAGGGGACTCAAAAGATAGGCACTGTGGTGTCTGATCTTTCATCCGTACAACATCATTAAGACATACTCTCCCTGGGAAAGGAGTGATGTTGTAATACGTGTTCATACCACGTATGCATTTCGACCACTGAGTTAGTAGCAATAGTGTTTGCTATTATGTGAGACTCAAAGGCCATACGGGTCTTAACTCTTACCCTCAAGGACTCCAATTGGTTCCTTTAGATTTGACGAGATGATCGCTATCTTAGCGTGTTACTAATGGGCTATGGTAATTCGGCTCGGCGGGGCACGTTAGAAAAGCGAATCAAGTCAAGATCATAAGGTTCGCAAGAAGAGGAAGATTGATTTCATATTCGCATTTGGACTTTAATGATTCAAAGCTGGCCAGCCAATTGTAATCCAGATGGGATTCAATTGTTAAATATAAAGTACAAGAAATGTGAAGAAATAATCTAGGGTAAAGCATGCGTTGAACTACTCAACTTTGCACCTTCGAGGTTGTTGTGTATCTCTAACAAGTGCACAACAACAGACTCTACGCGCATGACGGTCGCACGGTCTATTTCTCGGTATGATAGATGAAAGAACTAAGGGAAAAACGTTCTCTTACAATCCCCTCAAGTGTGAGTGGGAGATGTTGGATATGGAAGACGTTTGTACACCCTTGTGGGGGATGTACGAGGGAATACGGACCTCGAACGTCGCGCACACGAAGTCATGTGCAAAGGGAATCTGTTCCCTTGCGGAGAGGATCTCTGTATGAGCGGGAAAGTCGCATTATATATGAATAAGTGCATGCGACATATGGCTAATAAAGGGGGAATATCTTAAGCTTATGTTGTACCATGCATATGGTACAACTTAAGCTTATAATGTGCCATGTATCATGGTACACCTTAATTAAGTTGTTCAAAAGGAACAACTTAGCCTAAAATAACTACCTTGGGGGCTATAAATAAGACCCAAGGGTAGCCATTTTCCTTACACATTTGCATGAAATTCATGCATGCATCTTCGTCATAGCGAAGCTCTGCAGAAATATTTCCTCTCCCTCCTTCCAAGTTCTTAATCTAAAATAGAGATTTAGATTGTGGATTAGTAGCCTTACTCCGTTCGTGAGAAGACTCGATCCGTCGTGGCGAATCCGAAGGCAAAGTTCCGAGACTATCGTTCCGCATACGCAAGCGTAAGTCTCCACTTTAATTATCGATCCTAACTCTGTTTTGACAGGATCCTTCACTTTCACCCTTCTCATCATTGGAATCACTTGATGAGTCTCCACTTGAGTCATCGAATGTACCGACGAGTCCTTTCTTCTTATCTCTCTTATTCTTGTCGGACTTGTGGTACTTCGGAGCCTTCCACTTCTCTTTGTTTCTTAGCATTGGACAATCCTTCTTGATGTGTCCTGGCTTGTTACACTTAAAGCAAAGAGAGGAAGTAATATTAGTAGACTCAAATCTTTTGTTAGTGGAAAATTTACATTTGCGAAAGAAGCGTTGAAACTTCTTCGCCATTTGGGCCATTTCATCCAAGTCCATCTCATCTTCTGAATCATCACTATCGGAGGATGAGGAATTGGCGTTTAATGCCAAAGCTTTCTTCTTAGCCTCCGAAGGATTCATCATAGCTCGAATCTTTAATCGGTTCTCCCGTCTTACTTCATAAGACATGAGAGTCCCGATAAGATTCACAACTGTGTAAGTCTTCAAGTCGTTGACCTCCTCAATGGCGATAGCTCTTCTTTCCCATTTGGAGATCATTCCCATTATGATCTTTCTTACCTTGTCTGGTTCGAAATAGACTTGACCAAGAGCTTCCAATTCATTGGTGATGTCGGTAAAACGTCCGTACATCGATGCTATGCTTTCATTTTCATGCATATGAAACATATCGAAGTTTTGCATGGCAACATAGAGTTTAGAGAGTTTTACCTTGTTCACTCCCTCATGGGTAACGACGAGATGGTTCCAAATTTGATATGCACTCTGACATGTGCATATCTTGTTGAACTCATTCAGGTCTAATGCACAATGAAGAGCGTTCATTGCTTTTGCGTTGTTGACTTCGGTGGATTTTTCGAAAGTCGTCCATTTTTCGAAATCCTCTTCGGTGGGCACGACGTATTCCTTGTGGAGGGTTCTCCAACGTGAGGCGCTCCTTAGGAATGTCTCCATCCGGCATTTTCAATAGCCAAAGTTCGTGCCATTGAAATGCGGAGGACGCTCCGTTGATTGACCTTCGAAAAGAGTGGACGCTCCATCACGAACGTGATTGTTGTACGAAGGAGGTGGAGGAACGTTGTTGTTGTTGGATGCCATAGCTATAACATTGCGCTCTGATACCAATTGTAAGGACCCTGTCTATGGAGAAAATACTAGAAGGTGGTTGAATAGTGTTTAAGCAATTTAAAAAGATAGTAACACCAATTTAAACTCCTAACCAACAAAATAGTGCGAAATAGAAATTAAACCCAAAATGAAACAAATGCAAACGCAAGGATATTTCAAGGGTTCAGATTACCCAAGTCACTTACTGACTTGTTCCCGGTAATCCTACGTCCCTTCCACTTGGATACCTCCGGATACTCAAGTTAGAACCCTAACTTGAGGTTTCCTTATAACCCACTTGTAGCAACCCTACAAGTGAAATCGAAATACAATCGATTGACCTTGACTCCCACAACTTGGGAGCAAGCAAACCACTCTCACAACCCGAGAGTGAATTCGAATAACGAAAGTTATGAAATATGAAAGCAACACTTACAATCACCTATGCCTTGAAGTAGAACTTGAGGGAGAAGTGTGTTTTGTATTGAAAGACTCTCTTGAAAGAGAGGAAAGCCCTTTCTCTTGACTGCACCAAATGCCTAGAAAATGTCTCTTTGATTCTAGGTTGGAGAGCAAGAGATTGAAGATCGGAATTCTAAGGGCTCTAGGATTTTAGAGAGCTTTGATCTTGAGAGATTTAGCAAAATGAAACTTGGAAGAATGAGTAACCTCTTAATGGAACAGTAGATGCTCCTTAAATAGGTTTCTCAACACCCTACAACCGAATTCAGCAAAACTGCTTTGAAATCCGTGAGGAAAAACTTAACGGATTGAATCTGGACTCGTGACAGTCGACTGTCAAGGAAACCACAGTTGACTGCTGTACAGTCAGAGAGGGTAGGTGAGAATTCATAATGGTAACTTACCATATGGACAGTCGACTGATGAGTCAAAGACAGTCGACTGTTGAATCAATAGGCGACTGTACATTCTACAGCAGGTGACTGGCCGAAGAATGGTAAGTAGATGAAATCTGGAAAACATCTGGGAGAACAGGACAGACGACTGATAAAGAGAAGACAGTCGAATGTTAATTAGAACAGGCGATTGTAATTCCTTCTACAGACGACTGTCAAAACCTTGAGATTTTCCAAAGAGTTGAGTCAACAAATTGGCTCACAGACAGACGACAGATGCAGCATTGATAGTCGACTGATCTAATGGACAGTCGATTGTAAATCCAACATAAGTCGATTGGCCGAAATAAACAGAGAGACTAGGATTTGGGCAAAAGACAGACATGCGACTGATCAACGAAACACAGTCGACTGTCACTTGGACAGGCGCCTATGAATCATTCATAAGTCACCTGAAGAAATAAAACAGAGAAGCCCAAAACTAGACTGTAAAAGTTTTTGCATAACATGCGACTGTAGAACAAAACACAGTCGACTGTTTTTGAGACATGCGATTGTAAAACGTTTAGCAGTCGACTGTTATAGACATGACATGCACAATCTAGTTTGAAATGAATTGGAGTCAAAGGAAGCTTGAATTGAAGACATCCTAAGACAGAAATGAAGATGTGTGTGTGCTCCAACAATGTTCTACTTCTAGGCTACATACTAGAAGAAAAATAGGAAAGTTACATTAGACAAACTCTCTCTTCTATTCAACGCATGAGCTTGAAGTCATCTAGGAGCTTCAATCACCATCTACGATCATCCAATCCATTTCATTTGCCTTCAATGATCTTTGAGTGTCATCCATTGCAAGTAGATCTTCATAATAAGCTTAGGCAATGGATTAACTACATATAAGGGATTAGTCACACGTATATATGTTTGCTCATCATTAACACCAAGTAGGGAGAAGTCTAATACTCAACAAATATATCTCATATGATATCAGAAATAAAAATGATAGCAAGGCAAGAGAATACGTGTATAAGAGTAAAGCAAACTCCAAGATATAGTCAGCATATGGAATTCATTTCTAGCAAAAAAATTATAAAAGAAATAAAGATAAAAATAAAGACTAACTATACATATGCAAGTCACTCTAAAAGTAAGAGAACGTGATGCATGGCAATAAAAATGAAAAAAGTGAGTGAAGATGAATGAAAAATAAAGAAAGGTGAAAAATAAAGGTAAAAATGAAAGAAAATAAAAAGTGTGTGTACACTCGCTCCCCCAAGCTAAACTACACATTGTCCTCAATGTGCTAAGTGTGGCACTATGACATATAATACATGGGTGGGTAGGTGTGGATTCATGTATGATGCGAAATAAAAGGAAAATAAAGAAAGTAAAATATGGAATGGTATATGCGAATGATGAGTGCAACAAGCAAGAAAATGATGGATGCATGATGGTAGATGGCATATGCAAGATTGATGCAAAATGTGGCCCAGAAATACGTACTCTCCCCCAAACTGATATATATAGTGCCCTACAAAATATGATCAAAACATATGGGCCAGTAAAATGATGGCAAAATGATGTGGCGAGAGGTGGAGTAAAAATATGGCAGGCATCAAGAATACGTGCCTAAACTGGTGGTGCGACGCCATCACCTCCATGTGATGGGGGGTGGTGGAGGCGTATTCTCTTGAGAGGCAGGCTGGGGTGGCTGAAGCTGCCACATGCACTCTAGAATCTGGTTCAGCGTGAGCTGAATACTAGGGATCATGGCAACGTAGGCATGATGGGAGTTGGCGGTAGCGACGAGAGCCCTAAAATCTACTATGAGCCCACTAATTGCCGTCTCGACAGACAGAGCTACAGAACAAGGGCATTTGGGGCAGGAGCAGAGGGTCGAATGGGTGGAGGGTGGGGCTCTCGCACACGGCCATCGTAGACGAGTGGGGCCACTATCAGGTGTGTGCGGGGCGGTGCTCACTAAAAGACGCTCGGCCTCTATAGGAGGCTGAGACGTAGGTATGCTCTTAGAAGTGTGAGTAGCGACAGAGGAGGACGAGACATCGACAGAGTATGAGACAGGTAGAGAGGTCGTGGACACAGATGTGGTGACAGACATTACGACGCTCTCGGTGAAAACAGTGACGGTGGAGGCAGAAAGGTCGACGACTGGGGATGTCATGAAATCAGCTGAGAATGACTCTCGAGGAGTCAAAAAATCAGGTAAGGATATGTTCTTGGCAGTCATGGGGGAGGAGGGCTCGCCTCCTGCAAAGGCTAAGGGGTCGGTGCACTTAAAGCTCATATAAGAAATAGGATCGACACTCAGCGACACATGGGTGATGGTGGTTGGGGTGGACATAGCGACAGATGAGTTCACGACACTAGCAGAGGTAGTGGAGATGGGACAGTAGTGGAGCGGCACAGAGGTGATGGCGAGTGGTAAGTTCCACTCGGCCGAGTAAGGAATGGAAACAGTGTGTGGATTTTTGATGATTTTGTCGCACTCTGCTACTCGGGCGAGTAGGATTAGTCACTCAGGTGAGTAGACTAGATACTCGGCCAAGTATACAGACCTTTCAGAGCATAGATTTAATCTTTTAGTCATAGAATTCACTCGGTCGAGTAACAAAGTCACTCGGCCGGGTGGCAAATAATATCCAAAAAGAGGTTTTTGAGACTTCCCTGTCAGCGTGTAACTCGGCGAGTGTCTTCTCCACTCGGTCGAGTGACTATATCATTCGGTCGAGTAGGTTGTCTTCTTCAGCTTCCTACTCTCTGTTTTCTTCCAGCTGCTGTTTCTTCCTCTCCCCTCGGTTTCTTCCTTCCTTAGGCATTCAAGCACGTCCTTGGAGCTGCTCTTCTTCGTCATGGCTACCCTCCATTCATATGGACTTCTCTCATCTTCTTCCTGCAATGAAAATGTAGCCAGTTATCAGGATTTTTCCTAAGACTTCTGACTCTCTAAACTAATAAAGATCTAAAAAATGAAAACAAAAATGAAAATTCAAATTCAACTAAGATAAAACCGTCGGGTTGCCTCCCGATAAGCGCTAGTTTAAGGTCTTAAGCTCGACCCCTTGAGATTTTGCGATTAGTGCACGATGTTCGACGCATAGGAGATGCACATGTCAAACTTTCCAGGGAGGACATGAGGGTTCAGACGTTGCACTTCATTGGCTTCCTTCAGGTGTGCCTCCTCTCTAATGGTGGTGGGGGATGGCTCCCCTAAGCTTGAGCTCTTGTCATCTTTCTTCTTTCTCGGCGGTGGAGATGTATTCGTCGGTGGTGCTTTCTTCTTGTGCTTCACTGTAGAGAGGTTACAAAGCTCTCTAATCCTCACGAAATCAGCGTCGTTCTTCTCTTCCTCGGTGAGAGGATTCGGTGGGTCTCCAATTGTAGCACCTTCTTCGGTTTTTGGGATTTTATCAATGCTATCATTATGCATGGCTCCAACTTCATAAGGCATGGCGTCATCCATGACCTCATCAAGGAGGTCCACATAGTCCACTTCTTCCGACCAAGGCCATCGCTTCATTTTGTTGGGAAGATGGAATTCAACCGCTATGTTGCCAACGTTGAGAGACAACGTTCCTTCTCTCACTTCTACTATGACTCTGGCTGTGGCTAAGAAGGGGCGTCCAAGTATAAGCGATGTATCACCCTGTTCTTTTATATCCATGCCGACGAAGTTACATGGCACACAAAGACCTCCCGGTATTTGGAGTGGCACGTTCTCGAAGATCCACACCGTCCTAGTAATTCGCCCATCGATGAGTTGTATCATCATATCTGTGGCCTTAAAGTTGGTCCCCATGTTGAGCTTCTTGAACATAGTGAGCAGCATGAGGCTCACGCTCGCTCCTAAGTCCACCAATGCTTTTTGGAGGGGGGACCCTGCCAAGAGTGCATGTAATCCGAAAAATTTCGGGGTCTTTCATCTTCGTAGGCAACTTCTCTTTGTTGACGAACCAAGTCCCTTGCTCGGCTAGCATGATCTTCTTCGTCCGCTTTCTTCCCGTGATCAAGTCCTTGAGGAACTTTGCATAGGTCAGGATCTCAATGATTGCGTCCAAGAACGGGATGTTCAAGATATTCACTCGTAAGTATTCTAGAAATTTGGCGAATTTCTTCTCCATTTTATCCTTTACCAACCGTTGTGGAAACGGTACGTGCATCACATATGTTTGCTCCTTTTGATGTTCATCTGCTTCAGATTTTTCTTCATTAATTTCCATTTTGGGGCTATCTTCTTCATTATTTGACCTCTATCTCAACCGGAATTTCCTCCCTTGGGCTTTTAGCTTCAATTATAGCGGGAGTAGTATCCTTCCCACCCATCGTAGTCACCGCCACTACTACATTGATATGGCTGGTGTTGCTCCTCGGGTTTTGCTCCGGTTGAGCCGGTAATTGTTGTTGAGCCTTGTTGAGAAAAGTGATTTGATCTGCCAATTGCACCACAATAGTGTTGAGAGAATCTTGGATCATCGTCAATTTTGCGTTGATCTTCTTCTGTTCAAACATGAACTCCTCAACTCTTGCTTCGTGATCGGACCTTGGTGGCGCCTGTGGGGGTTTTGTGCCCTTCATCCTTGATTAAATCTCGAAGATATATAAGGCCCAGCTTGTTGCTGTGGTTGAAATTGTTGTTGTTGGGGCAGCCTTTGTTGGTATTGTTGTGATTGTTAAGGAGGCCAGGCTTGTTGTTGTTGCAGTGGTGGTTGTCGTTGAGGAGGAGTCAAGTCTCCATCATTGTTGGCATAAGAAATTCCGGGGTAACCCTTAGTAGCCGTGTTCACCCAATAACCATTGTTACAGGTAACATATTGTACTTGCTCCATGGCTCCTTCAATTTTCTCGCCTCCACCAAACATAACTTTGCTTTGGTCTTGCCAATCGCTCATGCTTCCTCTGGATGTCGATGCGTTGGACACTCCATATGGCTTGCACATCCTCTTCTCATTCCTCTCCACTACCTTGGAGAGAGAGTCAAACTTCGTGGTCAACTCCGCCACTGCCTTTGCTTCTTAGATACTTGCCGACTTGAATGATGATGATGATTGGCCCCTCTTATCAGCCCATTACTGATTGTTAGAGACCATCTTCTTTAGCAATGATGTGGCATCATCCAATGTTTTTGATAATATAGCTCCATTGGCCGTGGCGTCAATTATCATCTTGTGTCCGGTTGCAATCCCTTATAGAAACTATGCACATGCTCCCAATCGTCGATGCTATGCTGGGGGCATTGATGTTGAAGATCTATAAACCGCTTCCACGCTTCATACAAACACTCTTGGGACCCTTGCTTGATGGACATCAAATAGTTTCTTATCTTCACGGTCTTGGATGGCAGGTAAAATTTGTTGACGAACGCACTCGCTAGCTCGTCCCAAGTAGTGAATGTCCCATGAGCTTGCGTCCTTAGACAATATAAAGCTTTGTCACGAAGAGTGAAAGGGAAAACACGCAATCGGATAGCATCCACCGGCACATTCGGCATCTGAAAAGTGGCGCACTTTGCCAAGAAAATTTGTAGATGATAATGCAGGTTCTCTTGAGAATTTCCATAAAAGGGGTCTTGTTGCATCAGCACAATAATCACCGTCTTCAATTCAAAGTTCTTGTCAGCATCCAAATCCGACATAAGTATGGAAGATGTAAAAGCCGAATTGTTCGGGGTACGCCTATCCCGGATAGGGACAAGCCTAGCGGTCCGCTGTAATTGCTTATCTCTAGTTTCCTCCGCCATTTGGTTCTCCTCTAGAATTGATCTCTTTTATGCTCTCGGTTTTCTTGTCGTGCGCTCAATCTCAGGATTAAATAATATATTGTTATGACCTCAAGGTCGGCCCTGTTGATCTGGGCCTGCTAATCCAAAGCCTGAGTCTTGGCCTGCTGAATCTCCGTAATGAAGCCTACTTCACCGAAGCATGGAGAAGCACGTCGAGGTTCACGGAAGCTCGCCAAGAAAAACGACAAGCTCGCCCCGAGAACAGCTCGCGACCATAGCAACTTGCCCCACAGGAAGCTCACCCAGGCGTCGCTCACACATCAGTTCACGCAAGGAGTAAGAAGAAACGCCACTGCCAGTTTCGCTATAGACAAAAGTCTGACAAAAGCGCACCTGGCCACCTCGTCACCTGACCACCTGTCGAAAGCGCACCTGGCCGCCTCGCTGCCTGACCACCTGCCGAAATCATGCCTAGCCGTTTCACCACCAGACAGCCTGACAAAGGCACCACCAGACATTTATGCCTCTGACCATGTCACGCCCCGCTTCCCATTATACTTGGGAGCGAGGACGCAAGCGGGCCCGCTTGGGCTGGAGCGGTAAAGCCCCAACCCAATAAGCGTCTGTGTATGACTACTTGGCAGGTTCTTGCTTGCGATCAATCGGAACAACAAATGATGCCATCGTTATACTCAACATCCAGATTACATGTACACAAAGAATTAAGGCCTAGCATGGCCATTACAACAGTTACATGAAATTTAGATTACATCTGAACAAAATACAATAACGAATATTAACTTTAGCAAAGCTGCGAAAAGTAGATCGTCCTCAGCAGTGGGTCTCGTGCTCCTGGTTCTCTTGGCCCTCCTGTTCGAGCACCAATGAACTCTCCGGTGAACTTTGCTCAAAACCTAACGTATATTTCATAGACAAGGAAATATACATCAGCGAGGGTCGCTCGGCAAGATTTAAAAGGTTAGTAATAAAATGACCCTCGGCAAAATTTAACATAGATTACAAAGCCTTAAGGAGGAGACACATTATGTTTCCAATAGATGTTACATAGCAGCATAAGGAGCATGTGAGCAACGACGTGTACTGTTCAAAGCAGTGAACATGAGAGGGTGTAGCATGTACAACAATGAGTATAACAAGTGTAGTGCATACAGCAATGAGTGTAACAAGTGTAGTGCGTACATCAATGAGTATAACAAGTGTAGTGCGTAAAGTAACAAGTGGCATTCATGGCTTTTGTAATGCACAAAGTAAGGCACGGCATTTGCGAGGTACAAAGTAAAACATGGTTTGAACTTAGTTAACAGTTTATACATTCACGATAGTAGCGGTAGTAAACAAGAACGTCGGTCTAAGAACGTCGGTTGACCGACTAGGTTGCAAACTAGTCGGTCGGCAATGCTTCTTTAACCGACTAACTCATCAACTATTTTTGACACTAGTTACTGTTTACTCTTAGTCGGTCTAAGAACGTTCATTGACCGATTAGATGTCAAACTAGTCGGTCAGTAGTTGTTCTTTGACCGACTAACTCCTAGTTCAGGTTTTCGACTGGAGTTACTGTTTACACTTAGTCGGTCTGCGTTGGTCAACCGACCGACTAGTTCTCAAACTAGTCGGTCAACAGTTGTTCCTTGACCGACTAAGCAGTGCTGTAAACCCTAGTTTTGCCCTAGCCGCCACCAAACTCTATAAATACCCCTCCAAACGTTTTCTTCTCCTCCCTCACGACCTAAAACCCTTCCTTTGAGCCCCCATCTCCCTCAAACCCTATTTCCTTCATCCAAGCTCATCCTCCATCATCCAAACCCTCCCCCCACTCATTCCACCTCTCATCTTCCCCAAATCTCCATCAAACCCCCAAAAATCCCCCAAAACCCTATCTCTCCAAACTTCTCCAATCATTTCCAGATCTGAACCCTAGGTTCCCCGGAGCGTTTCTTCCGTCGCCGTGGTTGCTCGGCGTTATTCTTCCGTTCCCTATGCGGTAATACTCGATTCCTTTAATTTTAGCATAACCCACATTGACATTGTGAAACCCTAATAAAATGGATGGTTAGATGATTAGGGTTCTAATAAGAAACCTATTTAGGATCATTGTGCTAATAATTGTTTTGCCATAACAGTGAATCATTCCGTAGTTAGCTTGTGTGACGATCTCCATTGCTCGTCAATCCCGGTATCTGGCAAGTGAAACTTGCATCTCTTGATTTGGGCCATGTCTTAGGCCATTTACCTTGCTTTAGCGTAAAAGAGAGTAGACGGTGAAAGGATAGCCGTTTAGACGCCTTTGACCTAGCTTGACAACGAAGCTTGGTCCGTCACCTTCATCATGCTTGTATGTCACGTTTACTTTCCCTTAACGGTACGCGTATCAAATGTTCATGTCATCCATGCATCCTTAACTGCTATTGCATTTTGCCTGTCATGTTTAATTTAAATAAACGGTACGCGAATATCTGTTCATGTCATTGCATTTTGCCTGTCACGTTTAAATACAATTAACGGTACGCGTATTAACTGCTCATGTCATTGCATGCTTGAATACTCATCGTGATTGCGTAGCTTTGCTACATACTTGTACTATTGTTCCGGCTAGGCACCCACCTTGCGTGGGCACAATCCTATGCCACTTGCACTTTCTGGCTCGTGCTCCAGAAGACGAGCTCAACACAGCATGCGGGCAATAGGGCACTCGTTGAGTGACCCCTTGTACTTGATAACTTGAACCCAGCCTGCGGGCAAAGGGCACTCGTTAAGTGATCCCTTGTACTTGCACTTGTTACTTGACATTACATGTCACTACAACCACTTGCCACTTGTACTCTCCTTTACTCTACTTGTTACCACCTTACTTTACTTGCCATGCACCATATTTTAACTGCTAGGTTGCTAGTCTACCATTATTTCCGTTTCCTTGCACAAGTCTTTCGACTTGCTGACATGTGTCCCTTTTCTCTTTTGGGTGACACATGTTAGAGCCCGAGCCTGAGTTACTTGCTGAGGACGTGGTGTTCGCTGACGCTGAGTCAGGGCCCGCGTTGATCGAGGACTACATTAATACTGGGGATCAGTCTTAATGTCCTTGTTTAGCTTCTTTGTTAGGCTGCTTAATTATCGATGCGTGGCACCTAGTTTGATACTCTGTTATGTTTGTGTTATTTTGTTGGCCTTGTTCTGGGCCTTAGACTCTTTTCTGTTAGCCTGGTGGCTTTTCTGTGATGTTGAATATTTTGTGGACAAACTTTGGGATTGGTATTTCATATCTGCCTCTTTATTATTATTGTTGTTATTCCTTTTGCGATTACAGGGACCTGCTATTACTAAATTGACGCTTATCGGGTTTGGGGCTTCACAGCTCCTCTCTCGTGCGGACCTTCTCACGTCTCGCCTCCATTTTAGGGAAGCGGGTCGTGACAGGTTTTAGTGGTGGCCCATGCAGGTCACTCTGTAACCGCAATTATCAGAGATAACAATAATAATATAAGATTGTCCAACAAATAAATTCGATATCCGAGTCATAAGCTATGAGTCTAATCTGCTTCGTTTTATGTGTCACTAGATGGCAGGAAGGCGATTCACCCGTGGTGGAGGTAGTGGTGCGCCCCCTCATGACGAGGAGCCTGAGCGGGAACCCACCAACGGTGAGATGATGCGGATGATGATCCAGATGATGCAGGTGTAGCAGGGCGTGCTCCTGCACGTCCAGAATGCTCCACTTGCTCGAGCTGCCTGGGCTCTTTCGGATGTCCCTCGCTCCGGGCCGGGAGCGAAGCAATTTTGGGAGCTGGGTCCGCATATTTTGATGGATCTGAGGGTCCTCTGGCTGCCGACGAGTGGATAAGGAACATTGAGGATAACTTGGCAATGGCGAAGATTAACCCGGCTGGATGGGTTGATTTGGCTAAGAGGCAGCTGAAGGACAACGCCAGGAATTAGTGGGATGCTGAAGAGAAGATGCTGGTGGAGCCGATCGTCTGGGCTACCTTCAAGTCCAGATTTGATGGAGAGTTCTTCCCGAAAGCTGCTAGGCAGGTGATGCTGCAGCGCTTTATAGATCTGAAGAAGGGGAGCTTGTGGGTGGATCAGTACTACCAGGAGTTCACGAGGCTCAGTCGGTTTGCACCAAGGATGGTGCAGTATGCCGATGAGAAAGCTCAGTGATTTCTTCAGGGACTTGCCTTGGAGCTTCATAGCTTTGTGACCTCTTCTGACCTGGAGACATATCAGAAGGTTCTGATTGCTGCGAGGCGACAAGAGTTGAATTTGAATCAGAGGAAGGGACATGTTTCCGCAGCTGGGAAGAGGCCTATGGAGCAGGCCAGGGCGGTGGTTAGGCCTGGTTTCAAGCCTAATCATCCGGTGCAGTTCAAGAGGCCAGGAGGGCCTATTATGAAGACTTGCCATTTCTGTGGCAAGACTGGACACCTCAGGGATCAGTGTAGGAGGTTTCTAGGACAGTGCATTGTCTGCGGAGATCCTGCCCACACCATTCGGGAGTGTCCGACGTCGAGGCAGCCTTGGCGGGCTCCTATTGCAGCACAGCCGTTGTAGCAGCGAGCTCCTGTGCCCGTTGGACATGGAGCGCCTCTTGTTCCACAGAGACAGGCTTTTCGGCAGGCTGTTCCGCCGAGAGGGCAGGCCTTTCTGATGACTGAGGAGGAGAGCATGGCCGTGGATGAGGTTATTACAGGTAACACGCATTCTAGCTATTTAACTTCCTTAGTTAGTTTGATCTTTGATTATGTTGGTTGCTTGCTCATGATTGCTGCAAGACTAGGAATTGATTGTTAATTGCTTGTTAGGTGTGGTTTTGGTTTGCACATTTCCTGCACGAGTCCTCTTTGACTCTGGTGCATCGATGTGCATTTTGGCTCGGAGCTTCGTGGAGAAGAATTCCTTGTCGATGTCCTCTCTTCCTAAGAGTTGGAATATCGTCATAGGGAACGGTGTAGTCTCGGTGCATCGTGGGTGCAATTCTTGCCCGTTGGTGGTTTGTGGACGTGAGCTTTGTGCTGATTTCATTGTCCACGACATCATCAATTACGATGCGGTCCTTGGGATGGATTGGCTTGCGAGCTTCTATGCTACAATTGACTGTCGGAGGAAGAAGGTGGTGTTCGAGATCTCCGGACATCCGGTATTTGAGTTTAGTCATGGTAGCAGTTCGCTGGGTCCGGTCAGATTTCGGGCCAGACCAGTGGATGTCGTGGCTATGCAGATGGAGTTGGAGTGGCCAGCTGTGGTGCGAGATTTTGGACTCGTTGAGTGACCCCTTGTACTTGATAACTTGAACCCAGCCTGCGGGCAAAGGGCACTCGTTGAGTGATCCCTTGTACTTGCACTTGTTACTTGACATTACATGTCACTACAACCACTTGCCACTTGTACTCTCCTTTACTCTACTTGTTACCACCTTACTTTACTTGCCATGCACCATATTTTAACTGCTAGGTTGCTAGTCTACCATTATTTCCGTTTCCTTGCACAAGTCTTTCGACTTGCTGACATGTGCCCCTTTTCTCTTTTGGGTGACACATGTTAGAGCCCGAGCCTGAGTTACTTGCAGAGGACGTGGTGTTCGATGACGCTGAGTCAGGGCCCGCGTTGATCGAGGACTACATTGATACTGGGGATCAGTCTTAGTGTCCTTGTTTAGCTTCTTTGTTAGGCTGCTTAATTGTCGGTGAGTGGCACCTAGTTTGATACTCTATTATGTTTGTGTTATTTTGTTGGCCTTGTTCTGGGCCTTAGACTCTTTTCTGTTAGCCTGGTGTCTTTTCTGTGATGTTGAATATTTTGTGGACAAACTTTGGGATTGGTATTTCATATCTGCCTCTTTATTATTATTGTTGTTATTCCTTTTGCGATTACAGGGACCTGCTATTACTAAATTGACGCTTATCGGGTTTGGGGCTTCACAGCTCCTCTCTCGTGCGGACCTTCTCACGTCTCGCCTCCATTTTAGGGAAGCGGTTCGTGAGAAGATCCGGGCGGCGATGGGTTTGGGGATGGCGCTGGTCGGCGGTTGCGCTGGGGATGGCGACGGCGGATCCAAAGATGCGGCGGCGGCGGCGGTCCGATCGCTGGGAGATCCGGGTGGCGGATCTTGGGGCAGTCTGTGGCTTCTCGAGGCTGAGCGACGATCGAGGGGCTCAGGCGAGATTGAGCGTGGCGGTGGTCTGATCTGGGCTCGGGCGGCGGTCCAAGGCGCAGCGGAGCGATAGAGGGGGGTGGCTCGCTGGGGATTTGTGGCGGAGATCGGGGCTGATGCGAGGTGGTCACCGGAGAGGGGAGAGGCGAAGGGCGGACGCGATCGGGGCAGAGCGCTGATTTGGGTCGGGGATGAAGTTGATATAGGAGATGGCGGTGGTCGAACGGGGCTGTCGGCTGCTGGTCTGCTGGCGGAGGGAGACCGGAGATCGGGAGGGAGAGGAGCTATGGCACGGTTTGGGCAGGCTGGGGTCGCGGTAGTGTAGATGGGGAGCTGGTCGAAGGCTGTAACGACTGCTTTTCATGTATTTGGATTTATTATAATATAATATATGTTTTGGTGAATTTTCTCCTCATGTGTGGTTTTCGTCTCCGTAGCTTTCATTTTCGATCGATTCGTCGTATTTTCTCGTTTCTTCCTTAGGATTGTCGATTTTGAAGTATGTCATTCGTGACGGACTTCATAACGGTCGTATCTTACTATTAGATCAAGCCTAGGAGTCTTAGGAATCGATCCCGGGGCCCCGCGCTCTGTATCGGAACTTTTTGTGCTTGTTAGCCGGCATAAGAAGGGGCACCGACCGACTAGATGACGATCCAGTCGGTCGGCAATCCTTCTTGGACCGACTAGTTGGCTTTCTAAATTTCTCAGGAGTTACTGTTTATCGTTACTCGGTCTAAGAACGTTGGTTGACCGACTAGGTTGCAAACTAGTCGGTCGACAATGCTTCTTTAACCGACTAACACATCATCTAATTTTAGTATCAGTTACTGTTTACTCTTATTCGGTCTAAGAACGTTCATCGACCGACTAGATGCTAAACTAGTCGGTCAGTAATTGTTCATGGACCGACTAATTCTAAATCCTATTTTCGTTCAGAAGTTACTGTTTACACTTAGTCGGTCTGCGTTGGTCGACCGACCGACTAGTTGCCAAACTAGTCGGTCAGTGGTTGCTCTTTGACCGACTAACCTGTGTTAAAACCCTAATTTCTGGGCAGCCGCCAGCCCATCCTATTTAAACCCATCCCAAACGATTTCATCTTCCTCCACTCGACCCTAAACCCTAAAATCTCCCCCTTTGAGCCCCCATCTTCCTCCAAGCCCTATTTCTTCATCCCAAGCCCTAAATCCATCATCCAAACCATCCATCCACTCTATCTACCTCTCATTTTCCCCAAATCTCCACCAAAATCCCCAAAATCCCCAAAATCCCCCATAACCCTAGTTTCCCAAACTTCTCCATTCGTTTCCAGATCTGATCCTAGGGTTCTCCGGAGTGTTTCTTCCGCCTCTTTTCGGTAAGAAATCGATCCCTTGGTGTTTTCATAACCTATTTGTATTTTTATGAAACCCTAATGAAATTTCACGTTGTTTGATGATTGTTCCCCATAACAGCGATTTCCCCGTAGAATAGCATCCGCGAGACGAACCTTCGTGATCGTCATCCCCGGTGCTAGGCAAGTGAAACTTGCCACTTAGGGTTTAGGCCATGTTTTAGGCCATTTGCTTGTTGTAGGCATAAAAGAGGCTAGGCGACGAAATGATACTCGCCTAGGCGCAAATTGGGGAACTAGCTTGACAACGAATCTAGTCCCGACATTTAGCATGTTGCACAATTACCATGTCATGTTTACTTTCCATTAACGGTACGCAAATTAATTGTCATGTCATTGCATTCTTTGGTGATCCCGTGATTGCGTAGCATCGCTACAAAACTGATAGTTCCTGGCTCGTGACTAGAAGCGAGCATAATGAGTTGCTAACCCCAACGCTCGATATTGAGGCTAGGTGTCCCCTACGCCATACTTGTGTTTCCTGGCTCGTGACCAGAAGCGAGCATAATGAGTTGCTAACCCCAACGCTCGATATATTGAATTGTGAACTTGGAAAACAAGCTCCCGTGCGGGGAAACCCTGGCTCACTTGCTGGGCTCATGTGCAGGGACCCTGGCTTGTTTACGTGTGGGATGGGGTAAGGGTTAAGCAGCCATTCAACTGGGGGTCTGCCTGATCAGCAACTGCAGTTGTAAGGCGTAGACTCTAGGGTGGGGTAGTGTTTAGTGCTGATCGGTGTGAATGATGAACCATTCAGCTGAAGGGCGTAAACATCTACAAACAACAGTGAAACGTGAATTGTGTTTAGTGCCGATCGGTGTGAATGATGTACCATTCAGCTGAAGGGCGTAAACACCTACAAAACAATGTGAATTGATTGAGAATGTTAGTAGCTTGGCTACTCTTGTCTTGTCCCGATGCTTGTTCTATTGTACTTACTGTTCACCATGTCTTAATTGTGCACTCATGTTATAACTGCCATGTCATGCATACTAAAACTGTTAGGTTGCTAGTTGCCTTACTTTTAGTTTCCTTGCCCAAGTCTTTTAGACTTACTGACATGTGCCCCTTTACTCTTTTGGGTGACACATGTTAGATCCTGAGCCTGAGTACCTTGTTGAGGACGAGGTGTTTGCTGACGCCGAGCCCGAGCTTGTGTTTGACGGGGAGTACGTGGACACTGGGGACCAGTCCTAGTGTTTTCGTTGTGTTTCCCTTTTGTTTAGACAGTTGTTTTGTTATCGGTGCGTAGCACCTATACTTTGTTATGTCGCTGCTTTTGTCGGCCTTGTTCTGGGCCTTTAGACTCTTTCTTTTAGACTGGTGGCTTTTCTGGATGTTGGACTTATTTTCATGTTGGAAAATTTATGAGATGTGAGATTTTATTTCTGTCTCTCCTTGTGTTATTATTGTTGTTCCATTGTGGTTACAGGGACCTGCTTATGTTTTATTGACGCTTATCGGGTTTGGGGCTTCACAGCTCCACTCTCGTGCGGGCCTTTTCACGTTTCGCCTCCATTTTAGGGAAGCGGGTCGTGACAGGTTTTGTTGGTGGCCCATGTAGGTCCTTCTGTAACTGCGATTTTTGGAATGACGATAATAATATTAGAATGTCCAATAAACTAAGTTCGACGTCCGATGTCATAAGATATGAGTCTAATCTGATTCGTTTTCTGTGTCATTAGATGGCAGGAAGGCGTTTCACCCGTGGTGGGGGCAGTGGTGCGCTCCCTCATGATGAGGAGCCTGAGCAGGAACCCACCAGCGGTGAGATGATGCGGATGATGCTCCAGATAATGCAAGTGCAGCAGGGCGTGCTTCTGCAAGTCCAGAATGCTCCACTTGCTCGAGCTGCCCGGGCTCTTCCGGATGCCCCTCGCTCTGAGCCAGGAGCGAAGCAATTTCGGGAGCTGGGTCCTGTATATTTTGATGGTTCTGAGGGTCCTCTGGCTGCCGATGAGTGGATTCGGAACATCGAGGACAATCTGAAGATGGCCAAGATCACCCTGGCTGCATGGGTTGATTTGGCGAAGAGGCAACTCAAGGATAATGCTCGGAATTGGTGGGATGCGGAAGAGAAGATGTTGGTGGAGCCGATAGCTTGGGCTACCTTCAAGGCAAGATTTGAGGGTGAGTTCTTCCCGAAAGCTGCCAGGGAAGAGATGCTGCAGCGTTTTATCGATTTGAAGCAGGGGAGCTCGTCGGTGGACATGTATCACCAAGAGTTCATGAGGCTGAGTCGGTTTGCACCAAAGATGGTGCAGGACGCTGAGAAGAGAGCTCAGAGGTTCCTGCAGGGGCTTGCTTCGGAGCTCCAGAGTTTTGTGACCTCTTCTGACCGGGAGTCTTATTAAAAGTTTCTAGTAGCAACCAAGAGGCAGGAGCTGCTCGTGAACCAGAGGAGAGGGTCTGTTGTTGGTGCTGGGAAGAGGCCTGTGGAACAGGCGAGAGCTGTGGTTAGACCTGGATTCAGGCCTAATCAGTCTGCTCAGTTTAAGAGGCCAGGAGGGCCTATTCTGAAGTCTTGCCATTTCTGCGGCAAGCCTAGCCACGTTAAGGATTAGTGTCGGAAGTTTTTGGGCCAGTGTCTGGTTTGTGGTGATGCTTCCCATGTCGCGAGGGATTGTCGGCATGCGGGTCCGTTGCGGAGGGCACCTGTTGCAGCTCAGCCGTTGCAGCAGCGAGCGTCTGTTCCTACTGGTCGTTGAGCAGCTCTTGTTCCACAGAGGCAGGCTTTTCAGCAGGCTGTTCCGCCGAGGAGGCAGGCTTTTCTGATGACCGCTGTGGAGAGCGAGGCTGTGGATGAGGTTATCGCAGGTAATCCTAAATCTAGCTGTTACTTTCCTAGCTGGTTTGGGATTGTTAGATTGTGTTGTTTGTTTGAACATGATTGTTTGCTAGACTAGGGTTTGATTGTAAATTGCTTGTTAGGTGTGGTTTTGGTGTGCACATTTCCTGCACGGGTCCTCTTTGACTCTGGTGCATCGATGTGCATTATTTCTCGGAGCTTCGTGGAGAGGCATTCCTTGTCGACGTCCCCTCTTCCAAAGAGTTGGAATATCGTTACAGGGAATGGCGTGGTCTCGGTGCATCGTGGATGCAATTCTTGTTCGTTGGTGGTCTGTGGACATGAGCTTTTCGCTGATTTCATTGTCCACGACATCATCAACTATGATGCAGTTCTTGGGATGGACTGGCTTGCGAGCTTCTATGCTACGATCGACTGTCGAAGGAAGAAGGTGGTGTTCGAGATTCCCGGACATCCAGTATTTGAGTTCAGTCGTGGTAGCAGTTCGCTTGGTCCTGTCAGATTTCGGGCCAGGCCGGTGGAGGCTGTGGCTATGCAGATGGAGTTGGAGTGGCCAGCTGTGGTGCGAGATTTTGGCGACGTCTTCCCCGAGGAGATGTCTGGTTTGCCACCTGATCAAGCCCTAGAATTTTCTATCGATCTTGTTCCAGGTGCGCAGCCGATTTTGAAGGCGCCGTATCGTATGGCACCTGCAGAATTGGAAGAGTTGCGGAGGCAGTTGGATGAGCTCTTGCAGAAGGGTTATATTAATCCTAGCGTGTCTCCGTGGGGAGCACCGGTATTGCTGGTTAAGAAGAAGGATGGTTCGCGTCGCATGTGCGTGGACTATCGGGAGTTGAATGCGGTGACCAATAAGAATAAATACCCGTTGCCTCGCATTGATGATATTTTTGATCAGCTTGGAGGTTCGAGGGTGTTTTCTAAATTGGATTTGAGGAGTGGTTACCATCAGTTGAAGGTGAAGAAGGATGATGTCCCGAAGACAGCGTTCAGGACGAAGTATGGACACTATGAGTTCGTGGTTATGCCTTTCGGCGTAACTAACGTGCCCGCAGTTTTCATGAATCTGATGAACCTGATTTTCTACGACTTTTTGGATAAGTTTGTCGTTATCTTTATTGACGACATTCTGATCTATTCGAAGTCGGAGGAAGAGCATGCCTCGCACTTAAGGACGGTGTTGGAGATTTTGAGGAAGCATCAATTGTATGCTAAGTTTTCGAAGTGCGAGTTTTGGCTGGATAGAGTTGCTTTTCTCGGTCACGTGGTGACTGGAGATGGTATTTCTGTGGATCCTGAGAAGATTAGGGCCATCAGGGAGTGGCCTGTTCCGTCGTCTGCGTCTGAGACTCGGAGTTTCCTTGGACTTCCTGGTTATTACCGGCGATTCATTAAGGACTTTTCTCGTATTGCTGAGCCGATGACCAGGTTGACGCGGAAGGATGTTGCATTTGTTTGGTCGGGTGATTGTGAGAGTGCTTTTGGTATTCTGAAGAAGAGGTTGACGACAGCCCCTATTCTTGTTGTGCCTGATCGCAGCGGTGGATTTGAGATCTTTTGCGATGCTTCTGTCAAGGGTCTCGGTTGCTTGTTGCATCAGCATGGGCATGTTGTGGCGTATGCGTCTCGTCAGCTTAAGGTTCATGAGAAGAATTACCCGACGCATGATTTGGAGTTGGCTGCCGTTGTGTTTGCTCTTAAGATTTGGAGGCACTTCCTGCTGAGTGAGAAAGTGAAGATTTTCACCGATCACAAAAGTTTGAAGTACATTTTCATTCAGAAGGAGCTCAACATGCGACAGCGTCGATGGTTGGAGCTTATGGCAGATTATGAGATTGATTTGCAGTATCACCCTGGCAAGGTGAATGTGGTTCCAGATGCTTTGAGTAGGCTTCCAGCGGTGATGATTTTGACCTCGCAGTGGAGATTGCGGCAGGATTTCTGCGGGTCGGGTGTCGAGATTGTTCTTCCTGGGGAGGCTTCGTCGTTGATGTACATGCAGGTACAGTCGACGATCGTGGATCAGATTAAGGCTGGCCAGGCTGAGGATCCGAAGCTGGTGAAGATTCGGGAGCAGGTGGAAGCCGGTCTGCGGAATGATTTTTTGATTCATGAGGATGGCTCGCTGAGGTTTGGGGCCAGGTTGTGTGTGCCAGCTGGGGATATCAGAGAGGAGTTGATGGTGGAGGCACACAGTTCGCCGTATTCTGTGCATCCTGGTGGAACCAAGATGTACCAGGATCTTCGTCTGAATTATTGGTGGCATGGTATGAAGAGGAGTGTGGCTCGAAGTGTAGCCAAGTGGTTGGTTTGCCAGCAAGTGAAGGCGGAGCATCAGCGTACGGCCGGGTTGCTACAACCGCTTCTGATTCCGGAGTGGAAGTGGCAACACATCACTATGGATTTCGTGACTGGACTACCTCGGAGTCCGAAGCAGAATGACGCGATTTGGGTGATCGTAGATCGATTGACCAAATCTGCGCACTTTATTCCGTTCCGAGTGGGACAGTCCACTGAGGCGCTAGCAAGGAGATATATGGAGGTAAAATTCTTTTACTCTCCGTTTTTATTTCCTTTTCCCTAGTGTGGATAGTGATGTAACGTGAATCGTGCAGGAGGTTGTGCGACTTCATGGAGTCCCCGTGAGTATCGTGTCTGACAGAGACACGAGGTTCACATCTCAGTTCTGGTAGAGTTTGCAGAAGAGCTTGGGTACGCGTCTGAGTTTCAGCACAGCGTACCATCTGCAGACGGATCGCCAGTCCGAGAGGACGATTCAGATTTTGGAAGACATGCTGAGGGCGTGCATGTTGGATTTCAAGGGTTCGTGGGAGGACCATCTGCATTTGGTGGAGTTCTCTTACAACAACAGCTTCCAGGCGAGTATTGGCATGGCGCCTTTCGCCGCTCTTTATGGGAGGAAATGTCGATCGCCATTGAGTTGGGATGACGTTGGTGATCGGGAGTTGTTGGGACCTGAGATGATCGTGGAGGCCGTGGAGATCGTTAGGAATATTCGGGAGAGGTTGAGAATTGTTCAGGACCGTTTTAAACATTGGGCGGATGCTAAACGTCGTCCTTTGGAGTTTCAGCCGGGCGACCATGTGTTCTTGAAGATTTCCCCGAATCGTGGTGTGATTCGTTTCGGGAAGCGTGGGAAGTTGAGCCCGCGATACATTGGACCGTTTGACATTTTGGAGAGGGTTGGCGAGGTAGCTTATCGCTTGGCCTTGCCGCCATCTTTGGAAGGAGTTCACAATGTTTTCCATGTGTCGCAGCTTCGTCGATACATTAGCGATTCGTCTCATGCTGTGGATTTTTCGGTGATTACCGTTCGCCCCGATATGACGTATGATCAGCATCCAGTGCAGATTCTGGACAGGCGTCAGAAATCGCTTCAGAACAAGATTGTCAATCTTGTGAGGGTGATGTGGCGACACGGCTCACCTGGAGAGTCTACTTGGGAGAATGAGGATGAGATGCGAGAGCGTTTCCCACTTTTGTTTCCGGACTCGTGAGTATTTGGAAATTCCGAGGACGGAATTTTTCTTAAGTTGGGGAGGATGTAACGACTGCTTTTCATGTATTTGGATTTATTATAATATTATATATGTTTTAGTGAATTTTCTCCTCATGTGTGGTTTTCGTCTCCGTAGCTTTCATTTTCGATCGATTCGTCGTATTTTCTCGTTTCTTCCTTAGGATTGTCGATTTCGAAGTATGTCATTCGTCACAGACTTCATAACGGTCGTATCTTACTATTAGATCAAGCCTAGGAGTCTTAGGAATCGATCCCGGGGCCCCGCGCTCCGTATTGGAACTTTTTGTGCTTGTTAGCCGGTATAAGAAGGGGCACCGACCGACTAGATGACGATCCAGTCGGTCGGCAATCCTTCTTGGACCGACTAGTTGGCTTTCTAAATTTCTCAGGAGTTACTGTTTATCGTTAGTCGGTCTAAGAACGTTGGTTGACTGACTAGGTTGCAAACTAGTCGGTCGGCAATGCTTCTTTAACCGACTAACACATCATCTAATTTTAGTATCAGTTACTGTTTACTCTTAGTCGGTCTAAGAACGTTCATCGACCGATTAGATGCTAATCTAGTCGGTCAGTAATTGTTCATGGACCGACTAATTCTAAATCCTATTTTCGTTCAGAAGTTACTGTTTACACTTAGTCGGTCTGCGTTGGTCGACCGATCGACTAGTTGCCAAACTAGTCAGTCAGTGGTTGCTCTTTGACCGACTAACCTGTGTTAAAACCCTAATTTCTGGGCAGCCGCCAGCCCATCCTATTTAAACCCATCCCAAACGATTTCATCTTCCTCCACTCGACCCTAAACCCTAAAATCTCCCCCTTTGAGCCCCCATCTTCCTCCAAGCCCTATTTCTTCATCCCAAGCCCTAAATCCATCATCCAAACCATCCATCCACTCTATCTACCTCTCATTTTCCCCAAATCTCCACCAAAATCCCCAAAATCCCCAAAATCCCCCATAACCCTAGTTTTCCAAACTTCTCCATTCGTTTCCAGATCTGATCCTAAGGTTCTCCGGAGTGTTTCTTCCGCCTCCTTTCGGTAAGAAATCGATCCCTTGGTGTTTTCATAACCTATTTGTATTTTTATGAAACCCTAATGAAATTTCACGTTGTTTGATGATTGTTCCCCATAACAGCGATTTCCCCGTAGAATAGCATCCGCGAGACGAACCTTCGTGATCGTCATCCCCGGTGCTAGGCAAGTGAAACTTGCCACTTAGGGTTTAGGCCATGTTTTAGGACATTTTCTTGTTGTAGGCGTAAAAGAGGCTAGGCGACGAAATGATACTCGCCTAGGCGCAAATTGGGGAACTAGCTTGACAACGAAGCTAGTCCCGACATTTAGCATGTTGCACAATTACCATGTCATGTTTACTTTCCATTAACGGTACACGAATTAATTGTCATGTCATTGCATTCTTTGGTGATCCCGTGATTGCGTATCATCGCTACAAAACTGATAGTTCCTGGCTCGTGACCAGAAGCGAGCATAATGAGTTGCTAACCCCAACGCTCGATATTGAGGCTAGGTGTCCCCTACGCCATACTTGTGTTTCCTGGCTCATGACCAGAAGCGAGCATAATGAGTTGCTAACCCCAACGCTCGATATATTGAATTGTGAAATTGGAAAACAAGCTCCCGTGCGGGGCAACCCTGGCTCACTTGCTGGGCTCATGTGCAGGGACCCTGGCTTGTTTACGTGTGGGATGGGGTAAGGGTTAAGCGGCCATTCAACTGGGGGTCTGCCTGATCAGCAACTGCAGTTGTAAGGCGTAAACTCTGGGGTGGGGTAGTGTTTAGTGCCGATCGGTGTGAATGATGAACCATTCAGCTGAAGGGCGTAAACATCTACAAACAACAGTGAAACGTGAATTGTGTTTAGTGCCGATCGGTGTGAATGATGTACCATTCAGCTGAAGGGCGTAATCACCTACAAAACAATGTGAATTGATTGAGAATGTTAGTAGCTTGGCTACTCTTGTCTTGTCCCGATGCTTGTTCTATTGTACTTACTGTTCACCATGTCTTAATTGTGCACTCATGTTATAACTGCCATATCATGCATACTAAAGCTGTTAGGTTGCTAGTTGCCTTACTTTCAGTTTCCTTGCCCAAGTCTTTTAGACTTGCTGACATGTGCCCCTTTACTCTTTTGGGTGACACATGTTAGATCCTGAGCCTGAGTACCTTGTTGAGGACGAGGTGTTTGCTGACGCCGAGCCCGAGCTTGTGTTTGACGGGGAGTACGTGGACACTGGGGACCAGTCCTAGTGTTTTCGTTGTGTTTCCCTTTTGTTTAGACAGTTGTTTTGTTATCGGTGCGTAGCACCTATACTTTGTTATGTCGCTGCTTTTGTCGGCCTGGTTCTGGGGCTTTAGACTCTTTCTTTTAGCCTGGTGGCTTTTTTGGATGTTGGACTTATTTTCATGTTGGACAATTTATGAGATGTGAGATTTTATTTCTGTCTATCCTTGTGTTATTATTGTTGTTCCATTGTGGTTACAGGGACCTGCTTATGTTTTATTGACGCTTATCGGGTTTGGGGCTTCACAGCTCCACTCTCGTGCGGACCTTTTCACGTCTCGCCTCCATTTTAGGGAAGCGGGTCGTAACAAAGGCCGATTCGACATAGGGGAGGGTGACTTAGTGGTGACGGGCTGATGTACTGCGAGAGAACAGGGGAGGGCTCGGCGATGGGAGGAGATGTGGTGAAGTTGCTGTCGGTACGGTTGGCCGGGAGATGGTGCAGTGGAGAGGACAAGGCGGCGCCGGTGTCTGTAGGCGAAGGAGGGCTGGAGTGTGAAGGCCTCGGGGCTGGGGTTCACGTCGTTGCTGGGCGAGGTTGCCGTGCGATGTGCCGGTGTTGCGGAGATAGGTGCAGCTACGGGGGGTTTGGACGGTGGAGGAGGCGGACGAGAGGCGGCTGAGGAGGGAGGCGGTGTGAGGAGGACGACGGCTAACCCGCCGGCGTGAGCTTCGAAGAGGGTGGACGTCGGATTTCTGAGTTTGGGTGAGGGGGAGGCCTAAGCAGATGGTTTGTTTTTTAAATTAATAAGAAAAGGCCTTGGTTTAGAGGAGAAGAAGAGGGGTGCGTACGAAAACAATAGGAAACCCAATTATTATAAGCAGCTGTGTGAGATTTGGAAATGAAATGGGTTTAATAATAATTAAGAGATCTAAATCTTGGGAGAACATGGAAACCAACGAGAATATTAGAAAGTAATTTGAATTCTTGTCAATAGAATTAATAAGGGGAAATTAGAGCTAATTAATCAGATTTAAATGGGATGAAAGAAGGAAAGTTTTTGAATGACAATATTAATTAGAGAAATTAATATTAAGAGATAAAAAGGAAATATGGAAAAGAAAATGATTTGTTTTATTTAATAATTGATTAGGAAAAATTAATAGTAAAACTAAAGGGGAAAGTTTTTGAAATAAAAAAAGATTTTCTTTTATAAAATACTTATCATGGAATTAAAAACAAATGTAATTAGGAAGGCTGAATAATAATGTGGGTTAATTACAGAATAATCACAAATAAGTTATAGACTTTATTACGGTTAAAATAAGAAAGTTTGAAACCATTTTAATTATTAGGGGAAATTAACAGTAATAGCCATTAGAGGAAGGTTTTTGAAATTAAAAGATTTGCTTTTAAATAGGATTCATTAGGGAAATAAAGCTAGATAATTTAGGAAGTTTTTATAAAGGAAAAATAAATTTGAAGTTGGATTTTGGAAAGTATTTGAATAGCATCATTAATAGGGAAAATAATGGGTAAGAGGAAAAAGGAAGGTTTGAAAATTAGAATTAAAAGAGAGGGTTTAATGGGAGAAATAAAAGGAATGGACAATAAGTAATTATAATTAAAATATGGTTTTATTAAGAGAATACAAGTTAATCAATAGGTTTTAATAGCATCTAATAAGGAAAGTTTTTCAAACGTTTAAAAAAGATTAAATCCAAATTTGAATTTTGAAATGAAAATTAAAACAGATTTTAAGAGGAGGCAAAAATAATTATAATGAAAGGGTTATAATAGGAAAGCTTCCAACATTAAAAGTTTAAATTTGAATCTGCATTAAAAACGGATCTTTTTAAAAGAGGCATTTAAAAGTAATTATAATAAAGGGTTTATATAATGAAAATGTTTTGAAATAATATTAGTATTAAGTGAGTCTAATTTAGGAGGATTTAGAGCCATCTGATTAGGTTTAAATTGGTCTAAAAAGGGAAGGCTGCTTTTGAATTTCAAAAGTTTAAAAAGATTAGAAGTTTGAATTTTAATTCAAATTTTGAATCGAAGGTTTAAAATATAACTATAAGAAAAGACATTTAAAAATAATTTTAGAAATGATAATAATAATAATAATAAGTATGAGACAAAATAGAAGTACGGGGACAAAACATCTAACAACGGATACGAAAAAAAATATACGGAAGAAATCGTATAGATAAAAACATGTCGTTACAGACCACCTGACAAAAGCACGCCTGACACATTCGGAATTGACGCCAATGGTCGGATCCCTGACATCCTGACACCACCATCTCAGCAAACGCAACCGACTCCAGCAGACTATAAATACCCCTTCTCCTCCAACGAGAAAGAGGCTGGATAATTGATAACAAACTCATAACACATCTAGTTACATTCAAGGCCGAATATCCTCCACATATTCGTGCCTTCCACACTAGTGCGCCATGCTAGCACCGATCTGCCTTTAAGATCGCCCTTCATGTCCGACATCTTTTCTCAGTCATCTACTGACTTACGCATCAGAAGGGCTGCAGGCTGACAGCTGGCCCAGCCTTTCTGACAAATTGCTCTTCTTATAGAAAGTTTTTCCTTGCTGCCAACAGATGAGCGACCTTCATCAACCAGTGAGCGACCTTCACTAACCAGCGAGCGACCTTCACCATCTGGCGGGTGAACTAAAGAACCGTATCCTCAATCACCCTCAGACATCAGTTAACCTCGCCATCACCTCCAAATACTTGTAACCATCATGCCCTTGGTTCCCTACATCAATACAAATTCATTGTAGCAGGTTTTACCCCACAACAGTTGGTGCCATCAGTGGAAACTTAGGGTCACACCCTTGCCAAACCCCACTAAGTTCAATCCCAGTCCTGACAGGGGAAAACAACCCAAGGAGGACGAGCCACGTCCTCTCGGAGGGTCCTCCATAGTAGATGTACCCCCTGAGGGGGCAGTGGAGGCAATTCAAGCCTCGGCTCGTGCTGTTCACCAAGGCTTTGAATCCTTCACGAAGATGATAAATGACTGGGGCGCAGGTGGGGCCGGGATGTCCACCGTCCCCCTTGCACCCCTGAACGTGAGGTGCAGCCTCACCCTCAGATCGAAGAAGAATCACCCACCCGACGGAGGGGATCGACGAAGAGATAACGGTCCAGCAAAGACTCCTCGATGCTGAGATGAATGCCGCTCGTTAGAGGTGACTTGAGGAAGAAGCTGATGTCCAGCCGAGGCAACTTGATGACGAAGAGGAGGCCGCCGCCAAGCAGATTCAGGTCGATGAAGAAATAGCACATCGACAGCTGTGATTCATCATCGTTGTGCAAGAAAGGCTCCGGGAGGAGAGCCGTAGGATCCCGAAGGTGTCACCTTCGATTTAATGACACACCTGTAGCCTTCCACTGGTGGATATCTCACCGCTTAGAGGGAGCACCCACCAGACGGCCCACCCATCTCCCAGACATGACAATCGTTGGTGACGAGGCTGCAATCAAAGCAGGACTCCCAAAAGGTGGGGAAGGAACGTCACTGAGCGCTGAGGCGGCTCATCGAGTGACTCTGGTGATGAGCGTGGTGGTCGAGGTGGCCATAACGATCTGCGAGGATCACCTGCATGCACAGAAGAATCATCGACACGACCTCCCCACCCAGAAGTGGATAACCCCCTGGCCAGATGGGTGACCGCAGATCCGATCCATCATAGGTTCAAGCTTTCTCAGCTTGAACTATATGATGGTGCGGGAGATCCCCTCGAGCATGTACATCAGCACATGGGGACTATGGAAATTCAAGGCACGGATGATCTGCTCCTATGCCGAGGCTTCCAGATGACTCTAAAGAAGTCAGCACTAGAGTGGTACAATGGACTACCCATCCTCTTCGTCGAATTCTTTGACGATCTAGCCCACAAGTTCTGCCAGCAGTTCAGGGCAGGACACAGAAGGAAGAAGCCAATGGACTATCTGTTCTCGGTAGTCAAGAAAGAGGGGAAAACGATCAGAAAATTCTTGCATCGTTTCTAGGAAGAAAGGCTTAGCGTGGCAAGCTGCAGAGATGAGCTCACCATGGCGGCTTTCAAAATGGTGCTGACCAATCAGAGCCTACATAAGTCTCTCCTTCAAGATCCGCCCTTCGATCTAGATGCACTCTTCGCCCAGGTGGAGAGGTTCATGCTGAGCGAGGATGCTCTCAAAGTTAAGAAGGTGGCCGCCCCGGTTAACCATGCCGCAATGATCGACGACCTGATTGTTGATCAAGGTCGAATGACTGTAACGGCCACTTTTCGACCGTTCTTTTTTTGCGCGTACGACTCTTTTCGTGTGCGTATTTTATTTGGGCTCTTCTTGGATCCGGACTATACGAAGTGATATGTCGTTGTGACCGTATGGAAGAGTAGTTATTTGTGGGATTTTTAGTGAACGTCATTTCATGGGTCGTCCTCGCACAAATCAGGTTTGTTTACAGAGTCGTCGTAGCTTTAGACTTGGTTGCCGGATCTTTTATTTTTATGTTCATTTATCGTGGACCAAACACATGATTGACCAAAGTATCTCCAATCCTCTCTTCGACACGGTCATCTCGATCTTTTTTCCGTAATTTTTTAACACTCCTAGCCCACCCAAATCACTAATCAAAATTCAAGCCCGTTAAGCCCAATTAAATTCGAAATTTCTGTTGATAATCAAATCTTGGGAAGATTTGCACGTATCATGCAAATGATTCTGCCACTACCCTCACCCAACTTTACCCCCACTTCGTACCCCCTCATTGACCCTCTCTCCTAGTCACCCTTATTTATACCCCTCTTTAAAATGCATATAGCAAATCATCTCTTCAAAGTCTCAAAACAGGCCGAACAACAAACCCAACGCACAAAGCCATAGCCGTCAGATTTTGCTCCTCCTCCAGCTACAGACGGCTGCCCCTAGACTCCCATCTCTAACCACCAGGTTCTCCACCTTCTTCTCATCCATTCCTCCTCTCCAAGAGCCCCAAAACCCAAGAGATTTCAACCATGGTCGAAAATCTTTGAAGCTGTGCGCCATCGTCGAAAAACGCACGCCCGTTGACCGTCCACCGTCGTCTGTGACCGCCACCACCCCCACTCGACTCCTCTTTGACTCTTTGATCACCTGCAATCCCCCTTACCCTCTTCCCACACCTCTATCTCCTCGAAAACCTGTTGAAACCAAGCCCTATCGGCTGTTTTTGACAGATCTGCGCGATGATCTTCAAACGCTGTGCATGGCCACCTCCGACCACTTCTGGTGACTACTCCATTGTCGTTGGATTCTATTGAAATCTCTTAGCTACTGCAGTTTTCTTTTGACTCTTTTGATCGCTGTTTTTCTGCTGAGACGCACGACAACGACCGTTGCGTGAATCTGTCCTCTTCGTCTTCTCACGACTGCCCACCGCTGTATGCTGATGCCGTCGGCCACCCACCGGGTCGAGCAATCTCCATTGACCTACTTCAATCATCGACATCTCCCTTGGACCCTTGGAGTTCACGTGCATCTCCGTACTCATGTGTTTTTACCCGACGTCGCCGCCGTCGTGAAGATCCGTTGCGCTACCCACAACGGGAGAGAGATCGCCACTTGATCGCTGTTTTTGTGCCACCACCTCGCTGTCCAGAGGTGTCTCACTATGCTACCTGTGGCCGAGATGTTGCAGACGATGTCGATCCATCGCCGTTCAGACCCGACATCTGCTTTTTGAACGACGTCAAAAGGTTAGTCCTCTAACGCGTAGTAAGAACCCCCACCGTAGCAAAACGAAAACTTAAACCTAAAAATCGTCAAAAATAACTAAATTTCATTTCCACACCTTTAAAATGTTGCAAATATTAGACATCGATGAAGTACTGAATTTCTGTGCACATAGGATAGATCGTCGATTAGGCTGAACTAAAACGAAAACGTGACGTTGACTGCTAGGATATCTATGTTGAACCTAGAAATGAACTCTAATAGGAATGATGAAAAATGTGTCATGAAACCGTTGTTGACCCGTTTCGGATGGACCCTCGCTGACACACCGCTTCGACGGGACGCTCCGGACAGACGACGCACTCGCCACCATAGGCAAGTGTTTACACTTGTACTCGTACGCCCATGTTTAGGCCATCCCCTTCTTAGAATGTTAGAGTACATTTAAAGAAAACCGGACGTGAAATGATAGCGTCGGGAACACCCTTGACAGCTTAGACTTGACGATGAAGTCTAAGCACAACAACAACAACAACAACTGACACCTTAGGGCTATCTTGTGCGTGCGTGCGTGTGGACCTCCTAGAAGAACAATTCCTTACACTCGTCATGTCGTGTCAGGTTAAAAAAAGCCTCCGGGCATTTCGGATGCTCTCCACGCGAGAGTGATCCCTGTTATACAAAAAGCCTCTGGGCGTTTTGGATGCTCTCCATGCGAGATTGATCCCTGTGTTACAAAAAGCCTGCGGGCATTTCGGATGCTCTCCACACGAGAGTGATCCCCACGCGAGAGTGATCCCTGTGTTACAAAAAGCCTGCGGTCATTTCGGATGCTCTCCATGCGAGAGTGATCCATGTTACACAAAAAGCCTCCGGGCGTTTCGGATGCTCTCCCAGCGAGAGTGATCCCTGTATTTGTCACGCCCCGCTTCCCAAAACAACGGAGGCGAAGCGTGACTAGGCCCGCTTAGGCCAGAGCTATGAAACCCTGACCCAATAAGCGTCTGTGTGGTACCAAGACGAAGGTACATGTCCCTGCATGTTAGTACAGAACAATAAAAGTACAAGAAGGGAAGAACATCACAAATTTTATTCCAACATATCAAAAGTACCAAGTCTCAACGCTCGAAGGGCTACAACAGCAGAAAAGTAAAACTAATGGTGCAAGCAGCCAACCTAGACAAAGAAACATAATGGTGCTACGCACCCAACAAAAATAATGACGTCTCTGGAAACTGCTACTAAAAGTCTCTAGCTCTGATCCTCCTCAGGGTCGTACTCGGGATCAACGCTCTCTGGCTCCACGTCGGTAGTCAGGTCAGTCTCCTCCACGTACTCTGGCTCAATCCCTGACATACAGCACCAAAAGAAGGAACTATACGTCAGGCAAGGTCTATAAGAAAAGATTAGACCAAACTACAAGTGTACCAATTACTTACAACATTTTACTGGTTGATTAACATGTTGAGGTTTTAACAATAGAAGTAAACGCAACAAGAAAGTAAACAAGACAAGTAGTAGTCGTAGCGAGTGCTACGGACTACGGGACTAGCCTATAGGTGTCAAGACAAGACGGAAACACGGGAAGCCAGACAAGACAAGACAAGACAAGACACGAAAGGGTTCATGCATGTTCGGTTCGAGGGGGATCAATCCCTCTTGCCGCTTGCAAATCCTACCCCATAACCCTAAGAATCGTGACAATACATGGGATCACTTGCTCTAGCTTGACAAGTGCCCAATTTCTCTCTGAGCTGTGTATCGGTACAAGGGATCACCTGCTCTAGCTTGACAGGTGCCCAATTGCCCATCGGGCTGTGAACTAGTACAAGGGATCACTCGCTCTGGCTTGGCGAGTGCCCTATTGCCCAGCGGGCTGTGCAAACGGAAAGGAACAAGACACGACAAAACAGGAAGGGATTGTACTAGGGTGTCCACAACTCACGCACACGCATGTCAATCCTATGATGTCAGAAATTGTTGTTGTTGGACTCAGATTTCGTTGTCAAATCTGAGCCATCAAAGGCATCCCGGACGCTATCATTTCACGTCCAGTTCTCAAGTTTCTAAATTAACAATCCTAACAAGATAAAGGCCCAAAACATGGCCAAGAACGCAAGTGATACACTTGCCTGTGGTGGCAAGTGCTTCGTCTCCCTGGTACGCCTCGTCCAATCGTCTCGTCGGCGGAAAAGTGTCTGAAAATCGTGACACGGCGACGGTGTCAGATCACGATTCATTAATCCCTATTAGGGTTGTGTCTAGGTTATCGGGACTATCCTATCCAGTTAAAAATCACATTTTTTAATGAATTGACCTAATCGACGATCTATCCTATGTGTGCATGCATAATGTCCATTCGTCGATTTCTACGGTTTGTACAACGTTTTAAAAAATCTACGGAAAGTAAATTTAGTTTGATTAGGTTGCTGATTTTAATTAGGGTTTGATCATCTATTGTGTGGTTTACTACGAATTTAGAGAACTAACCTGGAATTGACAATTGCACGAAGATCCGACGTCGAATCTGGAAAGGTGGAAGCTTTGCGTCGTCTGAAAATTCCTAGGCCGCGGGTAGCGCAGCGAGGAATGTTGATCGCCGGTGGTGGTGAAGATTTCAGCGTCTCCTGGTGTCGTTGCTGCTGGATTTGAGATGGAAACACCGTGCTAGGGCAAAAGGGAGAAATGAGAGAAAGGGAGAGCTTTGGGGAAGGTGGAGGACGCAAGGATGGAGGAACGAGCAAAGGGGAGGATGTGAGAGGTAGGGGAATAGGTTTGGGGAAAGAGGGAGACTGAAAATAATTAGGAGAAATGAAAGAGAAAGCCCCGTTTAAATAAGAAAATGAAACGACGGCTAGCACAGAAATTAGGGTTTCGGGGTCAACTTGTCGGTCAGAGAAGGGCTGTCGACCGACTAGTTTGGGAACTAGTCGGTCGGTAGTATAACTGTGACCGACTAAAACCCAAACCGTGAACAGGGTTGTTGTAGAATTTATCGAGTTAGTCGGTCTGAGAAGGCTCGTCGACCGACTAGTTTGCAACCTAGTCGGTCAGCCAGTGTTCATAGACCGACTAAAGGGTGAAAATGGTCAACAAGATATTTTGAAGGTTAGTCGGTCAAAGAAGGATACTTTACCGACTAGTTCATCAACTAGTCGCTCGGTTTTCGTTCCTTGACCGACTAACGGTAAACAGTAACCTGATGCGAAAAATGATCTCTATACTTAGTCGGTCTGCGAAGAAGTGTTGACCGACTAGTTTGATAACTAGTCGGTCGGTGGTTGAACTTAGCCCGACTAAGCGTAAACAGTAACTCAAGGAAAAATCCTGACAAAAACTAGTCGGTCTATGAGGAGTTGTTGACCGACTAGATGGACATCTATTCGGTCGGTACCTCAACGTGAACCGGCTAATTGGCACAGGAAGTCGCAAATTGAAGCGGGAAGCTTCGGGATGATTCTCATGTGTTCCAAGAGTGATCCTGTACTAAGATGTGAGCGCAGAGAAGCAAAGAAAGAAGACGAACAATACCATATATATATATAAATAATATTTATCATACAAAAAACCAGCCGTTACAGTATTGTCTTGTCTTGAGCACTTGGGTTTGGGGTAGGGTTGGGCGGTTGCACGGGGAGCGGGTCTGGCCGTCCTCAAACTGTAAGGCGTGAACCCTTCGAGTCACACGTGTCATGTCTTGTCATGTCATGTCCCGTCTAGCTTAGTCCCGTAGCCGGTAGCACACGCTACGGCTACTGCCTGTTGCGTTTTACTTTCATGCACCGCTTTACTTCTTGTATGGTGCAACTGTCATGTCATAACAACAACATGTTAATCAATCAGTAAAATGTTGCTCTTAATTACCTACACTTGCAGTAGAGTCTAACCCTTCTTGTGGACTTTACCTGACGTATAGTTATGTACAGTTCCTTTTCTCTTGGGTGATGTACGTAAGGTGTTGAGCCAGAGTACGTGGACGATTCAGACACACTGGAGTACGTGGAGCCAGAGGATGTCGACCCGGAGCACCTTCCTGACATGGACCAGACTTAGAGGTCTTTTCCGTTGCTTTCTTACAGAGGTTACTACTTTTAGCTCGGGTGTGTAGCACTCTTTGCTTTCTGTTTTTAGGTTGGTTGTGTCGCACCATTAGTTTCCTTTTCTGCAGTTTTTTGCCATGCTTAGGCTTCTTTTATTAGACTTGTCACATGCTGGATATTATATCTTTTATAAAATGAATGCATCCTTCTTTCGATTCTTTTGTTGTTTTGAAACTTTATAAATGCAAGAACCTGAAACTTTTTAAAATGGTACCCCTACAGATGCTTATTGGGTCCGAGCTTCATAGCTCTGGCCCAAGCGGGCCTTAGTCACGCTTTGCCTCCGTAGTTTTGGGAAGCGGGGCGTGACAATGACATCCCACGATGGCGTAACCAACTCAACAACCAGAGGCGCGACCAAGGAGGCCACCGACCTCAAGATCATCCCAGACCAGTGCGAGGGTTCTCCACTCCTAGGGGGCCCCCACCGATGGTGAGCAGGACTGAAGGGTGGCATCAGGCCCAGTACACTCAGCTCCATGCCCCCGTGGTCGATGTGTTGGTTGTAGCAACGAGAGCCGGGCTTCTCCGAGACCTGCCTTAGGACAGGAGGGTGGCCCCAACCACGAGGAATCAGCAAAGATACTATTGGTATAACTAGGATCATGGTCATGATACCGACTGATCCAGGAGGGACATCTCCAAGGCAGACATGCATGCGAGGAGAGAGCGCCCCCAGGAGCGCAGCGGCCAAACTAACCCTAGAGCACCGAGCAAGATGCCCCTCGCCAGCCTAGAGCGGTCATACGTATAGATGAGATATGTGGTGGGCCATCCTCGGTTGGCACGTCATCACCAGCCAGGAAGGCGTATGCTCAGCAAGTGATGACGACGGGTGTGGGCGAAGAGGCAAAGAGGAGGAGAGTAGCTCGGCCCCCCATCACATTCTCAGACAATGACCTGGAGGGGGTCAAACTACCACATGATGATACCATCTTCATCGAAGCACAAATTGGAATGGCCATAGTCAGCCATCTCCTAATCGATACCGGGAGCACGTGCGACATTCTTTTTATGTCGACGTTCAAGAAGATGGGGCTGAGGCATGCAGATCTGAGGCCATGCATAGGACCAATTGTCAGCTTCACCGACCACTCGGCTCCCATCACCGGAGTCATCACCCTGCAGATGTCTTTACGGGAAGAGCCAAGGATAGTCACTCAGATAACACAGTTCATTGTCATCGACGTCGCCTCGGCGTACAACGACATCGTCGGGCGGCCATAAATGACCGCCATCGAAGCTCTCCCCTCACTCCTACACCAGATGGTCAAGTTCCAGACTCTACAGGGGGTCGGACAAGTTTGAGGGAGCTAAAGATTGTCTCAGAGTTACTACATTGGCTCCACCAAACACAAGGCACATGAGCAAGCCCAGCTGGTTGAACTCGGCAACCATTCGAAGGAAGTCGGCGATCAACTAAGGAAGGCGGCAAGCTAGCTTGCCACCGGAACAATGAGCATTTCTTCCTGTGTTATCTATAGTTTTGTAAATATAACTATCATTTATATGCATATTCTTAAATCTCGCCATATCCATTTGGAAATTTCAGCTCTCCTTAAATATACTAAACTCTGGGGCATGCTGACGAGCTTCGCCCTCGGTAGGATTTCCTGTAGGGTTATAGAACGAGCTACGGCTTGAACACTCTCCTCCATCAACTCTGGAGAAAGCTTGACAGCTTCGCCCTTGACAAGGTCGTCGGGTGGGACAAGGAACGGGCGACGACTTGTACCCTCCCCTCCCTCGACTCCAGGGCAAGCTGACGAGCTTCGCCCTCGATTGGATCGCCCAGGGGGTTAAGGAACGAGCTACGGCTCTCACCCTCCCCATCATTAACTCCAAAGCAAGCTTGACAGCTTCGCTCCCGATAGGTTCACTGGGTGGGACAAGGAACGGGCGACGGCTCGCACTCTCTCCACCCTCCATTTCGGGGCAAGCTTATGAGCTTCGCCCTCTATAGGAGTCGGGTGGGTTAAGCACTGAGCTATGGCATGCACCCTTCCCACCCTCAACTTTGGGGCAGGATGACGAGCTTCGCCCTCGATAGGATTGCCTGGGGGGTTAAGGAATGAGCTCCGACTCGCACCCTCCCCTCCATCAACTCTGGGCCAAGCTTAACAACTTTGCCCTCGATAGGGTTGCCGGGTGGGACAAGGAACGGGCGACGGCTTGCACCCTCCCCCCTTAACTCTGGGACAAACTTATGAGCTTCGCCCTCGATAGGTGCCGGGTGGGTTAAGGACCAAGCTACGGCTCGCATCCTCCACTCCCTTAACTCTGGGGCAGGCTGACAAGCTTCGCCCTCTATAGGATCATCCGGAGGGTTAAGGAATGAGCTCTAGCTCTCACCCTTTCCTCACTCAACTCCAGGGCAAGCCTAATAGCTTTGCACTCAATAGGGTTGCTGGGTGGGACAAGGAACGTGTGACAGCTCGCACCCTCCCCTCCCGCAACTCCAGGGCAAGCTTACGAGCTTTGCCCTCGATAGGCACCGGGTAGGTTAAGGACTGAGCTACGACTCGCACCCTCCCCTCCCGCAACTACAGGGCAGACTAACGAGCTTCGCCCTTGATAGGATCGCTGATGGGTTAAGGAACGAGCTCCTGCTCGCACCCTCCCCTCCCTCAACTCTGGGGCAAGCCTGACAGCTTCGCCCATGATAGGGTCGTCGGGTGGGACAAGGAACAGGCGAAGGCTCACACCCTCCCCTCCCTCAACTCCAGGGCAAGCTTACGAGTTTCACCCTCGATAGACGTCAGGTGGGTTAAGGACCAAGCTACGGTTCGCACCCTCCCCTCCCTCATCTCCGGGGCAGGCTGACAAGCTTTGCCCCCGATAGGATTGCCCGTTGGGTTATTGAATGAGCTACCACTTGCACCCTCCCCACCATCAACTCTGAGGCATGCTTGACAGCTTCGTCCTTGATAGGGTCACTGGGTGGGACAATGAACGAGGGACGGCTCACACCCTCCCCTCCCTCAACTCTAGGGCAGGCTGACGAGCTTTGCCCTCGATAGCATCACTGGTGGGTTAAGGAACGAGCTACGGCTTGCACCCTCCCCTCCCTCCAACTCTGTGGAAAGCCTATGAGTTTCGCCCTCGATAGGTGCCGACTCCACAACATTCTGTTTCTCCTGGGCCTTCGCCACTTCCAAGAAGAAAGTTGGGGGCATACACAAGGCGAAAAGCGGCAAACTACAACACAAACACAACAGATAAACAAGGGGAACCGCCTAAGGTATATTTCATTAAAATCAAAATTAATACATTTACATCAAAACATTCTACAACAGGCCCTACATATACGACCACTCCCCGAAGTCAAGCAGTATCGCCTCTCCCCGGAGCACCAACCTCATCATCCTCATCGTCGGAGGCCACAGTCAGCTTGGAGAAGTCTATCGCCAGGGAAGTGTATAGCTTCATCAACCACGCTTCTAACCTCCTGAAGCCCGCTACATCCCTTCCTCTAGGCCTTCCGACCTCATTGACCTCGTCATGGGGAGGTACTCTTCCTCCTTATATTTACGGATGGCCCCAGCCTTCTCGGCCTCCAGATCAATCCTCCTCAGCGTCGTCACCTCCCACTTCAGCGTGACGATCTCCATCCCCTTGGCATCCATTTTCGCGGAGTGTTCGTTCAAGGTGGTGACCCGTTGATTCTCCTCCTCGAAGCTACCGCTCCGTCCCCACCGCAATCTTCTCCCAATTCTCGGTCTCTGCCTTATGGGTCGTATACCACCCCCCGAGCTGCTCCAGCTGGTCCTCCCTATATCGCAGCCTCCCAGCGACCTCTTTGAATTGGGCCTCCAACGCTTGTAGCTTATTAGTGGCTGCCTCAAGATCAGCCTTCTTCTTCCCATGGTTTGCCTTGAGCATATTCACGGCGGTATGGTGCTACGAGGACACCATTGCTGCAACCTCCTGTAGAAGAAACAGTAAACATAAGTGCCCATGGAAGAAAGAAGACATGCAGCATGGAGAGAAGAGAGCGGAAAACCTACTTACTGTGCCAGATCGACGTATCACAGAGGCGCTCTTGACCAACCTTGGTAAGGGACGCCCGATCCCTCAGCAGCAGGCTGTTTTCCACCAGGCGAGCTGCGATGTCGGTATCATCAAACATAGACTCCATGTTGCCCATTGGGTTGCTTTTCTTAAAGAGCTCCTCCTTCGGGATGCATGGACTTCGACCTTCGTCGCCTTGAGGCGGTCGAGCATCAGCTTGCAGCTCGAATGCCCAGGCGCCCCCTACTCCCAAGGAGGACATCCATCAGGCCAGCGCTCGATCGGAACCCTGTCGACTCGCGTCGCAGGGGGACCCTGAGTCACCAAGCTCTAGGCCATCACCTCTCCCTCACCGATGCCAATGTTGACAGAGCCACCCTGTGCCGCCTCACCAACAGTAGGTGTAGGAATGCTCACTATAGGCATCTCCCTTGCCCTCTTGATGCATTCGCCCCTCTCGGCCCCAATGACCACCTCAGGGCCCCTCTTCTGCCCCAGCTTCCTCGCCAAGTCCTTTTTCGCCACCTTTTTGCCCTTCTCCTGGGCAGAAGGCTCCTTAGCCACCAGCTCCGAGGTCACCGGCTCCCTAGCCCTCCTCATCAGCTCTTCCCGCAAAAGGATCATGACCGCACCTGCAATGAGAACAGAGATCAGGGTAAGTGTATATGGAGAAGTCGCCAAGATACCTTTGGGCCAGAAATTTTGGGTGAACTGCTCGCACTTGATCAAGTTCGCATGCTTATTGATCGCCTCGGGGATCTCCTCCAAAGCATTCGAGTTATCCAGGTCTTGTCCTGGCAGCGGCACCCCTTTGTTCACTAAGGGATTCAGCGTCCCCTAGTTCGACCTCAACACCGAGTCCGCCGGCATCAAGACAAAGACAACCCTATCTCTCCATTCTATCCCCTCGTTCGGCACTTCAAGGATGAGAGGCCGGTCCTTCCTCGCAAGAACAATGTGATACATCCCCTTCTTCCTCACCACAAAGTAATGTTGGAATGGCGATACGCTCGAACTTATCCTGCTGATAGTTCAGAGGGCGACAAAGCAACCATTGAGCCAATGGAGTCTGGTGATAGTTGGGAGAGAGGAAGCTCGAGGAGGTTCAACAAGCGAAGGAGGTGGGGGTGAGCAGAAACCGCAGGCCGAGTTCGAAGGTCATGCAGTAGACTCCAACTTCGCTGTCCCTCGGTGAGCAAACCCTATCATGGGGTTCGGGGAGGCGAACCATGCAAGGTGGTCGAATATAGTTGGAGCGGATCTCGGGGAGATTGATGGTGTCCATTTTACACTGGAAAGTCATGATCTCCACCGAAACCATAACCCTGACTCTGCCTGAGCCCGATCTGAGCCCTTGCCCTCTCCTCCCAGAATCTGCAGAACTCCCCTCAGCATTCGGATGGAAAGATGAAGAATCGAAAGCCATTGACATATCGAGAAGTTACCTAGAAAGGAAGAAGATCACCGGAGCTCTGATGAAGAGATGACCGATGGCGGGAACCCTCGAGAGCAAAGTAGAGAAGAAGAGAAACCCTTTCAAATTCGAATGCAAAAGTTCTCAACCGTTCCCCCCTCATCCTCCACATTACAAGATCAGAAGCGGAGGCGTCGCCTCAGTTTCTTCACAGGGCCGTACGTGGCACGTGTCAAGTTCTAAGTGGCAAAGGCGCTTCGATATCACCCTGCTATCGAATCATCATGATGACTTCAGAGATTCAGCGGTCGAATCGAATTTAATGCTACAGCTGTCATAAATGGAGTGAAGTGCGTCATCCGAGCCGATCTGGACTTTCCATGTCAAACTCGAATGACGTGGGCAATTGTTACGACCTCAAGGTCGGCCTGGTTGATCTAGGCATGCTAATTCAAAGTCTGAGTCTTGGCATGTCGAATCTCCATAATGAAGCCTAGTTCACCGAAGCATGGAGAAGCACGCCGAGGTTCACAAAATCTTGCCAAGTGGAACGACAAGCTTGCTCCCAGAACAGCTCGTGCCCAGAGCAGCTCGCCCCATAGGAAGCTCTCCCAGGCAGCACTCACCTATCAATTTGCCCAAGGAGGAAGATGACACGACACTGCCAGCTTCACTACAGACAAAGTCTGACAAAAGCGCACCTGGCCGCCTGACAATTTGCCGAAAGCGCACTTGGGCACCTCACCGCCTGACCACCTGTCGAAATCATGCCTAGCCGTTTCGTCACCAGACAGCCTGACAAAGGTGACACCTGACATTTACGACTCTGACTGATTGAAAAAAGCACGCCTGACACATTTGGCCTTGACGCCAACGGTCGGATCCATGACATCCTGACACTGCCAGCTTAGCAAAAGCAACCGACTCCAACAACCTATAAATACCCCTTCTCCTCCAACGAGAAAGAGGCTGGATAATTGGTAACAAACTCCTAACACATCTATTTACAGTCAAGGCCGAATATCCTCTACATGTTCGTGCCTTCCACACTAGTCTGCCATGCTAGCATCGATCTACCTCTAAGATCGCCCTTTGTGTCCGACATCTTTTCCTCGGTCATCTACTAACTTAGGCATCAGAGGGGCTGTGGGTTGACAGCCGGCCCAGCCTTCCTGAAAAATTGCTCTTCTTGTAGGAAGTTCGCCCTTGCTGGCAGCGACCGAGCAACCTTCATCAACCAGTGAGCAGCCTTCACCAACCAGCGAGCGACCTTCACCAATCAGCGAGCGACCTACTCCATCAGGCAGGCGAACTAGAGAACCTCATCCTCAAATCGCCCTCAGATGGCAGTTAGCCGTGGCATCACCTCCAAATACTTGTCACCATCGTGCCCTTGGTTCCCCACATCAATACAAATTCATTGTAGCGGATTTTACCCTGCAACATATATCTTTGTCGGATGCCCTCGATCTCGTGTGCATGCACAAAAGAGAGAGAAACTAGAAGGATTTGTTAGCGCAATAGAGGAATAAAAGAGAAATAAAGATAAAAATAAAATAAGGAAATAAAAATAGCTAAGTAGAGAAAATAAAATATCGTCGCCTCCCCGACAACGGCGGCAAAAACTTGATCGCGCATGGATATACACCCGGAAACAATGTAGCTTTACAGCAATTGTACAGTTAAGTGGCAAGCAGGTATTGAATCACATGGAGTACTAATGACGGTACTCTACTTTGTCTACTAAGCTACTTGGTGGAAAATTGTTTGCGAATGGTTGGTGTCAAATTCGTTTGAATATCAATGCAAATTCAATATAATAAAAACGTCTAGGGATAGGGAATCCCCACAACAGATTTTCAATGTGATCAATGTGAGTTATGAATTACCATGCAGTTAAACTTGGTTTAAGGTGAACTTGCCGCAACTAATTGGAGAACCGATGCACACTGTCGTGCTATGCAAGTCTATAGCAATCTAAACTAGAGCCTCGCTGTCGTGCAAGCCTAATCTAAACCACTAGAATTAAGATCGTCACTTGTCCAATCCCAACTCAAGCTCGCTGTCCCGCAACTTGAGTTCAGATCTACATCGTGATAGTTCGTACTCGTTCACCATCGTGCAACGAATATGAGTATAGGAGAAAAATAAAAATGCTAGCGTTGGTCGTTGTCGCGCACCAAGTCTAGAAATTTTCGATTGTAATCCTAAATCGAATATCTAGGACTTTCCTTGGATCAATATCCTTTGTCGAGCTCCCAAGATCCAACTATCTATCCGTAGTAAATTATCAAGACCTAACCTTTCTAACAAGCCTAATGTTATAGCAATTCATAGATCTCACAAATCAAAACATTAGACCCATAGGGTTCATCCATTTGCCCTAGAGCAAAGGAATTACTCACAATTCATGCTAAAGATCGCAATAGAAGCAAGATTGATAATAGAATTTACCATGCAATTAAGATCTAACAAGAAATTTAGTATAAAAATCAAACATTCAAGAGATCAAAACAAACCAAATTAAGAAGATTCAGTAATAAAAAGCCCGATCTGAGTCTTCAATCTCTACCAATACAAAAGCTTAACTAAAATTCAAAACTAATTAAAATTATACCAAGGAGTCTCCCTTCGGATGGAGATTAAACTGGGCTTAAATACATGCCCAAAAACCCAAAAAATCCAGACAAAACTGCCCCTACGCGGCTCAAAACCCTAGTTTTACAAACAGACTGTTGGCGCTACTCGGCCGAGTGAGAATTTCACTTGGCGAGTGCAAAATCTACAGAACAGACAGAGAATTCGATGTTCCGGCGCTCATGCCACTCGGCCGAGTAGAATTTCTCACTCGGTTGAGTGGACTTCCTACTCGGCCGAGTATGACCCACCACATATCTTTAAAATTCAGAGAGTTGGCTTCAAATCCTTCAGAATTTCTGACTCCACTCGAGCGAGTGGAGTTCTTACTCGGTCGAGTAGAAATTACCACTCAGGCATGTACACTTTGGCACTCGGCTTGACAGAGGTCTTCGTATCAGCGTTACTCAGCTGAGTACGCTACTTCACTCTGGTAAGTGGGTTGCGTCACTCGACCGAGTGGCCTGTTTCTGAACTCTATTCTTCTCTTCTTCGCCTCCTAGTTGATTCTTTCAATTTTCTTCTTCTTCCACTCATCCTCCAGCGCCGTTAGCTCTCTGATATGGTCATGGGCGACGGTACGGCAAGCATACGAGTCCTCTAGGCTCCAAATTACTCCTAATTGCTCCATATCTCCAGAAATCAGACGAAAACATGAAATAGTGAAAAGTATTGAATCATCGTCGAATAATCATGAAAATCACGATATGAGCCATCGAAATGGCATGCAAATATGTAGAAATAAAGTGTAAAGTATAAGCATATCAGACTTCTCTCAACCTGGGAGGAAACTTCTCAAATACAATTAGAGAGTTTGAAACAAAATATGAAACAACTTCACCACATGCCTTGATTATGTCTTTTAAGAATGAGGCAATAAATGTCTGTGATATATGCTCTAAATGATGAGAGTGAGAGCACTTACAAACTTGTATCAAGATGTGTAGCAATGAATGCTATAAGCTGATTTTCAATGTTTTAGAGACACGAGGATCTTTAGAGCTTGAGCTTGATTTGCTTTGAATGCGCTTGAATGCTCTAGGTGAGAAGTTAACAACTTTGGTGCACTTGAGAGTGTAATGAATGAAGTATTAGATGCTTTTTAACTTCTCAAGTGAAGTCATTAAAGTCCTATTTGTAAGCCATGGAAATCTGCTCAAATTAGTTAAAGAGCCCAAGCATTTAATGCTTCAAACTGATATTAACGGGCAGAAATCCTAGTCATCAGTTGGTTGAAGATGGGCAATCAGTCGGCTATAGTACTGTTCTGACTGCGCATTAAATGTAGTCTAACAGACATATACCAGTCGTCTGAAGATGACTTTTTAGACTGCTGGTCTACTGTTCAGTCGTTTGTCACCATGCCATCAGACGTCTGATTTATTCTAACATTGTTATATGAAATATATGGTCCGATCATCCAGGCGTCTAATGTTCATCAACCATATGTTTGGTCAACTGTTCAGACGTTTGGTAATACAACTTTAGACACCTATAACTGACTGACTAAAGAATATGGGTTACTGGAAATTTAATTTCCCAGACATCTGATGCATATCATCTAGAGGTCTGTTTTCTGTCAGTCGATTACTATCGAGTTACTATTTCTAGGACTAGAATTAAACAGCCGTCTGATGTTCACCATCCAGGCGTCTGAAGAATTGTTCAGGCATCTATAATTAGAACTACAGGTGTCTGTTCCAATTAGGGTTTTGGAGAACTCTATGTATATGATCACCAGGCATCTGGAGGCCAAGCACCAGTCGCCTGTTGAAGGCTGAAAAAACTCTTCTGTGAGTTTATGCATGTTCTAACCCTATTACACTCAATGATACATAATCTAATGTGATTCATGCATATTATGAGTGATATTAAAGTGATTCTATTCAAAGCTTGTCATGCTAATTCAACTAAGAAGTAAATAAGAAAGATTTACACATTAATCCTCTTCACTTCTTATTGAATTCCTTTGAAGACTTCCACTTGAGCTATGTGAAGTCCAACGCTTTAACTTCCTTGATATCACTCCTTGATAGCTATTTAAGCTTGTTGAGTTCAACGCTTTGATTTCCTGTAATCATATCTTGACTTTCATGCTTCAATGCTTGATGTCCAAGCATCAATGCTTTGAGTCATCATCTTCCTTTAATGTGACTTTGTCCATAGTGATGATGCTTTTCTTTTACAACAAAACATATGAATTAGTTTTTGTTTATCATCAAAACCACGTTGGAGGATCCAATATTCAACAATATGTCCCACAGTGGAGCCATATCCTGCACTGCCTGAAAATGTTTTTTAAATTTAATACTTAGTTATCCAAAAAATTATTCCAAACACATTATACGGCAATATTAATTTACAAAATAAGCATACCTGTCAAAGAGGGCTGGTGGGTCTTGGGGGGTCCTTGTACCTGCTGAAAAACCTTAGAAAAAACTCTCTTTTCATCAGCACTTCATAATATTTATTAATAAAAAGAAACATTGATGTTTAAATGATGTAAATATTTGTGTAAGTTATATGAAATAAAAGTGCTGTTAACAAAATGCAGAAATCCATACTCTCTATTGATTCCAGGAAAAATCATCATAGAAAATAAGCTTTATACAGTTACATGTTTTTAGTGCTTATTAATAAAAAAAAGTTCAACAAGTTGAGGTTGATGTTGAAGCCTGTTGTGACCGAGTCCGAATGGTAGATAAAAGGACTTTGGTTATTGTGTGTCTTCATCTTGTGCTCTCTACTGCTACGATACATGTGCATGAGATCGCCAAATCGGGTATATCCACACGCAACAGTGTGATGTCAGCCATCGTTTCATTATTTGTCACGATTGAAAAATCGTCCACGACTTCATCGGCTACGCGTCCAACACAGTAGTCATCATCATTGCCCTCTTGAGTACCCATTTATCTAAGAACCACCCAAACCGCGTCTACCATTATATCTTTAACATAAAAACATTATTTTACTTGGAAGGCAAACATGAACTTCTCATGCAGAAACATTTCCTTCGTTAGATTAACGACCGTGAAGCCCAAGTCGTCCTTCTTCTTTCCTTGCTCACACCACTGCACCTTAAACATAACATGGCTCACTTCCTTTCGATAGCCATAAAAAATCCCAACCACATCTTCAACCTAGCCATAATAGAAGATATGCCCTTTTTGGTTGTTGTTCTTTAGAGCATGCATATGCCAACTGCGAAAAGGAGGAGAAGATTCCACTATTTTGGGTGCATCGGTCCTTCTTGGCTTCAATGGTATTAAATCTTTAACCATTGATAGAATAACCACCATAACAATGTACCGTGTCGTCGGGACATTTGGCATAGTGGTGGATCTCCTCGGATAGTTGTGCACCGCCAACACATTGCTCTGCCACCGTTACGATAAATAATAAACGCATTTATATATGCATATTCTCGATATTGATTCTTTGATAAGTATGTAACAATCGTGAAAAATCAGTGCACGTACCTTCAGTTTCAGCCATGCAGTAAATTCTTTGAAGTGTGCATTCGTAACCTTTTTATTAAGAGTTTTGGCATGCAATCTAGCTTGGACTACTTCCATATGAAGACTTGGGGACAAGTAGAGAAAGCTAATATAACTTAGGAATTAAACCACTAATAAAAGTGAATAACTCAGCTTTATTACATACGGTAGGAGTCAAATATCGATAGATTATTTAGAACATATGAATGTGCTTGATCAAGATCAATTTTACTATAACGTGTGTCCTCTCCATAATCATTAAAGAATACTCCATCAGGAACTCTTGCCAGAAGATTTACCCTTGAGTCTACAGCATGCAAATAACGAGATATAAACATCAGGGTCTCGTTTGACGTATAATTTTGGGATATTGACCCTTCTGGACATGCATGATTGTGCACAAGTTGCTTCACAAACCCAAGATACCTACAGGTCAAACATCATAAAAATATTCAAAATCACGTTTAATTTTGGTTCGAGCGAAATAGAATATTATATGGTATAGGCGTGCACCATTCAACGGGATACATCCACCGATATTGTACCGGCCCTGCAATGCGGGCCTCATGTGCCAGGTGCACACTAAGATGAACCATGATGATAAAGAATGAAGTCGGGAAATTTTTTTCCATATTACACATTGTAAGAATAACCCACGACTCTAAATCTTCAAACTCACCATTGTCTATCACCTTCGAGCAAACCTGCCTGAAGAACCCACAGAACTATATCAGAACTTTTGACAGCTTCTTATCGACAAGACGTAATGCAACCGGAAGCAGGTGATGTAGCAAGATATGATAATCATGTGTCTTCAATCCAATTATCTTCATCTGGTCTACATGGACACATCTTGATATATTTGAAACATATCCATCGGGTGTCTTCAATAACTTAAGAAACACACAAAGATTATAAATTTCATCTCTTGAAAGGGTACTCGAAAAGCTGGCAGGTCATACTTGTAATTTCCTTTTGTGCGGCCTACAATTCAGGATGTATATTCAATTCTTTTAAGTCAAGCCACACCTTTACTCTGTCTTTCGACTTGTTTGTGTCTTGCATCAATGTATATAACATATTTCCACATATGTTCCTTTCAATATGCATGTTGTCTAGGTTGTGCCGTATTTTCAAAGTCCTCTAATACGGCAATTGGTTGAAAATACTGAACTTTGACCAACCACTAGGTAGTATTCGAACATTTGATGTGTTAGAATCTGTGCGAGACATTCGAGCGGTCTTCTTTTAGTTTTGCTCGTGCCCGTGCCCTTGCTCTTTCCTTTTCCCTTTGCAATATACCTTCTAACACCACGAGGGTTCTCTTTGCTATATCTGTTCTTTCCAAACTTCACTCTCCGCAAAGTGTGAAGTGCTTCAAATACGTCAAACCTACTTAGCTGTTCTGGTGCTTCTCTGCATTTGGTTTTACTGTCGAACAACTATCCATGTCTCCTATAACTATGACCTCCATGTAACCATCTTCTGTTCTATCAAAAGCGAAACTTACGACTATATTTCAGGTATGTATCCGCATAACCTTTCGTGGAAACTATGCATGACGTCCTACCTTTTGTCAACCAACCAGATAGATTAGCATATAACGGCAAGTCATTTATCGTCCATAAAGCAATAGGATGCATGCAAAAACTTTGCTCTGTGAAGGCATGGAAAGTGCCCACACCTTGTTCCCATAAAAGCTTCAGATCATCAATTAATGGCGGTAGGAAAACATCGATATCATTTCCAGGTGAGTATTTTCCAGGTATTAGTAGTGACAGTATCGTGTATGATTGCTTCATGCACATATGAGGCTGGAGGTTATATGGGGTCAACAACACGGGCCAAGTGGACCAACCAGAGCTCATTACTCTAAATAGATTAAACCCATCGCTCGCGAGACCAAGCCTAAGATTCCTCGACTCCTTTGCAAAGTCGGGATAAATACTGTCTATATGCTTCCATGCTTCCCCATCAGCAGGATGCCTCAATTTTCTGTTATCCATGTAGTGGGTTGCATGCCATTGCATTTTCCTACCAATTAAGCAGACATGAAAAACCTCTGCAGCCTTGGTATAATTGGAAAATACCGGAGAACCTTCATCGAAGTCAGCTTCGTAGTTTGGACTGTAGGACCATCCCTGCTTGAACATATTCTTTGTTCTACCTGCCACCGGGGCACATGGCACGTTGGACATTCGTTTAGGTCCTTATTGTCTTTGTAATATAGAATGCAGTCATTAGGGCATGCGTCAATTTTCTTGTAATCGAGCTCTAACATATTTACGACTTTGCTCGCTTCGTAATGAGTAGATGGAATGCTTTACTTAACACCGGGAACTACCCTTCTCAACAAATCCAACAACATCTCAAAATGTGTAATCGACATTCTGCTAAGTGTTTGGATATGCAGAAGTCTAATCATGAATGATAGCCTCATGAAATCAGTGCATCCTTTGTATAGATCCGACTCATTATCCTCCACTAATTTCATCAAGCGATCAAAGTCAATGGAGTGAAGATCATCATATGAACGGTTTTCGCACAGAGCACCAATATCTTCCAGCATTGTACCTATGTTATCTGTCCTTTGATCTCCATGCGCAATACGCTCTTCTGCCCTAAACATCTCCTCTTTTACGGCACCTTCATCATGGTAACTCCAAAATTTATAATTGGGGTCGAACCCTTGAGAAACCAAATGGACACGAACAATATACTTATGAAGGATCTCATTGTTCTGGCACCTCTTGCAAGGGCAATGGATTTTTCCACTGGACATGCGTAGAGGATTCTCATCAGAGTACGGTAAGAATGCATCTATCCTATCTACGTATCTTTGGTTTTCAATCATATTTGGATCCGATATTTCCATAAACGAATTGTCAAGAACTACCTGCATCTGTAACTAATGATGAAATTTACATCCGATATTAAGAAAATTTACTTGTAAGTGTATCAACCATCTATGTGCCAAAATAAAGTTTTCAAATGAAAAATTAACTATTTTGAGAATCATTAAATGGTAGTCGACTCTTTCACAAAAGTAGTCTGCTATTATTGTGATACGTAGAGTGTTTGTTTTAACATGGCTAGGTTCTCATTAATCTAAAAGTAAAATAAATTCTATTTTTATCTTGATAACGAAAATTAAATAACTACGATCAACATGATGAATCGAGACCTAACCGTTCCCTTTAAAGACCCACTTCCAGAATTTTTCTACAGAATGATTATGGCCCAAGTATTGTTCTAATATGAATTTGGTCAATTTGAAATATATTTTTGAAACCTTCCATTAAATTCATTACCACTGCAGCAAAACTCTGAACTGGTGAAAATGGGTTGGGAAAATAATTTTATACAATATCACATTCGACTTAATCTGCATGTGTGTGCGTATAGTTATTAAATTTTGAATAACATAATTTCATTTTAATTACAAGGGTGCACATACCTTGTCTCGTCGAGGAAAAACTGAAGAAAAACCCGAGTTGCCCCTCTGAGCACTGAATCCTGCAACAGTTGTGTTAAAATTAGAAACACATTAAAAATTATACAAAATTAATTAATATTCGGGAGGGGAAGGGAATGATGTTGGAATGTGATTGGGGGGTGTTTGTGTGTGTTAAGTATAGGGGATGCGATGTAGGGTGTGGGGTGTTGGATCTGGATCTAAGCCTGGGGGGTGAATAGGCTAATAAAAAAACTCTCGTGCAACCCACGAAAAATCACACGCAGTTTATAATCACAAGCAAAGCAAAAAAGAATGCAATCACAGAATACGCACAGATATACCCTGGTTCGGTCGTTCCATGACCTACTCCAGCCCCCAAGCAAATACTAGCATTAATATGTTTCTTATGTACTACTACAATGAGTCTCTAGCCCCCGGCTACCCACCTAGTACGTACCACACTCCCTGAGTGCAAAACACTATCAACCTAGTAAATTCTCTATCTTGACAAGCCCTGCTTATCAAGACCCACTTGTCTAGTCCACCGACTAAACAAGTCCCAAAAGAACACAAAAGCGGTAAAGTATCACTTACAGAGATCATTACTACTACACACAAATAATAGTAAAAGAGTTTAGAGAATCTCACTGTGTAGGTGTAGTCATCTCTGTCAATTGGCACGGGCCAGCTCTTGTCTGGTAAGATGTAGATGTCTTGTCTCTAGTCTCCTCAACAACTCAAGTTACGGCACGTCTCTCTGAAGGTTGCGGCCTCCTTGTGATTGATAGTTGAACACCCCCCTTTGATGTTGACTTGATTAATGATGTAGGGGGCTCTTGGGGTGATGGAGACTTGTGGCTAGGAGCAGTGCGCGGCCTGTTCTTGATGATGCAGCCATAGTGCGTGGCCTGAACCCAGCAGTGCACGGCTTGAACCCTACAGTGCACGCAGCAACCCCCTTTGGTGCAGCAGTAATGTTCCTCTCTCCTTGTTGCGGCTTCCCCTTGATGATGCTTGCTTAGTGATGCTAGGTTGTGGCAATGGCCAGGGGATGATGAGATCTTGGAGCATGGGGAGGATGAGCAATAGTGAAGCTTGGCTTGTTGGAAGGAGGACTCCCCTAGCAACTTGCACAACTTGGCAGTGTTGGGTCCCTAGCTTGCGGCAATGGCCTTTTGAGCAATGGAGTTTGTGGATATGGCCTTTGGCTTAAAGGTTTTGGCAAGAAGATTACAATGGAGGGAAGTTTTATGGCCTTGTGTATTGCGTAATATAGGAAGATATGAAGCTTGGCTCTTGGAGAGGATGAGTTTTGGCATTATGGAAACTTGCGGCAATGACTCAAGCCCTAGAAGTTATTTTGGCAATGGTGAGGGGGTTTGAGCATGGGAGATCTATGGGATAGCCGCAACTTCTCCCTGTTGTATGCCTCTCCTTGTTACCCTTGAAGATGATTATTTATATAGGGTTTTGCAAGGGTTTTCTTTAGGATGTTGGCCGCAACTTTTGGCTTAAGGTGTTGATGTTGGCCGCGCCCTTTCCTTCCCTTTGATCCATGGTTTATAAAGGTAGGGAGACATCCTATGCTAGGGGGATTAGGGTTTTGAATGGAGATTTGATTGGGATTCTTTTTGATCTCATTGCAATACTAAATGGATTTGAATTTGGATTCAAATAGGATAGGAGATTTTATGGAGATTTGATTAGGATATTGAATTGGAATTGCAATACTAATATGATTAGGATTTGACTCAATCGCTAATTGATTTGAATCCATCCAAGAGAGATTTGATTGAAATACTTTATATCCCTCCATCTTTGACCAAGTCCAAGTTGCTATGTAAATAGCAATTTCTCCATCTTCCAATTTGCTATGTGAATAGCAATTCCTCCATCAATTGACTTAGTCCTCACTTTGAAGATTTACAAGCGTGACATTCCTAAAAACACTTAGCACACACATTAAAACGTTCACACACGTTTGTTATCATCAAACACAAAGTTAATGATCATTGTATCCAATATACGTTGTATCCAACAATCTCACCCTCTTGATGATGACAAACGATTATAAGATTTGCACTAACGTTCCAAATAATACATCGTGACATGTGTGTGTGAAGTGTGATAATGGGAGGATGTATGCAACAATATAAGTACAAGCATCCAATGATGCAATGATAATGTGAGACAAATAAGCAGGGCATGCTCCCCTAATTTTCATGCTCCCCCTTGAATGCATATTCACATATTCAATAATTCATTAATCCTCCCCCTTAAACCAATGCACATATAAGCATTAATGAACTTTTCTCCCCCTTTTGTTATCATCAAAAGCATATAAACGAAGTCTAGTTCAAGTCACATGAAAAATAAAGTATTATAACTCACAACTAACACTTGCATGTCAATTTTTTTCCTTAGAGTAAGCACTTCAATTTCAATGAAAAGAGTAATGTAGACTTCTACACCATCGTGTAAGTATGATGATTAAATAATTAAACTACAAAGGGAGAAACTATTTAAAAATCAACCAAAACCAATCCATATTTTCCAATAAACATGATATCACTAGGATTGATTTTCCCCGCCTCATTAAAAATGAGTTCAAGATACCACACCCCAAAAACATAGCCTATAAGGACTCTTAGATGTGGGGATGGCATTGCTTGACGAGGAAAATACACCAACGTTAAAGATTACCCATATGGCTTAAGTTTGATACTCGTGGGTAGTATACTTGCCATGAATTGTATCCATTTTACATACGGAGCAATATTCAATCTTTTTCTTTTTTCCTGTTTCATATTCAATTCTTTAGTGCTCAGTGTTTATCCATGGCAAATACACATCATATCCCTTATATTTATCAGTTATTTTCAACCTACAATCACTTTCTAACATTTCATAAAAGATTTTCCAATTGTGCAACAATATTCAATACTCGTGGAAGTGAAGGTGTAGGTGTAGAAATCACGTTATTCAATTCATTAAGCATGTCATGGCTACTTAGGAATTTTAACATGTGCATGTAGCTATAACAATAATACAATGATTTCTAAAAGGATATGAATGACATTCAATAATACTACTTGAATGATACAAAGAGAAAAGATTTTCATTCAGCACATTTTTTTCTTTTAATATTTTTTCTCTCATTTTTTTTGATTTTTTATATAAAATGAATCAAGCAAACTAAAATCAAGCAAGCTAGCACTCAAATAAAAAATAGTTCAAGCATGCAAAATCTATGATGGTATGCATTAATTTCAAAGAGGGAAAAATATATACCTTCGCGTCGTCGTCTGGCTAATAAGCTTAAATAATGAAAACTTTCAATTCAAAGCTTCTTGCCAAATCTCCATCGTACCTGCACGGTAGATACTATGTGTGACCTTGGAATCTTACAAGGTCCACTCATGTTAGTCACCAAAGATTTAGGAATTCAAACGTGTTTAAACTTTATTTTCGTGTTCCTAAACTTGCAATTATAAGATGTATGACCAACACTATCACAAGTAAACCACTTTGCACGCATATTTTTGACAATAATGGGCACATTGTGAATTTTCTTAAATTTTGGCTTTTCAACATTTCTCCAACCAAATCCAAGTCCTCGTCTATTATTCCATAAAATTGATTTCCAAGAATGATATTTAGAGATTGTTTTCCTATGGAGAATTTCCTAATAGATAATTCAAGACTAGAGACTTTGGATTTTAATAATGCATTCTCATCACAAGCAAAGTACATTTACTAATGAAAGCTTTCTTGTTTTCCTCTTCTTTCTTTTCAAACTCAATCACTTTTCTTTTAAGATCATTATTAACCATGCAGAATTTATCATTAAGCTCTCTAATCACATAGTCTTTTCAGTTTCCAGCTTAATTAAATCTTGCTTAACCATGTTAATATCATTCATCAAAGAGGGACAAGAACGACAATTAATTTTTTCAGGTGAGCTAGATTTTTCTTTTAACATGGTAATGGTGGATTTGCATGCAACTAGCTCTTCTTTCAGATTTTTAGTTTCTTCCAACATGTCACAATTTTCTTTTTGCAATTCAAAACACGCATTTCTATAGCTTTCTACACTAGAATCAAGCTCATCAATTTCCTCTTGCATTTTCTTAAAAAGTTCAGCTCTAGTATAAGATGTTACCTCATTGTGCCTTTCCATCAAAGAAAAATTGATTCCAATTTCATGCTTCTCATTCTCATCCTCACTATCCATGTCATACGTTCGCACCATGGCTTTTCCTTTCTTGTCTGCAACATTAGCCGTCTCTTGTGGGTAATCTCTTGCACAGTGTCTTATCCTCCTGCTTTTGAAACAATCAACTTTATCAGCAGTTTTCTGTTCAGAAATATTTCTAGCAGAATTATATTTATTAGAACGATTGAACCTTTGCGCCATTTCAGCTCTTCCTTGCTTTGTTTTGATGTACCTGCTGAACCCTCTTACCATAAGTGCATGCTCCTACTCATCTTCGTCATCCTCGCTAGCTTGAAGAGCTAGTGGTTTTGGAGCTTTTTCCTTTGCCTCAGGTTTTTCTCTTTCTTCAATATTCTGTAGCTCAAGCTCGTGGGACATTAGGTTGCCAATCAAGTCCTCCACTCTCATCTGTGATAGATCTTTCGCTTCTTGGATAGCGGTGACTTTAGGCCTGAACGAGCTTGGCAACGCTCGTAAGATTTTTCTCACCTGTCCAAGGCTACAATATGTCTTACCAAGGGAGGTGGACTTGTATACAATGTCTGTAAACCTCACAAACATGTCCTTAATGGATTCTAATGGAAGCATGCGGAAGCTCTCATATTCCGTACTAAGCAACGCAAGTCTAGATTCCTTTACTTGCGATGTTTCCTCGTGCGTCACCTCCAGTGTATGCCAAATTTCCTGCGTAGTTAAGCATTGTGAGATACGATTGAATCCAGCTTTATCTAAAGAGAAAATAAGTGCATTATAGCTCTATTATTCAAAGAAAAATGTTTTTTATCATTGTCATCCCACTTATCTTTAGGTTTCAACATTTCAGTATCTCCAATTTTAACCATATGCGGACTATATCCTATTTCAACAATGTTTCATACATTATAATCAACAGAGGCTAAGTAAATTTTCATTCTAGTTTTCTAATAAGCATAATCTACACCATTAAATTTAGGGGGACGTGATATAGACTGGCCTTCAGTAAATGCAAAATCAAAAGTATTCATGGTCAATCTAGCCTAGATCCTTTAACCTACTCTGCTACCACTTGTTGGATCTGGATCAAGCCTAGAAGGGGGGAGGGGGTGAATAGGATAATAAAAAATTCTCGTTCAACCCACGAGAAATCACACGCATTTTATAATCACAAGTAGAGAAAAAAGAATGCAATCACAGAATATGCACAGATATACACTGGTTCGGTCATCCCACGACCTACTTCAGCCCCCAAGCAAATACTAGCATTAATATGTTTCTTATGTACTACTACAATGAGTCTCAAGCCCCCGGCTACCCACCTAGTACGTACCACACTACCCGAGTGCAAAATACTATCAACCTATTAAATGCTCTATCTTGACAAGACCCGCTTGTCAAGACCCACTTGTCAAGACCCATGATTAAACATGTCCCAAAAGAACACAAAAGCGGTAAAGTTTCCCCTACAGAGATCGTTACTACTACACATAAATAATAGTAAAAGAGTTTAGAGATTCTCAGTGTGTTGGCGCAGTCATATCTGTCAATCGACACAGGCCATCTCTCTTATGGTAAGATGTAGATGTCTCGTTTCTAGTCTCCTCAGCAACTCAAGTTGCGGCACGTCTCTCTGAAGGTTGCGGCCTCCTTGTGCTTGAAAGTTGTGCACCCCCCTTTGATGTTGACTTGCTTGATGATGTATGGGGCTCTTGGGTTGATGGAGACTTGCGGCTAGGAGCAGTGCGCAGCCTGTTCTTGATGTTGCAGAGTGCACTGCCTAAACCCAGCAGTTCTCGGCCTGAACCCTGCAGTGCGTGCATCAGCCCCGCTTTGGTGCAGCAGCTATGTTCCTCTCTCCTTGTTGCGGCTTCCCCTTGATAATGCTTGCTTGGTGATGCTAGGTTGCGGCAATGGCAAGGGGATGATGCGATCTTGGAGCTTGGAGAGGATGAGCAACGGTGAAGCTTGGCTCTTTTAAAGGATGGCTCCCCTAGCAACTTGCACAACTTGGAGATGTTGGGTCCCTAGCTTGAGGCAATGGCCTTTTGAGCAATGGAGTTTGTGGTTAGGGCCTTTGGCTTAGAGGCTTTGGCAAGGAGCTTGCAATGGAGAGAAGTTTTATGGCCTTGTGTATTGCGCAATTTAAGAAGATATGAAGCTTGGCTCTTGGAGAGGAGGAGTTTTGGCCTTGTGGAAACTTGCGACAATGACTCACATCCTAGAAGTTATTTCGACAATGATGTGGGGGTTTGAGCATGAGAGATCTATGGGATGGCCGTAACTTTTAGATGGGCAGCGCGGGAGTGGGGTTTTTTGACTAGGGGTGGGGGCTGACCTCGGAGGGGATGGGTTGGGGTGGAGGGGGCTGACCTCGAAGGGGAGGGGTTAGTGGAGTAGGGGTGCTGACCTCGGAGGGGAGGGGTTGAGGGAGGAGGAGGGGGGTTTGGGGAGGAGGAGATGGGGGTTCGGGTTGAGTGTGGGAGGAGAGGGAGGGGTCGAATGGGGCATCGGCAACCATCGCCTCTTCAGCTCCATCTCTCCTCCTTCCGAATGGAAGGAGGAGAGTGGAGCTGGTGTAGTGGTGGGTCCGACCCCCCTCTGACCACTCTCTTCCTAACGAGGGCTAAACCTATCTTAGTCGGCGTCGGTAGGCAGAAAGTACCTATTCACGATAGCGCTGATGGCAACTGACGGTGTCAGCATCGGCGTCGGTGATAATCGAAGGCATCAGCAGCAATCTGTAGCGATTGAAGGTGATCGAATGCACACACACACTCTCTCTCTCGAATGAAATCTGTTCGCATGGGGGGAATCACATAGGTTCCCCCAATTTAGGTTAAATTTTTTTGAACGACGACAGACTTTTAGCCACGGACATTTCTGTGACCGTTACTTTATTGGTCACGAAAATGTCTGTGGCTGAATAATTAAGGCCACAGAAATATACATGGCTAATGAGTTAACGGCACGGTTAATTTGATACGAAGAGTTCGTGGCATAAACTTTAATGCCACAGGAAAAACCATGGCAAATAGTAAATATTGGCCACACATTTTTCCATGAACTAGTATTACTTACCACTGCTTTATTAATACCAATATTTTGTAGCCAAAAAAGTTTTAGCCACAGACAAATCTGTGGCCGACAGTTGAGTATCGGCCATGGAAATGTCTGTGGTAAATAATCCGTTGGCCATTTTTTCTTTTGGCCACAGAACCATTTCCCCAGAGTTTTCTGTGGCTGATAGTCAACTATCAGCCACAGATGTGTTCATGGCCAAACATCCGTGGATGACCACCCTTTTTCCACTAGTGGATGGATGTTGTTGTTTGAGTAAATCATTGAGGCAATCCCTAGATATCACAAACTTTTGAAGTTTTTGGGATTCTTCATCGCATTTCAAAGTTTGGGTAGAAATGCTGGATTCTAAATTAAGATTATTGGCTTTCAATTGGTCATTCTCTATGCCAATATCCTTGATTTGAGAAAGAAGTGTGTCTTTCTTAACAACACCTAATGTATGTGTAGCATTCTTGGGAGGATCAACAATATCATTAGAGGGAGTGTTCCATTGCCTTGCTAACAAAAAATCATGCTTGGTCTTAAGAGAAGTTAAAGCTTTAGCTAGTTTATAAAGAGAGGCAAACATAACCTTATTGTTCTCCCGAAGATCCTCCATACTCTCCTCCGTCTCCTCTTTACTCTCCTCTTCTTCTTCAATTTCGTCATCACTTGAACATGAACTTGAGAACGAAGAATCTTTATCGATCGCCATAAGACACAAATTCATCGGACCTCTTTGACTATCGGCTCTACACGGTATTTGGCTATCGTCTCCACACGGTCATATCAAATCCGAGAAAACATCGTCATGTAAGACGAATGTGAAAGTCCGTTAATTATCGTCTTCACTATCACTCGAGACATCGGAAGAGGAGTCATCCCAAGTGCCATTAATATGGGATTCTTCTTCTTCATCCATTTCCTCTGCTTCATCCCCTTGCCCTTATAATTCTCATCTATCCTCTTTGGGCAATTATTTGGAAAATGACCTGTCTTGCCACACTATAGCAAACAATAAAAGCTTTATTGGTATTTGAAAATAATTTTAAAGCTTTCTTACAATGAGACAGATTCATGATGCTCATGAGTATATTGGCAAGCTCCATTGTCGCTCTGTCTTCATCATCACTTTTCATCCTCGCTAGGGACGTGAAAGTTCTTTTTTTTCTTAAGCTTCGCATCGTTGTTGTTGAACTTCTTCATCCATTCAATCTTTTAATTGATGGCTTGAATACAATCCACTTTTGCTTCTCAATGGGCTTTGAAGTTTTGGCACTCCTTCTTGTGTTGCATCTTCACCACGTAGGCCATAAGATTTCCAACTGATATGAACATATTTTATGCTTTATTTCTGCATATTTCCCTACCATATCGATTGCTCATATTGCAAATTTAAAGCTTAAACGACGATTTCTTGACGAATTTCACTATTTCTATGTTTCGTTCGATTTTCAAGAAATATGGAGCAATCGGGAGAAAGTTGGAGCTAGGAGCATATATACGCATGCCGGAGTGTCAGCGACGATGATATCGAGGAGCTCACGGTGCTTGAAGATGAGAAGAAGCGGAAGGAAGAGAAGAGGAGAAGGAAGTAAGCAATAAAAGAGAGAAAAAGCATAAAACTCAGTCTACTCAGCCGAGTGGCACATACCACTCGACCGAGTGAAACTGATACAGCCCCAGTTATAGCCAAGAAGCGACGTAAATGCACTCAGCCGAGTGAAACTTTCACTCGACCGAGTGAGAAGCCCACTCGACCGAGTGAGGGAAGAAAAGATGGAGGCAGAATGCGAATTCTAAAGATTTCTGCAGGAACTCTCGCTCGACCGAGTGAGCCGACCACTCGACAAAGTGGCCAGAGAAGACAAAACACCAATTTTGAGGATTTTCTGCAGGGAATACCACTCGACCGAGTGACATTTTCACTCGACCGAGTGCACCGTCGGCCCAGAATTGAAAATTAGGGTTTGCCTAGGTATGCGGGCATTTTGGTCAGCTTTTTCCTAGGTTTTTGAGTTAGTATAATAGGTAGTTTTATGAGCCATCAAAAGAGAGACGATATGGCTATAGATCTTAGAGAAGACTTTACTTTATTTTGCTATAGTTTTTGAAATGGAGGGCTAGTTCTTAAATTTCGTGTTGGATTGAAGCTTGGAACTTATTGATTTGTCTAAACTATTATTGTTTCTAGTTTTTATGATTATTTCTTTTTTAGATCTCTTGTCTAGGATGATTTCTACAACATCTATCAATTTTATTGCTTTGATGATGAATACTTGTGAGTAGTCTCTTTGCTGAAGGGCAAAGGGATGAACCATATGGATTTAGGTCTTGATATGTGAAATCTATTGAAAACCCATGTTGCTAAACTTATTTTTGGGTTATATTATTGTTGATCTACTACGAATAGCTATGGATTTCTACTTAGATCTTAAGAGCGAGAGCGAGAGGATCTTGACCTATAAGAAGCCATAGATATTTGATTTAGATCTATAATTGAGATACCCTAGAATTGGTGCACGAGAGCGACCAAAGCTATCATCTTTATTATATTTCTATAATTATATTCACTTGTACGATGGTAAGAAGAATACGAACCATTATAATCTATATTCGAACTCACGTTGCACGAGAGTGAACTTGTGTTAGAATTGAATTATATTGTCGATCTTAATGCTAATAATTCAAACTAAGCTTGCGCGAGAGCGAGGCTCTAGCTTAAGTTATTATAGACTTTCGTTGCACGAGAGCGGACGCTAATCCTCAATTTAATGGCAAAAGTTTCACCCTAAATTAGGAGTTAGTAAAATGAAAGTTCATATTCACATTGATACTCGAAAATCTATAGTGGGGATTACCTAGTCCTAGACATTCTTATTAATCGAAATTACAACCGACATTTTTATACGTTCGTGACACACATATTCCTTCACCATTGTTCCATCTCAGCCAAGTGACCAATGTAATACCAACAGTTCCTCCCCATGATACGATACCCGCTCACCACTTAATTGTGCGCTTGCGGAAAAACTACATTGTTTTAGGTGTACATCCCAATGTGATCTAATTTTTAGCGTCGTTGCCAGGGAGGTGACCGTATTGTATTCTTTCTAGGTTAATTTTTATTGTTATTCTATTATGCTAACATCCTCTGTAGATTATCTTTCTTTATGCATGAACACACGCTCAAGGCCTATTGACATCTTGACATTATTTGATCCAAAAATTAAGCGAACTGCAAGGAAGCTTAGAGCAGAGAAGATGCATATTCTATATGACAACAAGATGGTAGCTGAAAATAATGCCACGAGGAATATCAGAGTTATTTCTATCAGAGACCAACTAACTCTAAACATCTCGGCTACATCATCCATTCTCATGCCAGAATTTCCACCAGACAATAACTTTGAGCTGAAGACATGATTAGTTGTGCTGATGCAACAAGATCATTTTCATGGGAATGCACATAAGAATCCATATTAACATATTCAGATGTTCTTGGCGAAGTGTGCTACTTTTTAAGTTCCAAATGTATCATAGGATGCCATCCGTCTGTGGCTTTTTCCTTTCACACTCAAGGATAATGCTTTGTATTGGCCAAGGTCACAAAAGAACGGTACCTTCACCACATGGGACGATCTTGCAAGTGCCTTCATTATAGGCACATATTGTACACTTTTTTTCTGCATTTTTCCATCCTATAATGATAGTTCATATCGCAATTTTAACGATTATACGACGTTTTTATGATATATTTCACTATTTCTTTGTTTTGTCTGATTTCAGGAAATATGGAGCAATCGGGAGCAATTTGGAGCCACGAGCGCTTACACGTGTGCCAGAGCGTCATTGACGATGATATCAGAGAGCTAATGGCGCTGGAGGATGAATATAAGAAGAAGGACGGCGAAAGAAACGAAGAGAAAGTGAGAAGAATGAGAAAAGAGTAATGAAACATGCTACTCGGCCGAGTGACGCAGCTCACTAGGCTGAGTGAAGTAGTGAACTCGAGTGACGCAGCACATCTTGTTTATATTGTGATTTTTATTATGAATTGTGAGTAGTCTCTGTAAGGACCTGGCAATGAGGAAAACGCTAAAATAGGGTTGAATAGTGTTTATGCAATTTAAAACAATAGTTATACCAAATTAAATTCCAAACCAACAATTAATGCGGAATATAAATAAACCCTAAATTGAAACAATGCAAACACAAGTATGTTTGAAGGGTTCGGATTACCCAAGTCAACTCCCGCCTTGTTCCCGGTAATCCTACGTCCCTCCATCCGGATACCACCGGATACTCAAGTTAGAACCCTAACTTGAGATATCTTTTAAACCCACTTGTAGCAACTCTACAAGTGAAATCGAAATAAACTCGATGTTCTTGACTCCCACAACTTGGGAGCAAGCAACCCACTCTCACAAACCGAGAGTTAGTCTAATAACAGAAGTTATGAAATATTGAAATGACAACACTTACAATCACCTATGCCTTGAAGTAGAACTTGAAGGAGCAAGTGTGTTGTGTGTTTATGTCTCTCTTGGAAGAGAGGAAAGCCCTTTCTCTTGTACACCAATTCCCTAGAAGATATCACTTTGATTCTAAGTTGGAGAGCAAGAGAGTAAACGATAGGAATTCTAGGGCTTTAGAATTTGAGAGCTTGAATAGCTTGAAGATGAAAGCTTAGGGTTTCAATAGATGAGTGAGTCCACTAAGTAACTTCTTAATGGAATAGTAGAGCCTACCTTTATAGGTTTCTCAAAACCCTCAAGCTGAATCCCCAAAATCCCCATCAAAATTCGTGGAGAAAAATCCAACAGTTAGAATTTACACAATCGACAGTCGACCGTTGAACAAAACACAATCGACTGATGCACTATGTCAGAGGGCAGGTGAGAATTCAAATGGTAACTTACCACGTGGACAGTCGACTGATGAAGAGAAGATAGGTGCCTGTAAATCCAACAGGCGCCTGTAAATCCTTCTGTAGGCGACTGACCGCAATATGTGTAAGTTGAGAAATTCTCAGAAATTTTAGGGAAGGCTGGACATGCGACTGATGTGGAATACACAGGCGTCTGTGCTATGGACAGGCGAATGTGAAACCAACTTCAGTCGACTATCACAAAACCTGAAACTTTCCAGAGAGCAGAGTCTGCAAAGAAGCTTTTATACAGACGACTGTTGAAGCATTGACAGTCGACTATGCCATGGATAGGCGACTGTAAATACAACATCAGTCGACTGGCACTAAAACTTGAAATATTCCTGAGAGCAGATTCTACAGAGGAATCATAGACAGGTGAGTGTTGAAGCATTGACAGTCGAATGTGCCTTGGACAGGCGTCAATTGTGCCTTGGACATGCGACTGTAAATACAACATCAGTCGATTGGTCAGATAAAAAAGTAAATGATCTTTGGGCTAAAGATAGACAGGCGACTGATTAACAAATCACATGCGACTGTACCTTGGACAGACATGATATGTTTATTTCTCTCCCCCAATGGCATCATCCAAAAAGTGGGAGCGGAATAGCAATAGCAATAGTGCTAAATAAGTACTAAAACAATCATGAGAGTCTAAAGATAGATTGTATATCTGATCGCGCCCCGGCGTACACGTCCCGAGGCGACGGTTGTAGTTTTACCGCAAGCGCACGGTATAGCGGCGAGCGGGTATCGAACACAGGGAGGACGAATGACCGTGCTTGCTCCTAATCAACCTGGCTATTCAGAGGGATAATTGCCTTGGGCAATCCTGTCACAATCGTCAGACAAAAGTGCAAAATATCAAATCAAATAGAGAACGCCTAGGGAATGGGGAATCCCCACTACTCACCGTATTTCACAATTGTGGTTTGCCGGTATCGAAATCGCTAGGATGAGAATTCGGATGAACTAGTTGCAACTAAATGTGGAACCAGGCTCACGCTCTCGCGCTGTTGCCGGTCTATAGCTATCCTGGGTTTGGGTCCAATCTCTTGCAAACCCTAGCCTAGGGAAGCTAGCATTAGGATCAACATCATCGTCCAATTGCGCACCGAGCCCAATCTCTTGCAAACTCGGTCCACAATCTAGATTAGGATAGTTCCTACCCGTCCAATCTCTTGCAAACGGGTATCGGCACGGAATTGCAACCGGAGATCCTAGCATCGGTCCAATTTCTTGCAAACCGATACTTCGAAAATCCGACTCCAACCCAATTCGGATTTCTAGGGCTTCCTATCGAATTGGGATCCAATCTCTTGCAAATCCCTATTGACGTGAATACCTAGCTATCCGTAGTAATTCGATCCCAATCTAATCCCTAATAACAATCCTAGCTCAATTTCTACCAATTCAACACAAACACGAAATTGGGCTTGTAGGGTTCATCCCCACGCCCCAAGACGTGGAGACTACTCACTAATCATAGTAATAGCACAATAATTGGCAAAGAAATAGACAATGGAATTCATCACAACAATGATATAAACAATAAAAATAGAGTTTTTGTGGAAGAGAAGTGCAAACCAATGTAGATCTCCAATCAAACCAACAAAAATCCAAGTTTTTCTCTTCACCAATCACAATTAATAAAGCTAAAAAGTAGACTCCAAAAAGCTGCAAAAAATCGGAGAGGTGGCTCTAAAACTAGGGTAAAAACAGAGCTTAAATAACCCCAAAAATCGTCTAAAAATCCTGACCAAAACGCCCCTGCACAGCCTGTTTTCCGCAAATTTCGCTACAGGCAGCGCATCGCACTCGGCCGAGTGACAAAAGTCGCTCGGCCGAGTGAAAACCCTGCAATTTTCCAGAAAGTCGGGGCTTTCAGGGGTCTTCAGTTCGGAGGCGGCTCGGCCGAGTGAGTTGTCGTCACTCGGCCGATGACTTCACTGCACTCGGGCGGACGGGATTCTCCACTCGGCCGAGTGGGTCTTCTGAAGTTCAGGCAGCCGAAAAACAGAAACTTCGATGTTTTGGAAGGGCTTCGTCTGGGCGCCACTCGGGCGGACGTGGTATCGTCACTCGGCCGAGTGGGTCTTCTGTGCTCGGCCGAGTGCACAGGTAACTCGTGTCTGAATTGGTCGGCCGAGCAGTGTCTCGCTGGTCGGCCGAGCGGCTCCTCCACTCGGCCGAGTGGGACACAAAAAATGCCCAAACTGGTCGTTTTGGCCTCCTCGTCGCTCCGGCGACGTCCATTCTTCTTCCGCTCCTCTCCAACAGCAAAATACCCCTCGGGGAGGTCGTCGGTGGCCGTCTAGATTACACGCATCTCGAGATCACTCCTAATCGCGCCAAATCACCTGAAATGCGACAAAAACAACAAATGGTGAAAAGCATCGCAATATCGTCGATATATCGTGAAAAACATGATTTGGGCGATCAAAATGGCATGCAAACATGCGGGAAAAGGGTGTAAAATAAGGAGTGATCAAAATCCCCCAAGCTTGCCTCTTACTCGTCCTCGAGGAAGATAAGTAAAAAGCGAACCCGGTGGATTTGGAAAACGAAAACGGCGACAAACGAAAAAAAATGAAAAACGAAGAAGAATGAAAACCAAACGAAAATAAAGGAAGAAAGAAAGAAGAGGTAGGATGCTAGATCATTTTCTCAGGACGTGGGTTTCACCTACTCTTATAGCATGCACCGAGTGAGAAATACATGTCAAAGAATCTCATTTTGATATCATAGTAGAATAGTGCAAGTAGAAAATAAAAAACCCACGAACAACGGTATAATCATGAAAAACGGAATGATTTTAAAATTAACATCGCCTGAATCATCTAAAGCGGTATACAAGTCTCAGATCACACACTTTTCAATTGAACGCTTTCTATCCGGAGTATAAGAGTATCACATCATAGAATAGAGAGAATAGAAAAGTATGGGTTTCATGAAATGAATGCTAGGCTTAGATTTCTGGATTTCGTAAAGCTAGAAACAATCTCACCGAGTATAGAATATTACTTAGCCTAGGTTGTCGTGCAATGTCAAGTAGTCGCTCTCTCACACATCAATGGATCTCCTCCCCCAAGCTTATCTATAAGCGTGGTGGCACAAAAATATTTACATCCCCATTTTTATATAGCTCCAAAGGCAAAGAAGAGAAAGAAGAAAGAAAATAAGCGAGATGGGATCTTTTATTGAGGATTTTTCCTCTTTTCTCTCTTTTCTCTTTTTTTGTTCTCCTTTTTTTTTTCTTTTTTTTTTCTATACAATGATCCCAACTCAAAGAGAGATAATGATATACGAGAATGTTCTTCTCTCTTTTATTATATTTTTTTTGGAATAAGAGGTTTGGAGCTAGGAATTAATAGCGGGGGAAATGCCATAAAAAAGAATCACTAAGGGGAGATTCACCAATGATTTTAAAAGTAGAGAAATGATGTTCAAGATTTGTGGAGAAAGAAATAAATATAACTCTCGGCTCACTCTATAAGACATGCACGACACCTTCAGCAGGGTAATCTAATCTACTCAGTTTCGATCACAAAAAAGCTAACTAATCCAGATATATCATAGCTAACCATCATTCAATCATCCGGAAGTGAAGTGTACAATTCATGCATATAGAAGTGATAAAGGAAAAGAAGTCAGTACTCCAGATATAGGCATTCAATGCGTGAATCTTGGTGTGTTTTCTGTGATAGCATACATATGAATATTCAGGCTCAGCTAATAATAAAATTTCATCCATTTTCATGAGGAAAAAGTGTGGGCTCCTATTTCTAAATGCAAGCGAGTCATAGCATATGATATCAGAAATGAAATCTAAGACACGACAAATATAGCATGCAGATAGAATAAGCTAACTCCACGTAGACATCATCACAGAAAATTCATCTCTAGCATGAGATGAAAAAAGGAAGAAGTAAAGATAAAAGGAAAATAGAACTATGCAATGCGGCACACAGGAAAGTAAGGAAAACGTGATGCATGGCAAAACAAAAGGAAAATAACGAAAAATGAGTGCAAAGGTGAAAAGCGGTGTGAAAAACTGAAAATAAAGGTGGCAAATCGAAAAAGAACGTGAGAGCTCACTCCCCCAAGCTAAACGGCACAGTGTCCTCAATGTGCAAAGTGTGGCATACCGAGAGACAAGAAGTGTGAGGGGCTAGTGAGGATGCATGCATGGAAAATGAAAATAAAAAGAAAGAAATGAAAAAAAATATGATGCGGACATGATGCATGCACGGACAGGAGTGATATGAAAATAAATATAGTACCAAAAACGCTCCCTCTCTCCCAAAAAGATATATATAGATGTGATCAAAATGAGAATCCCAAGTAGATATGATATGATATGCGCATAAAGATATGATCAAAAATATAAGCCCAAAAATAGTGAGGGGGAGGGGGGGTGGACAAAAGTGCATCAGGACCCAGCAGAGACGGGCAGCACAACGGCAGGAATGGATAAAGGCATCAAGAGTGCCTAAGAAGGCGGTGCCGCGCCGTCTCCGTCCTGAGGCGGAGGGGGTGGTGGTGGTGGTGTAGGCTGCTGAGCTGGGGTGGGCGTGGGAGTGGAAGCAGGTCGATCGTGTGTGGGAGTGTGTGTGGGAACCTGCTGGGTGGGTGGGGGTACGCGCGGGAGACGCTCTAAGATCTGTGTCAGGCAGTAGTGGATCTGAGGGATCAGGTCAAAGCGTCCAGCCATCGTAGAGACGGTGGAGGACAGGGTCCGAAGGTCTCCTCTAAGACCACTCACCGCCACCTCAAGAGCACGTATGCTCTGCAGTACAGTGTCGGGCGGGGGTGGTGCAGAGGGACGCACCGGTCTAGGCTGCGCAGGGCGAGGCTGGCGTACGCGTGTGGAGTATGTAACGGGCTCAGCAGGGAATGGGACAAAAGGTGCCGTGCCAGGAAATGTGGGCCGGGCCTCAGTGTGAGGCCGGGGCGGGCGGTGAGAAGTGGAGGCAGCGGCAGCGGAAGAAGAGTACAAAAGCGGCTGCGAGGCGGCTAGTGAGGTCGGTGGCACAGAAGTGTGGACAGACGCCACGACGCTCTCGGAGAATACGGCAGCTGTGGAGACCGAGGAATCTCCCGATGGGGCGGAAGTGTGTGGTCCAAAAGGTGTAGCCCCAGCGGAGATCATGCTAACCATGGTCTCCACGACCGAAACGAACGAGGGCTCTCCGCACGCGACTACTGTCGGCGGGCGCTCGGGGAGAGCGGATCAAAGAGGCTCCACGGACAGAGGGCCGGAGGTGGCAGCGGGAGTGGTGGGGACAGCCTCGGAAGTGGTGACAGTGGTGGAAGTGGGCTCAGCAAAAGTACTCTCGACACAGGCAGAGGTAGGGACAGAAGTGTCAAGAGCAGTGGAAACGTCAGGAACAGGCTGAGAGGCCACAGGGTCGACGGGGTGGGCAGCAGGCTCGGCAGGGTGCGCAGCAGGGTCTGCGGGAGCAGCCTGGGCAGCGTGGGCAGCGGGGCCCTGCTCGGCCTCCTCGGCCTCGAGCACGTAGGCGGCGGGGATGAGGACATCCATATCTGGGAGCCAGTCAACGTGGGCCGGTGCAATCTGGGTCCGAGCAGGGCTCGGGAGAATCATGTAATCGGCCCCATAGGGGCCGTGCAACCAGACCCAGTGACGCTCACCGTGCGGACGCAGCATCTTCATCCGGGCCATAACGTCTATCGACAAGGAAGTGGGGCCCGGAACGCGTCGCAGGTCGTCGGGGAAATCCTCGCCGGTCATAAGAGCCAGCAGGGTAATCAGGCCGCCGCAGCATATCGGTGAGCGAGCGCCCACCGATACAATGATGCGGTCTAAGTACCATGCCGCGATATCGATCACGACGGCGGGGACAAGCTCATCTCCATCCCTAGACAGAGCTCTGGGACGTGTCATCGCATAGAGCATGTAAAGCTCTGGCGTAGACATCGTGCCCGGCTCATATCTGGCCAAAAAGGTAGTCGCCATGAGGCGCTGGGCAATGCGTAGGCAGGGATGTACGATGGCCGAGGCCTTGGCCCTACTAGGGTCAAAGGCGGCGTGGAGACCCGTGATACGTGCCCAGAAGGCACCGGCGTCGAAAGAGGGTGGAGGGATATGTGTGGGGCCATAACCGCGATCGGCTCCGGGGACTGCGGGCCAAGAGAAAAATGCTCTCATCATATCGAGAGTGACCTGGCACTCTCGATCCATGAACCGGAATGAGCATCCCTCATCGGTCCGGGCGATCGAACTCAAAACCTCAAGTGTCGGACGGGTAAAAGTATCCGCCGACACCTGGAAAAAATCTCGCCAGCCCACGTTGTCGTACAACGTGAGCATCCCCTCAAGTACCCCCAGGCGTCCTAGGTCAGCGAGGTGTGCGAACCTGGAGGGTGCGATCGAGCGCTGGGAGATACGCTCGAAGACGGCGCGGTGTGCGTCGTCTCGGAACGTAATCCCGATCGGCCCGACCAGTGGAGCCGGTGGTGGTGGCTGTGGATCGGCGGGGAGAGGCTGTGCGGGCTGTGGGTGCGCTGCAGGCTGTGCGGGGTGTGCGGAGCCTGCAGGCTGTGCGGGGTGTGCGGGGTGTGTGGGGGACGGTGGAGGAGAGTCCTCCAACTCGTGCGAGGGGCCGGCATCATCCGCCCGCTTCCGCTTGGCGGAAGCTCTCTTCGACCGCGGCCGTGTCCGGGGCGGCATATCTGCCCCGAGCGCGCGCCGAAAAAGTGAAAAGTGCGGCGTGTGCACAAAGAGTGGAAAGAGTTTACCCAAACACGCCGCGAGTGCTAAGTAGTGGAAGCGTGCGAAGTCCGCGCCTCCACGAAGTCCTGAGCAGCCCGTAGAAGCTCCCCTGAGCTCCCCTAAGCTCCAAAAAGCAACCTGCGCATGGAAAAGCGATATCAGCGAGTAATAATCAAAATGTATGGAGCAATAGGGGTATAACAGATAGATATGTGATTTGATTCGGGTTAGGGGTTCGATTGACACACGGATCCTCAAAAACTACGCAAAAAGAGAAGAAAATGGTGAAAATAAGCGAACCGGAGGTGATCGGAGACGGGGGTTACCGGCGGCTACTCGGGCGGGTGGCGGCGACGGTCGGCCGGCGGTGGCAGGCCGAGCGGCGGCGCGCGCGGACGAGTGGATGTTGGGCGAGGCTGATCGGGCGAGGGGAAGCTGAGGGGGCGCGGGCGAAAGGGGTTTTTTTTTTTTCGTTTTCGAAAACTGCGCCTCCCCCTTTGGCTTTATATTAAAAAGTTACGACTCGGCCGAGTGACGTGATCACTCGGCCGAGCGAGGCAAATAAAAATTTCTCCCCGATATCGCTTCGGCCGAGTGGCCTTGCCAGGCTCGGCCGAGTGGAGTAAATCCATTCGGCCGAGTGACTCAAGCTACTCGGCATGACTCGCCCAAGGAGGGTGTCTGTTTCACTCGGCCGAGTGAATATATATACTCGGCCGAGTAGCAGTTATAATGAAATGAGGAAAATAGACAGAGAGTTGGGTACAGCAGACTTCCCTTGTTCGTGAGCGGCTCGGCCGGACGAACTTCTGTACTCGGCCGAGTGACTAGTATACTCGGCCGAGTGAGCCTTGCATTCTGCTGTTTGTCTTCGTTTAGGCTCTAAACTCCGTCTTTCTTCCTCCAGTCGATTTCATGCTCCTCCTAAGCGTCGAACGCCTTCTTAGGGCGCTCCTCATCGTCTCGTTCAACCTCCTCATGATGATCTACCTATCTCCTTTCCTGTCAAGAAAAATAGGACCCGTTATCACAAAATTTTTGATCGGATGACTCAAAACACTAAAAATTTCTAAAACGAAAATAAAGAAAAAGCGAAAATAAAGCAAAAACCGTCGGGTTGCCTCCCGACAAGCGCTCGTTTTAGGTCGTGAGCTCGACCCCCTATAATTTTCAATCAATGCGGGATGTTTGGTGCATATGAGATGCACCCGTCAAACTTTCCGGGGAGCGCGCTTGGATTCGTACGTGGCGGCGAAGCGTTCTCCCGCGGTGGTCTCCTATCTCGAATAGTGTTGGGGGGAGGCTCCCCCAAGCTAGCATTTGCCCCGGTCAACGGCTTAGCCGGCGATGCCGATTTCCGTACCGGCGGAGCTTTCTTTGGAGACTTTGATTTCGAGAGCTTGCAGAGCTCTCGAATCCTTGCGACATCAGCGTCGCCTTCATCTTCATCAGCGGAGAAGTCGGGGGAATCATCATTATTGTCCTCATGGCCTAAATCCGGGCCTTCATCCAATTCTTCATCAAAAAGGGCACCAATTGAGTGAGGAATCGCCTCCTCTATCACCTCATCAAGGAGGTCCATATAATCGAGCTCCTCATGGTAAGGCATGTGTTTCATTGCCTTAGGAATGTGGAGCTCCACCTCGATGTTGCCGACGTTTAAAGTAAGTGTTCCTTCGCGCACGTCGACGATGACTCCGGCGGTGGCGAGGAATGGGCGCCCAAGTATCAATGAGGTGTCTCCCTCCTCCTTAATGTCCATGATGACGAAGTCACATGGCAAGCATATTCCACCCGGGACTTGAAGTGGGATGTCTTCGGCAATCCCCACCGGCCTTGTTATCCGTCCATCGGCTAATTGAATGCGCATGTCGGTGGGTTTCAACTTTGTCCCGGTGTTAAGCTTCAAGAACATGGAGAGGGGCATGAGACTCACACTAGCCCCAAGATCGACCAACGCCTTTTGAAGAGGCACGCCACCCAAAGTGCAAGGAATCCGAAAACTCCCCGGATCTTTAAATTTTGCCGGCTCCTTCTCTCTCTTGGTGAACCAAGAGCCCTCCTCGGCTAGCATTATCTTCTCCTTCCTTTTCCTCCCCGAAATCAAGTCCTTCAAAAATTTAGCATATGTGGGGATCTCGACGATGGCGTCGAGGAAGGGAATATTGAGGCTAACTCCCCTTAGATACTCGAGGAATTTCGCTAGCCTTTTCTCCATTTTTGCTTTCGCTAGTCTTTGGGGGAATGGGACCGGTGGCATGAAGCGCCTTTCCTCAATTAATCGCTCCGCCCTAGATTTCTCCTTGTCTTGTGGCTCCTTCTCCTTATCAACCTCAACTACCGGCTCAACCGGCTCCAAGCTTTCCTCCACGGCCTCCTCAATAGGAATCATGGCGGGGGTGGTGTCCTTCCCGCCTCTAGTAGTGACGGCAACTACGGCGTTGATGTGGCCCGTGTTGCCCCGTGGGTTTTGCTCCGGTTGCACCGGCAATCTTTGAGTGTTCCGGTTGAGCAACGCTAATTGCTCCGATATTTGAGCCACTACGGTATTGAGAGATTCTTGCCCCGCCTTCAAAGTAGCATTCACCTTATTTTGCTCGACCATGAACGCCTCCACTCTAGATTCGAAGTCGGTTCGTTGAGGAGCTTGTGGAGGGTTTTGATTTTGATTCCTCCACCCTTGGTTGTATCCGGGAGGCCTATACGGTGGGACTTGTTGCTTCGGTGGAAAGTTTTGTTGCGGAGGCCCCCTCGGTGGATAGTTTTGTTGTTGGGGTGGTGGTGGTCGAGCTTGTTGAGGCGGTGGTTGTGGCGGGTTCAAGGCTCCTTCATTGTTGGCGTAGGAGAATCCCGGATGATTTCTTGCGGCCGGATTGGACCAATACCCTTGGTTCCCCGCAACATATTGTATTTGCTCCAAGGATCCTTCTCCTTGCTCTCCTCCCGAGTACATGACTTGAGATTGGTCTTGCCAATCACACATTTGGTTGGTCGGTGCGGAGGTGGATGGGCTTCCTTGGGGCTCCGTGATATATTTCTCCAATCTCTCCACCACCTTGTGGAGAGAATCAAATTTGCTCGTGAGCTCCGCTACGGCCTTCGCCTCGTAGATGCTAGTTGGCTTTAAGGAGGACGTGGAGTGTCCTCGCTCATCGCCCCACTGTTGGTTATTTGAGGCCATCTCCTCAATTAGGGCCGTAGCTTCCTCGGGAGTCTTTGACAAGATTGCACCATTCGCCGCGGCATCAATAATTTGTTTGGTCCCCGGTTGGAGACCGTTGTAGAAGCTATGAACTAGCTCCCAGTCCTCTATACTGTGGTGCGGGCATTGGTGCTGCAAATCCTTAAATCGCTCCCAAGCTTCATAGAGCGTCTCCTGTGGTCCTTGCTTGAAGGACATGAGAGCGCTCCGGATCTTCACCGTCTTGGATGGCGGATAGAATTTGTCAATAAATGCACTCGCCAACTCGTCCCAAGTAGTGAAGACTCCGTCAGCCTGCGTCCTCAACCAATAGAGTGCCTTGTCCTTAAGCGTGAAGGGGAAGAGGCGCAGTCTGATAGCGTCGTTGGAGACCCCCGGCATCTGGAATGTGGCGCACTTTGACAAGAATAGTTGGATGTGGTAGTGGGGGTTCTCATGTGCGTTCCCATGAAACGGGTCTTGTTGCATCAACACCACCAATCCAGTCTTTAGCTCGAAGTTCTTGTCGGCCGCCAACCCCGGCATGGCAATGGACGAGGTGGTAGAAGAAGTCTTAGGCCGAAGCCTATCTCGAATCGAGATTATCCTTGCCATCCTTGCCGCCAATTCTTCAGGAGTTTCCGGGTTGGTCATATACCTCCCTTCCGGATCTTGTCTCTTTTCCGCTCTAAGTCTCCGCGCGGTACGTTCGATCTCGGGATCAAATAATAAGTCTTCTGGGTCCGCCGTAGATCTCGTGTTCATGCACAGGGGAAACAGAGTTTCAAAGAAATGATTAATACCGTGGAAGGGTTAGGCAAGAAATAAGAAATAAAAATAATGATAATAATAAAAAGAAAAAGAATAGCTAGGGTGAAAAAGAATCAAACGCAATCGCCTCCCCGGCAACGGCGCCAAAAACTTGATCGCGCCCCGGCGTACACGTCCTGAGGCGACGGTTGTAGTTTTACCGCAAGCGCACGGTATAGCGGCGAGCGGGTATCGAACACAGGGAGGACGAATGACCGTGCTTGCTCCTAATCAACCTGGCTATTCAGAGGGATAATTGCCTTGGGCGATCCTGTCACAATCGTCAGACAAAAGTGCAAAATATCAAATCAAATAGAGAACGCCTAGGGAATGGGGAATCCCCACTACTCACCGTATTTCACAATTGTGGTTTGCCGGTATCGAAATCGCTAGGATGAGAATTCGGATGAACTAGTTGCAACTAAATGTGGAACCAGGCTCACGCTCTCGCGCTGTTGCCGGTCTATAGCTATCCTGGGTTTGGGTCCAATCTCTTGCAAACCCTAGCCTAGGGAAGCTAGCATTAGGATCAACATCATCGTCCAATTGCGCACCGAGCCCAATCTCTTGCAAACTCGGTCCACAATCTAGATTAGGATAGTTCCTACCCGTCCAATCTCTTGCAAACTGGTATCGGCACGGAATTGCAACCGGAGATCCTAGCATCGGTCCAATTTCTTGCAAACCGATACTTCGAAAATCCGACTCCAACCCAATTCGGATTTCTAGGGCTTCCTATCGAATTGGGATCCAATCTCTTGCAAATCCCTATTGACGTGAATACCTAGCTATCCGTAGTAATTCGATCCCAATCTAATCCCTAATAACAATCCTAGCTCAATTTCTACCAATTCAACACAAACACGAAATTGGGCTTGTAGGGTTCATCCCCACGCCCCAAGACGTGGAGACTACTCACTAATCATAGTAATAGCACAATAATTGGCAAAGAAATAGACAATGGAATTCATCACAACAATGATATAAACAATAAAAATAGAGTTTTTGTGGAAGAGAAGTGCAAACCAATGTAGATCTCCAATCAACCCAACAAAAATCCAAGTTTTTCTCTTCACCAATCACAATTAATAAAGCTAAAAAGTAGACTCCAAAAAGCTGCAAAAAATCTGAGAGGTGGCTCTAAAACTAGGGTAAAAACAGAGCTTAAATAGCCCCAAAAATCGTCTAAAAATCCTGACCAAAACGCCCCTGCACAGCCTGTTTTCCGCAAATTTCGCTACAGGCAGCGCATCGCACTCGGCCGAGTGACAAAAGTCGCTCGGCCGAGTGAAAACCCTGCAATTTTCCAGAAAGTCGGGGCTTTCAGGGGTCTTCAGTTCGGAGGCGGCTCGGCCGAGTGAGTTGTCGTCACTCGGCCGATGACTTCACTGCACTCGGGCGGACGGGATTCTCCACTCGGCCGAGTGGGTCTTCTGAAGTTCAGGCAGCCGAAAAACAGAAACTTCGATGTTTTGGAAGGGCTTCGTCTGGGCGCCACTCGGGCGGACGTGGTATCATCACTCGGCCGAGTGGGTCTTCTGTGCTCGGCCGAGTGCACAGGTAACTCGTGTCTGAATTGGTCGGCCGAGCAGTGTCTCGCTGGTCGGCCGAGCGGCTCCTCCACTCGGCCGAGTGGGACACAAAAAATGCCCAAACTGGTCGTTTTGGCCTCCTCGTCGCTCCGGCGACGTCCATTCTTCTTCCGCTCCTCTCCAACAGCAAAATACCCCTCGGGGAGGTCGTCGGTGGCCGTCTAGATTACACGCATCTCGAGATCACTCCTAATCGCGCCAAATCACCTGAAATGCGACAAAAACAACAAATCGTGAAAAGCATCGCAATATCGTCGATATATCGTGAAAAACATGATTTGGGCGATCAAAATGGCATGCAAACATGCGGGAAAAGGGTGTAAAATAAGGAGTGATCAATATCAAATGTGATGCCAGCATATAATCAGAGAAAAAACTAATCACGAAGGTGCATCTCATTGACATACATACCAAAAACTCATTAAACACAAGAAATCTTAGTTGACTAAAGGACCGAGAATCCAATATCAACATTACATACCAAATGAGAAAAACGTCTCTCATCACATCATGTATAAGATAGCATACGAAGAAAGACAATTTCATAATTTTCACACAATTAACATAAAGAATGAGACAATGTGTGAAACAGAATATGAAGTACAAGCATTTTCATATATATATATATATATATATATATATATATATATATATATATATATATATATATATATATATAATCACTATATACATGAGTACAAAATACAGCTACAACTCCATGTACATCAACAAAAAAGTGATCGACATATAGACATCATCCATACATCAGAACTCAAAACAAAAAGATACAGAAAGACACTCAAACCATAATAACAAAAAATCATATGGTGAGTCTAAGCAGAGCAGCATCAGTCGGCATCAGTCAATCTGGATGACGGATGGGTCTGAAGGGCAACCAGACTGACGGAACATCAATCTGGAAGAGCGACAAGTTGGGTATGCATGAGCCTTTTGCTTGGATGACAATGCACCAACAGTAGGAGACTTTGCATGAACAGCCACATAGGGTAGTACATCAGTAGACATAGGCACAAAGCCTGGAGGAGGAGGGACAGCAGTGGACTTGGAAGTATCCTCGGAAGGAGGAAACATGACCTGGAGGGCGACCGGAATAGGAAATCTGTGAAATAGGAACGACTTATACTGAAGTTCGAGGACAAGCGTAAGCTTCTGATCCACGTTGGAAACTTGCATTTAGAGCGAAGAAACTCCCTCAAACAGCTGAGTGAGGAGAACGTCCTCGGACAGAACTGAAGGTGGAGGAGAGGGTTGCTGGCCAGCAAACGGAGAGTGGGTTCAGCGATAGTAGCTGAGGGAAGAGGGTCAGCTACCCAAATACCCAAATACTCCCCAGAAGCCGGTGGACTTGCTGGTTCCATGAAGATCGATTGGTAGAAACAAGGGCAGAAACGAATGATAATCGACAAATGATACCTAATCCGCGATGAACGACGGAGAAAGGGTCACTCGAACAAGCAATCGAACGATTGGGAAGAGTGATCAGAATATGGAGCTTCAAATCGACGAGAAAATCAATGGCAACGGTTGAAATTCGAAGGGGGAGACGAGGGAATTTGCATCGGATGATAGAGAAAATTTTGAAATGAATCGAGGGCCCCCGAGTTTATAAGATAGGGTCAAGAGACTCTGGGCTGTTGGATCAAGAAATCGGCGGCTCAGATCAAGTGAACGAAATGCCACAGAAGTTGACAATCGACTAATGAACAATTGTCAGTCGACTGGTCGATAGGATAGAGATCAGCTTAGGTTGACAGACAGTCAACTGATGAGTAATTCACGGTCGCCTGTCAGATAAACAATCGACTGTAACTTTCACAACCGTCGTCTGACATAGAATCAAAAATATGATGATAAAACAGAGACATCTGAACATTTGGACAGGTGCTTGATGACCAAATTGCAGTCCCATGTCACAGAGACTGTCGACTTGTCAGTCGCCTGTGCGAAAAATACAATTTGCTGTATGAAAAATTGAGTTGGGCAATCGACTGTCGAAGGAATGACAGTCGTCTGTCCTGGTCCAAAAATGCACAGTGAGGTTAAAATCCAGTGGATAGAGACAACTCACCCTAGGACCGATACTCTAACACAAATCTAATCAAAAAATCAATATCAAAATATTATATATTAACGTACAAAACTTGTAAATCAATACAAGCAATCGAAATCATCAGAATCTCAAATACATCTCTTAAAACAAATATATTGGAAACATATATTTACCACAACACGAGAAGTTAAAGTGATTATATGAGTTCAAGTATGATATACCTTGAGAGTATGAACTGCTATAATTCAGATTCACCCATAATCCCTAATTCTCCACGCAACCTCACAAATGAATCTTCTTTAAGAGGTTTAGTTAAGATGTCAACGATTTGTTTTTGGGTTTCAATGTACTATAAGATGATGTCTTTCTTAGCTAAATGATCATTAAAAAAATGGTGTCTCACATCTATGTGTTTGGTACGGGAGTGATGTAACGGATTCTTGGAAAGACAAATAGCACTTTGGTTATCAACCGTGGTAGGGCAAGTATCACAATTGACACCATAGTCTTTAAGTGTGTGTCTCATCCAAAGAACTTGTGCACATGCAATACCCGCATCAATATATTCTGCTTCACTCGTGGACAATGATACCGAGTTCTGTTTCTTGGAAAACAAAGAAACTAGGGAATTTCCTAGAAAATGGCAAGTGCCACTAGTACTCTTTCTATCGGATTTGCATCCGGCAAAGTCGGCATCACTATATAAGATTAAATCATATATGCTAGACTTAGGGTAAAGTAACCTATAATCTAGTGAATGATTGAGGTAACGAAAAATTCGTTTAACCGCAATCAAGTGTGACTCTTTAGGTCTAGTTTGATATCTAGCACAAAGTCATACGGAAAACATAATATCGGGCACACTAGCATTAAGTGAAGTAAGCTACCGATCATACCTCGATATAAACAAACGTCTACATCTTTCCCGTTCTCGTCCTTGTGTAGATGGTTTGTCGTACTCATGGGAGTCCTTTTGCTTGAAGAAGATTCCATCCCGAATCATTTGATAAGCTCTCCAGTGTACTTTGTTTGATGTATGAAAGTTACATCCTTCATTTACCGAATTTGTAGTCCAAGGAAGTAGTTGAGCTCACCCATATGGCTCAATTTTGAATTCATCCTTCATAGACTTAGAAAATTCTTGGCAAAGATTAAAGTTAATAGAACCAAATATTATATCATCTACATAAACTTGAATTAACAGGATGTCATTTTCATTATCTTTAATGAAAAGAGTTGAATCAACTTCACCCATTTTAAAATCTAAATCCAAAAGAAAGGTTTTGAGTCGATCATACCAAGCTCTAGGAGCTTGTCTCAACCCATATAATGCTTTCTTAAGTTTAAAAACATGGTTTGAAAATTTTTCATGAATGAAACCAGCTGGTTGAGAAACATAAACTTCTACATTAGCAATACCATTTAAAAATGAACTTTTAACATCCATTTGAAATAACTTAAAATTTTATGGGATGCAAAATATAAAAGCAATCTAATATCTTCTAATCTAGCGACGGGGGCAAAAGATTCTTCGAAATCAATACCTTCTTCTTACCGATAGCCTTGAGCTACTAACCTTGCTTTATTCCTTGTGTTGACCTCGTTCTCATCGGTCTTGTTCTTAAAGATCAACTTGGTCTGAATCACTTGGTAACCACTTGGAAGAGGAACGATCTCCCAAACTTCATTTCTCTCAAATTGCCTGAGCTCTTCTTCCATTGCAACTATCCAAGAGCTACCTTCACATGCTTCTTGGATGTTCTTTGGCTCAATGGTAGAGACAAATGCACATGAGAGAATTCATCAATTCTTGACCTTGTTCGAACACCCACACCAATATCTCCAATAATTTAGTCATGGTGGTGATTACGAACAGTTGGATAAGCTTTGGGAATCCCTACATCAATTGGAACAATTTCATTAGCATTGTTAGTCTCAATAATAGAATCATTGATTTTAACATTGCTAAGAGAATCACATAAAACATCTACACTATCATCATCATCATGAGGAAAATCAAAATTTTCATAAAATGATACGTGTAGTGATTCCTCGATTATTGAAACGGTTTTTTGTATATCTGGTAGGCTTTGCTACGTGTGGAATATCCAACAAAAATTCCTTCATCAGATCTTCGCTCAAATTTATCTAAGTTACCAAAGGTGTTCTTGATATAACATTTTGAACCAAAAACACGAAAATATTTAAGTTGTGGCTTTTTATCATAAAATTACTCAAAAAAAATTTTTTTCTTTCGGGGTCTCACTAGGATCCTATTAAGCACATAACATGCCATGTGCACCTCCTCCGTCCAAAATTGTAGTCCAAGATGACTACCATGGATCATGGTACGGGCACACTCAATTAGGGTCATATTCTTTCTCTCTACAACACCATTTTGTGGTTGTACGCGAGGAAAAGAAAAATTATGAGTAATCCCGTTGTCTTCACAAAACTTTATGAAAGACTCATTCTCAAACTCTCCTCCATGATCACTACGAATAGTGATAACGGTGGATCCTAAGAAATTTGGAATCTTCTTTGCAAATATAGAACCTCTTCAAAAGCTTCATTCTTATTGGTTAAAAATGAAACCCAAGTAAATCTAGAGAAGTCGTCAACGACAACTAATCCATAGTGAGCATTACCTAAAGAGGCGAATCTAGTTGGGCCAAATAAAACTAGATGAAGTAATTCTAGTGGCCTCTTAGAAGTTAAGCCTTCTTTATGTTTGAATGATGATTTACTTAGTTTTCTTCTTTGACATGAATCACAAATTTTTTTTACTAAAAGCAATTTTCGGAAAACCTTTTACCAGATCATGCTTAGCTAAGTTATGTAAGTGCTTAAAATGAACATGACCAAAACGGCGATGCCATAATAGTTGTTCATTTGTATTGCCAACTAAGCAATGTTCTATGGTTTTAGGCAAGCTCAAATAATAAATATTTTTACGCCTAATACTGGTAAATAAAACATGTGAATCAAAATCTATAATTTTACACATACCCTCTCCAAAGTTAACCTTGTAACCATTGTCACAAAGTTGACTAATGGAGATAAGGTTATGACATAAACCACTAACTAAATAAACATTTGTAATAAGTGGTTTGGAAGGATTACCGACTTTGCCTACTCCAATGATGGTTCCCTTTTGATTACCTCCAAAAGTGACCGTTGCACCATCCTTGATGCTAATCACCTCAGAGAGCAATGTGGGATCTCTCGTCATGTGTTTGGAGCAACCACTATCGAGTATCCATCATTTCCTTTTAGAGCCAATATGACTTTTATTGCTCTCTTTCTTTTTCTTTGGTACCTACATAATATACCATAAACCATGGTACCCAATTTTTGTTGGGTCCAAGAGGATTAGCCCTTTGGAAGCCAAGTCCAAGTGGACTTTCACTTTCCAACATAATTACCACTATTTATTACTTCATTAAAATAGGAATCAACATTAGCATTCCTATCATTTAAGCTAGTGTTCTTAGGACCCCAAATTGTGTATGTGGTGGGTGTCCTTTCCTAGTTGCACACACAATTGATTGATTTTTATGTGGTGTGTACTTCCTAGAAGCATGAGTTCTAGCATAAGAAGATGGAGGTGGATAAGCAGTGGACATAAATGGGTTGTATGCTAACGTAGGAACATGCATGTTATATGAAACATATGGAGCATGCATAACATGAGGTGGATGAACATATATGGAAGAATGATGCGTATGAGCATATGAGCGTGTAGGGGCATGTGCATGAGAATGTCTCATGTGTGGGTTTACACTTGTCCTTGGGTGTGGAGCATAAAAAGTGTCATTAGTGTCCACTTGTGAAGTCGGAGATTTCCTACGTGGAAGAAGGTTGGTGTACATATAAGCATGACCTCTCTTTTGGTTTCCACCCTTAGTGGGTTCATTACCAAAAGGAAAATATTGTGAAGTGGTGGCCTTCTTGGAAGATTTGCTACCAATAGTGTTTTTGACACCACTTGTGGATGCACCGAATGATGGCCTCACAAAATCTATAGTTACACTACTATAGGAGGTGCGAGCATTGGACGCATTTGCTTCCACATAACCAAGTCCAACACGATGTGTGGCCGGAAATTGGTTTGTAAGCAATTCATCCAATTGTCATTTCCCTTTGTTAAATATCTTAACTCAGGAGGACATGTGCCACGGTCGCTTTTCGACCGTGTGCTTTTCGTGCACGTACCTTCTTGTTCGTACGTGTATTTATTGTGACCTCTTCTTGTATCCCGAACGTACGAAGTTATATATCGTTGTAACCCTCTGAGAGAGTACTTATTTGTGGAATTATTTGTGAACGTCATTTCACGTGTCATTCTTCCACAAAACAGCTTTGTTTGAAGGGGTGTCGTAACTTTAGACTTCGACGTTTGACCTATTTTTTGGTTCCGTTTTCCGTTAACCTAGCACGTGACCGACCATCTTAGTCTCGACTCTCTCGTCGACATGGTCGTCCCGATATTTTTCTCATATTTATCGGCCACCGTCTGACCGACCCATCACCCTAATCACTTTCAACTTATACTTAGCCCTAATTAATTCAGAAATTCAAACCGTCGTTAAATAATTAAACCAAATCACTAGGATTTGATACGTATCATGAAATATTTCTCTAGCTATATGTCACACTAGTTGCACCCTCTCCCCCTCTCACACTCTCTCTCCAATCAACCTAAATCTACCCCCTTTCTACCCCTATATAGAAATTTCCCCTTCATATTAACGTGCTCATCCCCTAGGGTTTTACTCACACAAACTCCCAGCCACCATCACTAAAACCCCACGTCCCCTCATCCCTTGGTCACCGGCCTCCTCCACGGCAACCACCCTCCTCCGGCCATCTCCACCCTATAAACCGCAAACAGCTGCCCCATCTCTCCCATTAACCTTCGGCAGCCATCCTTGCCGCATCTCCATCCAAAAACTACTGCCCCTTCACCTGGATCCGCACTTCCTCCCTTGACAGCCGCACAAGCTACCGTCCGCACCTGCGGCCTGCTCCCCCGTTCCCGCTAGCCAACCACCCTCCTCCACGGCATGCACCCTCTTCTCCCCTTGCCGAATCACACAACAGGACGAACTCCCCAAACACTTGCCGCAAGCCCCTGCCATTTGCCAAAACTGCCGCACTCCCCTCACGATTAGATCCAGCCCTCTCCTTGCTCTAGAACGCAGCCGACTGTCGCTCATCCTCTTCCCACCAGCATTCGTGTTGCTCAATACCATGCCGTGTTCATTGTCCTGTGACCGTCATCGTCGCAAGCGTACGTTGTATCTTGCATGCTATCGAAATCCAACCCCTGACGTCGCTACCTGACGTCAGTGTAGCTCTCGCGTCATATTGAGGTAAACCCCGATTCGTAGGAACCCGCACCCACATGTTTAAACAAGATAAAAACCGATAATTTCATTGCTTTGGTTAAATAACTAATTCAAGATAAATAATATGGGACTGTAGGTTGGATGTTTGATTTGGAGCACATAAGAGATTCTGGACTGTTGATCTGAGACTTGCGGCACGATATTTCAGGAAAGTGAAACTTGCTCAGTTGATTGTTTGTCCATGTTTAGGCCATTCTGTGATTTTGTGTACAAGAGACTAGGCGGTGAAATGATAGTTGTCTAGACGCCCATACTTGATCTATCTTGACAACGAAGCTAGATCCGACACCCTTGCCTTGTCATTCTATGCATATCACATGTCACGTTTATTTTCGATATAACAGTACGCAATTCAATATATGCTATTATACTATCATGTTGCATATTGCATGCCATTTCATGCATTGAATGTTTTGCCGTGAATGTGTAGCATACGCTACTATTGAAATGCAAGTTGCGACGAGTAGGATTCTGACTCCTACATCATGAATGAGGCTAAGTCAACCCTATGCCATAAACACTTCCTGGCTCGTGATTAAGAAGATGGGTGCCAGTCCATACACACGTGGACGGGTAGGGTTAAGCGATCACTCAGTGTAGAAGTGTGCCCGTACAGCCACTTCAGCTGAAAGGCGTAAACCCTGTGCACATCGTGAATGCATGTTTTTCGTGAAAATTGTGAAATCGTGATATCTTGTTTAGTAGCTTTTGCTACGACGTGCCATGCATCGTAAAACATCATGTTCATTATAATTCCTGCATTCATGAAATAATATGCCATGTCATCATACTTAAACTGCTAAGTTGCATTCATCTTATAACTGCTATACTTTATGTTTCCTTGTACAAAAGTATCCCTTTTCCCTTTTGGAGATTTTTACTGACATGTGCCTTTTTCTCTTTAGGTGTCACATGTCAGGCTTTGAGTCTGGGGTAGTTGCTGAGGACTACCGGGTTGCTGACGTCATGCTTGAGGCTTTTGCTGACGTCCAGTTCGAGGATACTGGAGACCAGTCTTAGTCTCAGTTGGAGGCTTCTTCTTAATTGCTGTCGTTTCTTAGTTGTTGCTGTTAGTTTTCGGTGCGTAGCACCCTTTTCTTGTTTAGTTTCGGCCATGCTTGGGCCTTCTTTTTTAGACTCTTGTATTTCCTTTTATGACTATCTCTGGATGTTTTGAATTTAATTTGGATGTTGTTGAATGTTGGTTAATCTTTAACTGCTTTCAATTATTATTATTGTTGTCGTTGTTTCTTTTGCAATGCAAGAATCTGCAAATGGATGAACACACAGACGCTTATTAGACTGTAGCTTCACAGCTTCAAGTCTGAGCGGACCTCTTCACGTCTTGCCTTCCATACTTAGGAAGCGGGGTGTGACAATATGAGCTCATATTTCTCCTTAAGAGAAGAAATATTGGTATTCAAGGTGGACACCCGTGTTTTGAGCTCAATTGTGTGTTTTGTGAAGCTAGATCAATACTATCATTTGGATACGTTTGATCTAGTAGAGATTCGAGGGAATTCACCTCATTTCTCATGATGTCATTTTGAGAAACCGAAGTGGCTCTCTCAAGTGTAAGTGTATCAACAATGGCGTCATTGTTGCTAATGTATGGCATGGATGGTTTGCTAACATTTGATTTCTTTAAACTAGTATATCTAAGCATAAGAGATTGATAGTTAGAAAATATTTCTTCGTTATCAATACGAAGTTCATCCATTGTTACCTTGGGTTCATCGATATCGCTTTCACTCTTATCAGAGAGTGGATCTTCTCTGGCCATGAAACACATATGGGCACTATCACCCTTTTCATCCTCGGATTCACTTGAGGAATCTCCGCTTGAATCATCGAACATACCGACAAGTCCTTTCTTCTTATACTTCTTGTATTTTTCGGACTTGTGGTACTTTGGAGCTTTCCACTTTTCTTTGTTTCGGAGCATTGGGCAATCCTTCTTGATGTGCCCTGGCTTGTTACACTTAAAACAAAGAGATGAAGTACTGTTAGTGGAATCAAATTTATTCTTGGAGGGAAATTTACCTTTGCAAAAGAAGCATTGGAACTTCTTTGCCATTTGTGCCGTTTCCACTAAGTCCATTTCGTTCTCTGATTCTTCACTATCGGAGGATGAAGAAGTAGCCGTGAATGCGAATGCTTTCTTCTTGGCCTCCGTTGGGTTCATCATCGCTCGAATCTTCAATCGGTTCTCCATTCTTACTTCGTAAGACATGAGAGTACCGATGCGATTTACCACGGTGTAGTTCTTCATGTCGTTGACCTCCTCAATGGCATTTGCTCTTCTTTCCCATTTGGGGATTACCTAGTCCTAGACATTCTTATTAATCGAATTTACAACCACCATTTTTATACGTTCGTGACACACATATTCCTTCACCATTGTTCCATCTCTGCCAAGTGACCAATGTAATACCAATAGTTCCTCCCCATGATTTGATACCCGCTCACCACTTAACTGTGCGCTTGCAGTAAAACTACATTGTTTTGGGTGTACATCCCAACGTGATCAAATTTTTAGTGTCGTTGCCAGGGAGGTGACCGTATTTTATTCTTTCTAGGTTACTTTTTATTGTTATTATATTATGCTAACATTCTCTGTAGATTCTCTTTCTTTGTGCATGAACACACGCTCAAGGCCTATTGACATCTTGACATTCTTTGATCCAAAAATTAAGCGAACTGCAAGGAAGCTTAGAGCAGAGAAGATGCATATTCTAGATGACAGCAAGATGGCAGCTGAAAATAATGCCACGAGGAATATCAGAGTTATTTCTATCAGAGACCAACTAACTCTGAACATCTCTGCTACATCATCCATTCTCATGCCAGAATTGCCACCAGACAATAACTTTGAGCTGAAGAAATGATTAGTTGTGCTGATGCAACAAGATCATTTTCATGGGAACACACATGAGAATCCATATTAACATATTCAGATGTTCTTGGCGAAGTGCGCTACTTTTCAGGTTCCAAATGTCTCAGAGGATGCCATCCGTATGTGGCTTTTTCCTTTCACACTCAAGGATAATGCTTTGTATTGGCCAAGGTCACAAAAGAACGGTACCTTCACCACATGGGACGATCTTGCAAGTGCCTTCATTATAGGCACTTATTTAACACTTTTTCTGCATTTTTCTATCCCACAATGATAGTTCATATCGCAATTTTAACGATTATACGACGTTTTTATGATATATTTCACTATTTTTTTGATTCATCTGATTTCAGGAAATATGGAGCAATCGAGAGCAATTTGGAGCCACGAGCGCTTACACGTGTGCCAGAGCATCATTGACAATGATATCAGAGAGCTAATGGCGCTGGAGGATGAATATAAGAAGAAGGACGGCGAAAGAAACGAAGAGAAAGTGAGAAGAATGAGAAAAGAGTAATGAAACAGGCTACTCGGCCAAGTGACACAGCTCACTCGGCCGAGTGACGCAGCGAACTCGACCGAGTGAAGCAGCGCACTCGACCGAGTGAAGCTGACATACCCAATACATCCTGAAGAAGAGAGGTAATGTACTCGGCCGAGTGGGAATTTCCACTCTGAGTGTGAATGCCACTCGACCGAGTGGAATTAGAAAATGTGAATAAATTCTTTGACACTTATCTATTTTTGAGAGGATCTGCAGTCGGTCCCACTCGACCGAGTAAGAATCTTACTCGACTGAGTGAGAAGACTACTTGGACGAGTGGTATGAACTTCCAGAACGCTGAAAATCCCTATATCCTATAGATTTCTCACTCGACCAAGTAAGCAGTTCACTCGGCCGAGTGCGCCGTCAGCCAGCTTTCGAAAACTAGGGTTTGCAGCTGTTCAGGGGCAAATCTGTCAGGATTTTATATACTTGTGGGGCGGCTATAAATTCCCTGTTTTGTGGGCGGCCCAAGGAAAGACTCATTAGAATAATTTTCTTAGTTTTAATTTGAGTTTTGGTTCTCTTTTGGCCAAAGGATTGGAGCGAAGGATCTAAAATTTCTTATTCTTGAAGCTTGTATTCAAAATTGGTTTGCCTAAACTCTTTCAAGTTGATATATTTATGCTATATTTCTTTCTAGATCAGAGTTTTGTGATGAATTCCATTTCACATCTTGTTTATATTGTGATTTTTATAATGAATTGTGAGTAGTCTCTGTAAGGACCTGGCTATGAGGAAAACGCTAGAAGGGGGGTTGAATAGTGTTTATGCAATTTAAAACAGTAGTTATACCAAATTAAATTTCAAACCAAAAATTAATGCGGAATATAAATAAATCGTAAATTGAAACAATGCAAACACAAGGATGTTTGAAGGGTTCGGATTACCCAAGTCAACTCCCGACTTGTTCCCGGTAATCCTACGTCCCTTCCACCCGGATACCACCGGATACTCAAGTAAGAAACCTAACTTGAGGTATCCTTTAAACCCACTTGTAGCAACTCTATAAGTGCAATCGAAATACACTCGATGTTCTTGACTCCCACAACTTGGGAGTCGGCAACCCACTCTCACAAACTGAGAGTTAGTCTAATAACAAAAGTTATGAAATATTGAAATGACAACACTTACAATCATCTATGCCTTGAAGTAGAACTTGAAGGAGCAACTGTGTTGTGTGTTGAGGTCTCTCTTGGAAGAGAGAAAAGCCCTTTCTCTTGTACCCAATTCCCTAGAAGATATCACTTTGATTCTAAGTTGGAGAGCAAGAGAGTAAATGATAGGAATTCTAGGGCTTTAGGATTTGAGAGCTTGAATAGCTTGAAGATGAAAGCTTAGGATTTCAATAGATGAGTGAGTCCAGTAAGTAACTTTTCAATGGAATAGTAGAGCCTGCCTTTATAGGTTTCTCAAAACCCTCAAGCTGAATCCCCAAAACCCCATTGAAATCCGTTGAGAAAAAGCCAACAGTTAGAATTTACACAGTCGATAGTCGACTGTTGAACAAAATACAATCGACTGCTGCACTGTGTCAGAGGATAGGTGAGAATTCAAATGGTAACTTACCATGTGGACAATCGACTGATGAAGAGAAGATACGCGCCTGTAAATCCAACAGGCGCCTGTAAATCCTTCTATAGGCGACTGGCTGCAATATGGGTAAGCTGAGAAAATCTCAGAAAGTTTAAGGAAGGTTGGACAGGCGACTGATGTGGAATACACAGGCGCTTGTGCTATGGATAGGCGAATGTGAAACCAACATCAGTCGACTATCACAAAACCTGAAACTTTCCAAAAAGCAGAGTCTGCAAAGAAGATTTTATACAGACGACTGTTGAAGCATTGACAGTCGACTGTGCCATGGATAGGCTTCTGTAAATACAACATCAGTCGACTGGCACTAAAACTTTAAATATTCCTGAGAGCAGATTCTACAGAGGAATCATAGACATGTGACTTTTGAAGCATTGACAGTCGACTGTGCCTTGGACATGCGACTATAAATACAACATCAGTCGATTGGTCAGATAAAAAAGTAAATGATCTTTGGGCTGAAGATAGACAGGCGACTGATTAACAAATCACAGGCGACTGTATCTTGGACATGCATGATATGTTTATTTCTCTCCCCCAATGGCATCATCCAAAAAGTGGGAGCGGAATAGCAATAGCAATAGTGCTAAATAAGTACTAAAACAATCATGAGAGTCTAAAGATAGGATGTATATCAAATGTGATGCCAACATATAATCGGATAAAAAACTAATCACGAAGGTGCATCTCATTGACATACATACAAAAAACTCATAAAACACAAGAAATCTTAGTTGACTAAAGGACCGAGAATCCAATATCAACATTACATACCAAATGAGAAAAATGTCTTACATCACCTCATGTATAAGATATAGCATACGAAGAGAGACAATTTCATAATTTTCATACAATTAATATAAAGAATGAGACAATGTGTGAAACAGAATATGAAGTACAAGCATTTTCATATATATATAATCACTATATACATGAGTACAAAATACATCTACAACTCCATGTACATCAACAAAAAAAGTGATCAACATATAGACATCATCCATACATCAGAACTCAAAACAAAAAGATACAGACAGACACTCAAACCATAATAACAAAAAAATCATATGGTGAGTCTATGCAGAGCAGCATCAGTCGGCATCAGTCAATCTGGATGACAGATGGGTCTGAATGGCGACCAGACTGACAGAACATCAATCTGGAAGAGCGACAAGTCGGGTATGCATGAGCCTTGCGCTTAGATGACGATGCACAAGCAGTAAGAGACTTCGCATGAACAACCACAAAGTGTAGTACATCAGTAGACACAGGCACAAAGCCTGGAGGAGGAGGGACAACAGTCGACTTGGAAGTATCCTCAGAAGGAGGAAACATGACCTGGAGGGCGACCGAAAAAGGAAATCTGTGAAATAGGAATGACTTATACTGAAGTTCGAGGAGAAGCGTAGCCTTCTGATCCACGTTGGAAACTTGCGTTTCGAGTGAAGAAACTCGCTCAGACAGCTGAGTGAGGAGAACGTCCTCAGACAGAACTGAAGGTGGAGGAGAGGATTGCTGGCCAGCAAGCGGAGAGTGGGTTCAGCAGTAGTAGCTGAGGGAAGAGGGTCAGCTACCCAAATACCGAAATACTTCCCAGAAGACGGTGGACTTGCTGGTTCCAAGAAGATCGATTGATAGAAACAAGGGCAAAAACGAACGATAATCGACAAATGATACCTAATCCGCAATGAACGACGTAGAAAGGGTCACTCGAACAAGCAATCGAACAATTGGGAAAAGTGATCAGAAACTGGAGCTTCAAATCGACGAGAAAATCAATGGAAACGGTTGAAATTCGAAGGAGGAGACGAGGGAATTTGCATCGGATGATAGAGAAAATTCTGAAATGAATCGAGGGCCCCCGAGTTTATAAGATAGGGTCAAGAGACTCTGGGCTGTTGGATCAAGAAATCGGCGGCTCAGATCAAGTGAACGAAATGCCACAGAAGTTGACAATTGACTGATAAACAATCGTCAGTCGACTGGTCGATAGGATAGAGATCAGCTTAGGTTGACTGACAGTCGACTGGTGAGTTATTCACGGTCGCCTATCAGATAAACAATCGACTGTAACTTTCACAACAGTCGTCTGACATAGAATCAAAAAATATGATGATAAAACAGAGACATCGGAAGATTTGGACAGGTGCTTGATGACCAAATTGCAGTCGCATGTCGCAGAGACTATCGACTGAAAAACGTTCATCAGTCGCCTGGGCGAAAAATACAATTTGTTGTATGAAGAATTTAGTTGGGCAGTCGACTGTCGAAGGAATGACAGTCGTCTGTCCTGGTCCAAAAATGCACAGGGAGGTAAAAATCCAGTGGATAGAGACAACTCACCCTAGGACCTATACTCTAACACAAATCTAATCAAAAAATCAATATCAAAATATTATATATTAACGTACAAAACTTGTAAATCAATCCAAGCAATCGAAATCATCAGAATCTCAAATACTTCTCTTAAAACAAATATATTGGAAACATATAATTTATCAAAACACGAGAAGTAAAAGTGATATGAGTTCAAGTATGATATAACATGAGAGTATGAACTGCTATAATTCAGATTCACCCATAATCCCTAATTCTCCACGCAACCTCACAAATGAATCTTCTTTAAGAGGTTTAGTGAAGATGTCAACGATTTGTTTTTGGGTTTCAATGTACTCTAAGATGATGTCTTTCTTAGCTAAATGATTATTAATAAAGTGGTGTCTCACATCTATGTGTTTGGTATGGGAGTGATTGATCACTCCATATTTTACACCTTTTTTCTGCATATTTGCATACCGTTTTGATCGCCCATATCACGCTTATTACGATTATTCGACAATATTGCGATACTTTTCACTATTTCTTATTTTTGTCGTATTTCAGGAAATATGGAGCGATTTGGATCGATTGTGAGATCAAGAGGATTTGCACCCACTCCGGAGTGTCAACCATGGCCCTTTTGAGGGTTATGCTGCAATGGAAGAGGAGTGGAAGAAGAAAGAACGTCGTAGGAGCGACGGGGGAGTGAAAAGATGAAGAATGGGCATTTTCAGCATGCCACTCGGCCGAGTGAAGGAGTCACTCGGCCGAGCATTGAGACCCCGCTCGGCCGGCCAGATCGGACACGCAACAGAGATGTATCGGCGTGCACTCGGTCGAGCATCGCACGCCGACGCGGCCGAGTGCGGAGACTCCGTCCGCCCGAGTGGCACCCAGACGACGACAAGCCAAAATGTCCAACTTACTGTAATCCGTCAGTCTGCCCCAGAAGCCCGACTCGGCCGAGTGCCAAAGCCGTCTGCCCGAGTAACAAATGCCCCTCGGCCGAGTGACATTTGCCACTCGACCGAGTGATGCCGAGGACACACGTCGCCCAGATTTTCAGACATCCTCCTACTCTTTTCAAATCTGCTATCATTCCAGCAAGCAAAGTATTTTTCTCATATTGTTTATGGATAGTAGACTTCATGACGGTTCCAACGCCGCCAAGAACGCGTAAATCGGAGGTCGGATGAAATCTGGAGAATTTCTGCAAGTTGATGCTGCAGTGCTGGAATTCCCACTCGGCCGGGTCACATATTCCACTCGGCCGAGTGCGGCCTGGGCCCAGATTTTAAGTTGCGGTTTGGGCTGTTTTTGGGCACGAATTTGAGGGGTTTTCTAGGGTTATTTGCTAGGGTTTTGGGGGAGTATTTAAGGGGTTTGTAGCCACCATTAGAGGGGGATCCCCATTATGTTTTCTTAGCCCCCAAGATGTTTTAGGAGGGATTTATTTTAGAGGCTAGGCCATGCCTTAGGCCCCCTCTTGGATCTAAAAGCTTGTATTTGGATTGAAGATCTTCATCAAGCTAAGTATTTTGTTCTTCTTATTTGAATCTTTGTTTTTTCTATCTTTTCACATGCAAGCAATGATTTTTATTGATTCTTATATCCTTATTGCTATGCTAGAGTAGATTTGTTGTTCTAGGGTTTGGGGATGAACCCTATGGATCTAATTTCATATTTGTGATGAATGAATTTCTAAATTGCTAGAATTGCTAGGAGGTTAGGTTGTGATTGATTTACTACGGATAGCTAGGGATTTCCATCGATTTGGGATTTGCAAGAGATTGGATTCTAATCGATGGGAAGGCCTAGATATTCGATTTAGGTTTACAATTGGGTTTCTCTAGATTTGGTTTGCAAGAGATTGGACCAAAGCTAGGATTTTTAATTGTAAATCTATACACATATTCGTTTGCAAGAGATTGGACGAATACGAACTATCACAACCTAGATCGTAACTCGAGTTTGCACGAGAGTGGGCTCGAGGGGCGATTGGACGATGATGTCGATCCTCATGCTAGTGGCTTAGGTTAGGGTTTGCAAGAGATTGGGCCCTTACCTAGGTTTGCTATAGACCGGCAATAGCGCGAGAGCGTGAGCTTGGTTCCACATTAAGTTGCGACTAGTTCACCTCAACACAACTTTAGTAATATTGAGATTCACTATTCACAATGACGAATGACGGTCCATAGTGGGGATTCCCTAGCCCTAGACACTTTTATTATATTGTATTTGAATCGACATTTGACCAATTTCTCTATCTCCGACACCGACATCCATCACCATTGCCACTACATCATACCATAACCATCTCCACCAATAATACATTCGTAGTCAAACCAACCTAGGATAGATTGGAGCTCAACACCACCTCCTCGTGTTCGATACCCGCTCGCCACTTGACCGTGCGCTTGCGGTAAAACTACAATCGTTCTCTGGGTGTTTATCCGGGGCGATCAGTGATGTAACGGATTCTTGGAAAGACAAATAGCACTTTGGTTATCAACCGTGGTAGGGCAAGTATCACAATTGACACCATAGTCTTTAAGTGTGTGTCTCATCCAAAGAACTTGTGCACATGCAAGACCCGCATCAATATATTCTGCTTCACTCATGGACAATGATACCGAGTTCTGTTTCTTGGAAAACCAAGAAACTAGGAATTTCCTAGAAAATGGCAAGTGCCACCAGTACTCTTTCTATCGGATTTGCATCCGGTAAAGTAGGCATCACTATATGAGATTAACTCATATGTGCTAGACTTAGGGTAAAGTAACCTATAATCTAGTGAATGACTGAGGTAACGAAAAATTCGTTTAACCGCAATCAAGTGTGACTCTTTAGGTCTAGCTTGATATCTAGCACAAAGACATACGGAAAACATAATATCGGTCATACTAGCGTTCAGTGAAGTAACTACCGATCATACCTCGATATAGACAAACGTCTACATCTTTTCCGTTCTCGTCCTTGTGTAGATGGGTTGTCGTACTCATGGGAGTCCTTTTGCTTGAAGAAGATTCCATCCCGAATGATTTGATAAGCTCACCAGTGTACTTTGTTTGATGTATGAAATTTACATACTTCATTTGCCGAATTTGTAGTCCAAGGAAGTAGTTGAGCTCACCCATATGGCTCATTTCGAATTCATCCTTCATAGACTTAGAAAATTCTTGGCAAAGATTAAAGTTAATAGAACCAAATATTATATCATCTACATAAACTTGAATTAACATGATGTCATTTTCATTATCTTTAATGAAAAGAGTTGAATCAACTTCACCCATTTTAAAATCTAAATCCAAAAGAAAGGTTTTGAGTCGATCATACCAAGCTCTAGGAGCTTGTCTCAACCCATATAACGCTTTCTTAAGTTTAAAAACATGGTTTGAAAATTTTTCATGAATGAAACCAGCTGGTTGAGAAACATAAACTTCTACTTTAGCAATACCATTTAAAAATGAACTTTTAACATCCATTTGAAATAACTTAAAATTTTATGGGATGCAAAATATAAAAGCAATCTAATAGCTTCTAATCTAGCTACGGGGACAAAAGATTCTTCGAAATCAATACCTTCTTCTTACCGATAGCCTTGAGCTACTAACCTTGCTTTATTCCTTGTGCTGACCTCGTTCTCATCGGTATTGTTCTTAAAGATCAACTTGGTCCGAATCACTTGGTAACCACTTGGAAGAGGAACGAGCTCCCAAACTTCATTTCTTTCAAATTGCATGAGCTCTTCTTCCATTGCAACTATCCAAGAGCTATCTTCACATGCTTCTTGGATGTTCTTTGGCTCAATGGTAAAGACAAATGCACAGTGAGAGAATTCATCAATTCTTGACCTCGTTCGAACATCCACACCAATATCTCTAATAATTTAGTCATGGCTGTTATTACGAACTGTTGGATAAGCTTTGGGCATCCCTACATCAATTAGAACATCTTCAAAAATTTCATTAGCATTGTTAGTATCAATAATAGAATCATTGATTTTAACATTACTAAGAGAATCACATAAAACATCTACACTATCATCAACAACGTGAGGAAAAATCAAAATCTTCATAAAATGATACATGTAATGATTCCTCGATCGTTGAAAAGGTTTTTTTATATCCGGTAGGCTTTACTACATGTGGAATATCCAACAAAAATTCCTTCATCGGATCTTCGCTCAAATTTATCTAAGTTACCAAAGGTGTTCTTGATATAACATTTTGAACCAAAAACACGAAAATATTTAACTTGTGGCTTTTTATCATAAAATTACTCAAAACATGTTTTGTTCGTTCGGGGTCTCACTAGGATCCTATTATGCACATAACATGACATGTGCACCTCCTCCGTCCAAAATTGTAGTCCAAGATGACTACTATGGAGCATGGTCTGGGCACACTCAATTAGCGTCCTATTCTTTCTCTCTACAACACCATTTTGTGGTGGTGCACGAGGAAAAGAAAAATTGTGAGTAATCCCGTTGTCTTCACAAAACTTTGTGAAAGACTCATTCTCAAACTCTCCTCCATGATCATTACGAATAGTGATAACGGTGGATCCTAAGAAATTTGGATTCTTCTTTGCAAATATAGTAAACACTTCAAAATCTTCATTCTTATTGGTTAAAAATGAAACCCAAGTAAATCTACAGAAGTGGTCAACGACAACTAATCCATAGTGAGCATTACCTAAAGAGGCGGTTCTAGTTGGCCCAAATAAAACTAGATGAAGTAATTCTAGGGGCCTCTTAGAAGTTAAGCCTTCTTTATGTTTGAATGATGATTTACTTAGTTTCCCTATTGACGTGCGTTTATATTTCATATATTCACGCATGTTTTCTTTTGTGTTTCTCCGTGTTTTTCCGCCGTCTTTTATTCGTTTTCGTGTATTTTCTCGTTTTCTTTCACTTTTCTTTGTTTATCTATGATTGCAGGGGATTGGCCACGTAGGGGACGTTTAACGATGATATCCCAAGTCCACGGAGCAACGGGAGAAGTCACGCGTGATCCAGGGGGTCAAACGTCGAAGAATTCATCTTTCAGCCCCTCACCCGGTCGGTTGGTCATCTCCAACTGATCGGGTGATGCACGCGTGCACCACCCGGTCTCAGCCGGAGCTCACATGGAGGTCACCCGACCGGTTCGTAGACCGGTTCAGCGGGGGCCTGTTCTCTGTTTTCTCGAGCAAAATCCCAACCGATCGGGTGACTCTCACCCGATCGGTTCATCTGTAGCTGAAGATGAAGAGCTGAAGACACGGACGCCGAACCGATCGATTCACCCGACTGCTCCAAGATCCAACCGGTCACTCAAGAACTCACCCGACCGGTTCATGTGATCGGGTGAAAGCTCACCGTTTTCTGTTATTATTTTGTAACGGATCAACCGATCGGTTGACTTGTCAACCGATCGGTTGATGCGAAAGTCTATAAATAGAACCCCTATGGTTCCAGAAACGGGGGCTGCTAGTTTTTTACTGTTTTCTCTCCTTGTGACGCCTGTAATTGTTACTCTTTTGTAAGTTTTCAGATCTTTCCCAAATTTTAGTATTGTCTTATCTAATCTATTACTTCCGCATTGCAATTTTCCGATTATGATTCCAACGGTTAATTTTTATTTAGATCGCTTTTTCATGGATTTTTGTGAGTAGTTCCCAAATCTGGGATTTTGGTGGAAACCCCTTCGGGGGCTCTTCCCGATGCGTCCTTAGGGTTAGGAAATCGATAGGGAATAGGAATCTAACGGTTACGCGGGGTGTTTCATTGTCATCGGCGGGAAAAAGACCGCCTTTGACCGTTGGGCCAAGGGGGAATAAACTTGGCGGTTGACTCCCTAGCCATAGCTCACACCCATAGCGTAGACGTCGAATCCTAGCACGCGGGAGCGGCAGGATGAGACGTTGGGAGTTATCGTTGCGGGCTTAGTGCTCCCGGGATCGATCAGTGTTAATGGACACGGGAGTGCCCACTGATCGAATCCGGGAAGTCCGGTGTATCATCCTGGGCACCGACCGGAATATCGGGCCCATGGGACGCCGGTACCACTTTCAGAGGCAACGTCTCACCATTAGACCCTAATCCCGATCGCTATCCATACCCGTAGGTCGTATCCGCAAGAGTCTCTCGTCGGGTTGGAAACCAAAGTCCCGGGTTTTCTTTCTTGTTGTTCATACCCTTTATTTCCTTTCAGTGACAACCATTTACCGATTCGGGTTAGCTCGCCCCTCGGGGTGATTTAGGTCCTACCTGATCCAAGCACAACCTCACCTCCCTGAGTTCGATATTCTCGCACCCTACACTAACCGTGAAACTTGCGGTAAACCGACACCGCGCCCATTACCGCTAGGCGGGGGCACCGGTCAAGTTTATGGCGCCGTTGCCGGGGAGGCAACGTGCTTGTTATTTTAGGATCTCTTGAACCCTCGTGTCTAGCTCACATCCCTACCTCGCGATAATTTTCGCATTCTCCTTTTTATTTTTTATTTTTCTTATTTTTATTTCTTATTTTATCTGTTTCTTTCCCACTTGTCGCTTCACGAGTGTTTGTGGTTTTTCATGCGCAGGAGTTCAAGGAGTCTTGACGACTTGATTCCCCTCGATCCAGAGATTAACGCCACCCTTAGGCGTTTGGACGCCGAGAAGCGAAGAAGGGAAGATCCTAAATCCATGGAGGAGAACACCCCACCTCACACGTCTCTGTTGGAGTACTCGATGCCATCTATCGAGTCGACTTCCGCCATCCGATCTCCAGCTATTGCGGCCCAAAGCTTTGAGCTGAAGCCGTCTCTAGTGACATGGATCCAGCAGGACCAGTTTGCGGGTGCACCCATGGAGAGCCCGATCGAGCACCTAGACTCCTTCTTGGAGAAGTGTGACACCTTCCGGATTAATGGTGTCACGACAGAGGCTATCCGTCTGAAGCTGTTCCCCTTCTCTTTGTGAGACAAAGCCAAGCAATGGCTAAGGGGGAAGGACCCCAACACTTTCAACACCTGGGAGAAGCTCTCCAACGTTTTTTTGACGAAGTTCTTTCCTCCAGGGAAGACCATGAAGTTGAGGAGTGAGATCTCCTCCTTCTCCCAGTCCAGCCACGAGTCCTTGCATGAAGCTTGGACGAGATATAAAGAAATGCAAAGAAGATGCCCTCACCATGAGCTTCCGAAGTGGCAGATTATTAATCTGTTCTACAATGGGTTGAGGGATAACCTGAAATCTTCTATGGACGCCGCGGCTGGGGGTTCCTTCATGTCTAGGAGCGAGGAAGATGCCGGACATATTCTGGAAAATATGGCATCCACCAATGAGCGGTGGTGTGACGAGAGAGCCACACCAAGATCCTGGGGCATACACAGAGTCGAGGACGTCGACAAACTTTCAAGCAAGTTCGACTTGCTTTCGACCCAGATCTCCGCACTAATGGTAGGAGTCGGTGGGGCCGGTACACAGCAAATTTCTGCGGTAGAGTCCGAATTCTTTGTGGAATTCGACGGTGGTGACATCTCACCACCGTTGGATCAGGCGAGCGCACTATTTTACAACCCCACGGGAAATGCGCCGTATCCGCCAAGGACCAATTCCAACCCGGCCTACTCTCCAAACAACCGGAACCACCCCAACTTCAGTTACCGGCCACCATTTCAGCCCTCACCGCCTCAGCAGCCGCAGCAACAAACTTATCAGCCGGCTAGGCCACAGCAGAGCCCAGTTCATCAGCAACCACTTCAGCAGCAACCATTTCAGCAACAACCTCAGCAACAATTTTACGCCCCCAGGAATCAGCAGCCATTCCAGCAGCAGCAGCAGTATGGCCAACAGAGGGTCGTCTCTCCGGTTGAGTCTCTCTTGACTCAATATATTACCAACCAGGAGAAGATAAATCAAAAGCTGGAAATGGGTCAGCGGACCCTCACGAACCAAGTAACCCAGCTGGGGTTACAAGTGGCGAACCTTTCAAGGTCACAGAACCAATTACCGCCACAACCGGAGGTGAACCCGAGGGGAGCAACCCAAACATCGGCACTCGTGCACGAGCACGCAAATGTGTCCGCTATCGTTCTGAGAAGCGGGACACAAATTCCTACTAGAGTGCCCCCTAGGAAACCGGAAGCACCATTGGTCGTTGAGAGACTGATCGAAAAATCAAACGATGACGGTGCTTCGTCATCAATTCCTATGACTCCGGAGGGAGTCTCTGAAGAAGAGAAGAAGAAGGAGGAGGAAGGGAGCCCGAAAGTGTTCAAACCAGTTGTGCCATTTCCACAACGGTTAGCTCAGGCCAAAATTGATGAGAAATATGGCAAGTTCTTCGCCATGGTCAAGGACCTAAGCCTGCAAATCCCCTTCCTAGAAGCAATCGAAACAATCCCTTCCTATGCAAAATTCCTGAAAGATTTGGTGACTAGAGGGTCTAGAAAGGAGAAAGTAGTGCTGACGGCGGAATGTAGCGCTCTTATTCAGAGGGCGAATCCGCCGAAACTCAAGGACCCGGGGAGCTTCTCTATTCCTTGCACGATCGGGGCAGTGAAGATTCATCGTGCACTCGTCGATCTCGGAGCGAGTGTTAGTTTAATGCCCTTGTCGATGTATAGAAGGATAGGAATGGGTGATTTGGAGCCCACCGGTATGACCCTACAACTAGCTGACCGGTCGGTCAAATATCCGGTGGGAATTGTGGATGACCTCCCCGTAAATGTAAGAGGGGTGCATGTGCCAGTAGACTTTGTAGTCATGGACATGCCTGAAGACGCACACACCCCCATCATCCTGGGACGGCCTTTCATGGCCACTGCTGGCGTCTTAATAGATGTGAAGAACGGAAAACTCTCTTTAAACGTCAGCGGAGAAAAAGTTGAGTTTGATCTGGGGTTGTCCATGAAGCACCCCGATCCCCCAGATGACCCTCGGTGCAATTTGCTGGAGGTAGAAGAGGAAAAAGCTGCTGAAGATATCTCCTGGGAGATTCTCTTAAGAAACCCCCCCGATGACTTAGGGGATTCAGAAGATGGAGACAGCCCCAAGAACAAAGAAGCTGCTGGAAAAGCGAGTGCAGCGAGAACGACCCCTCCCGGGTTCCCTAAGGCTCCTCCTGTGAGGAGAACGGGGAAAGAGCCCATGGACCTCACTAAAGACGAGGTCCGGATCCTAAAGAAGATGGCGGAAAGCGCCAACGCGAAAGAAAAGCCCCTGGATCCCAAGAACAAGGGGAGGGTAGTCGAGCAAGTATTTTTCCAGCCGCTGACTACTCCAAGTACCTTCAGCTCCAATGAGAAAGAGATGCCGAACTTCGGGCATCACCCGTATCAACCACCATGAACATCTCTTGCGGGCGTCGAGCCAACGACGTTAAACAAGTGCGCTTCATGGGAGGCAACCCATGTTCTAAACTTTTCCCCATTTTTTAGCGTTATTTTTGACTTTATTTTATCTATTTTTATAAATAAAATCAGCCGCGAGAACAGCCGTTCGGGGACTTAGACAAATCTTTTGGTTTTTGCAGGAACAAAGCCCCAACCGATCGGTTGATAACTCACCCAATCGGTTGGGATGTATCAGATACATGCCGAGATCTGTCCCCAAATGACCCGATCGGTTGAGTAATGAAGAGACCAGGTGGCAGACCGGGTGAGCTGGGGAGAACTCTTGGAATTTTTTGGGAAATATCAACCGATCGGCTGAGTTCGAGCGCGATCGGTTGATGCGACCGGGGTGAGCAGCCCTAAGTTCTCGGGAAAATGAGTGGAGCGGCCAACCGATCGGTTGACAAGTCAACCGAACGGTTCGCCTGTAGCATTTCTTCGGCAAGAATTTCGACCTAACCGTCAACCGATCGGGTGAAAAGTCACCCGATCGGTTCGACTTAAAACCCTATATAAACCCCCCGACACCCGCTCGTTTTCATCCTCGCCCGATCACAAAAACCGCTGTCGTTTCGCCTTCCTCTCCTCCCCAACGATCGATTCTCACTCCCCCACGTCCTCTACTTCTCTATTACTCCCTCTCTCTACCTCCTCCATCAATCCCTCCATCATCTACACCCTCTCCCTCCTTCCATTTCAAATTTCTGACCTAATTTCCCCCCAACCAACCCCATTTCGAAAATTCTTGCCGGAGGAGATCGCCGTGGCTCCACGCTACTCTCGTTGAATAGTGTGGGGACGTCTACGAGCAAACTCCGCCATTCCGCTTGGGTACACTCGGTCCTAAGCTTATATTTATATATTTACCCTATAGATTGTGCTTGCTCGTTTGCTTGTGTTAGTGTGCATCCACTGTTTTTTGCACTCATTCATACACGCACACTCACACATGGCCAAGGATAAGGACAAGGGGAAGGGAATTATGCGGGAGGAGGAGCCGTCTCGAAAGAGACGAAAACAAACACGCCCCCCTTCCCGTACACGAGCACTTACACTTGGCCCTCCCCCGCCTGTTATCCCCCCTGTGGACCCAATGTTGGGCCCACATGGGTATATCTTTCGGAACCAGGAGCACAAAGATTTTTACCGTAGGCTCGATGCTCGAGGGAATCTATCTACTAAGTTCCCGCACACACGAACACTTGTCGATCTCGGCGTTTACACCGAGGTCGAATCTCTTTTCGCTAACTTAGGATGGTTGGCCTTTCTTAATGCATCTGCCATATCCTACCCGGCACTCACACTCGAATTTCTCTCTACACTTGTTTGGGAGTCCGGGACGATCATTAAATTCAGGGTGCGTAACCGTAGTGTCACCACAAATCTGAACACGATTAACGATATATTTGGTTTCCCCAATCTCGGGGATGATTCCATCCGACACTACGGGTACACGCCAGAGATTGATGTCGATCAATTCTGGTTCCGCCTCACAATGATCCGTGACTATCCCCGAGGAAGGGCCAAGGCCTCCTCCATCATTCATCCCGTGTTTCGTTTGGCCCACAGGATCATTTCATCTGCATTCTTTCCTAGGGACGAGTCCGGCACCGTGACTATCCCTGACCTTTTTATCCTTTGGGCCATGACTTTTCCTTTTGTCCGGGATGATGATGGCATTAGCTTCAGGGCCCCTACCGTCCCCATCCATGGCAGCGATTGGCTTGTTTACAAGCTACTCGAGATCAGCCGGGCCGGTAAGGGGAAGTTTTGTTGCGGGGGCATCATCACGATCATCTGCTCTCATGCCCAATTCAATATTACCATCCCCAATAATCTTCCAGCTGCCGCAGGACCCTCACAGCTTGATATTGATGTCCTGCGGCACATCCACATGATTAGACCCCACTCTGATGGCCGCTTCATCTTTAATTATGGCCACCCCCTGCCCCTTACACCATTCTACCCAACCCCGCTCGCATGACCATTGCTCTCGTGGGAGACTGGACCTTCCCTCCTGATCCCGACTTCTTAGCGGGGTTGAATCTTCCTTTCCTTCCCGCAGGCGCACGCAGACCACCGTCCCCTGCCGCCCACTTAGGCGAGCAGGATATCCCTGCGTCTGGGGGAGACTTAGGGGCTGGCCCGAGTCGTCCTGTTTCTGCTCCGGGACCGATCACGTCTGAGCACCTCCTTGCGGCCATTTCTGGCCTTGTCTCCTGTGCCGGCATGACCACTGCCGCTGGCACCTCTTCGACCTTACCTGGCGGCACCACCTCTGCCTCACGTCAGTCTACATCTTTTGGTCGCCGTCAGGTATCTGCCCGTCTAGGTCTTGAGAGGGAGGTCGCTGCCCTTCGTGAGCTTGCCATGTCCTCTGCTTCCTCAGACCCATCACCATCCTCCTTTCTTACTCACCCACGTTTCCTCGCACTTGAGAGGAACGTGGCCGCCATTCTTCGCCTTCTCACTCATATCCACGGACCACCTCCACCTTCACCACTCCAGCGATCTTCTCCTCCACCCACCCACACATCCCCACATCCATCACCCCCTCGCCACATTCTTCTCCTCCCTCTTCTAATCCCATCCCGGCATCCACTTCACCCCTCCCGACCACTTCCACGGCACCCACGCTCCCTCCTCCCTCCTCCTCCGTCACTCCATACGTGAGTCGGAGGAAATTGCAGGTGCGCTCCAGATCCCTCCCACCACCTCCCACTACCATCACCACCGCATCTTCTTCCTCCATTTCTATTCCTCTCACCACCGCCTTGATCGCCTTCCTACCACCACCACCCACCACCACCGACACTCCTCCCATTATTCACACCACCGCTGCCCCTATTCCTTCGCCTCATTCCCCACTTCTCCGCACACCCCCAGCCTCCCCCGACCACCCATCCACACCCTCTTCCGAGGAGGACGAGGACTCACCTTCTCCTGCTTTCTGATTTCACCTCTTTTGTTTTTGACTCCCCCTTGCATATCTCTACATTTCATTGATCATATCATTTCGCTAGCACTGTCTGGTCTAGCTTGGGGGATGTCTATTTTGGTGTGCTGTCGTGTTTTGTTTGTTTTTCTCATTTTTGTGTGTGTGCTTGTTTTTCATTTTTTGAATGTCGTGTCGTGTGTTTTTATTTTTATTTTCGTATTGTTTGATTTTTATTTTGATTTTTCTTTCTTTTTCAGTTTCATCTATGTGTTTTCCTCGTTGTCATTTTTTTTTTCAGTGCGTATTCCCCCCCCCCCATTTTCATTTCCCTCCCGTACTCATTCATATTGCATTGAGGGCAATGCAAACTTCAGCTTGGGGGAGTCGCACTGTGTGCGTCGTTTGAGTCCTTTTTTTCGTTTTTTTGTGTCGTTTTCATCTTGTTTTTATTTTTTTTCTTTTCTTCTTTTTACCTCTTTATCCTAGAGATGAATCCTATGATGAATCGCCACAAATTCACACACACACCTAGCATTGCATCGATAATCACACTCACTAACCCTAGGATTTCGAGCCCTCTTGCATCTCACGCATCGTGGGTCCACTTAGCTTTCTTGTGAGTCGTGCGTCGTGCCTAGCTATTTGGTGTGCTTCTGCTTTGTGATTTTACTTTATATACATGTCCAGGAATGACCCCTAGATTATCATGCTTCGATTTGAATATGCGGTATTTGTTTCTACTGTATGCATGCTATATTTATATCGTATATTTCAATTCGCATGCGTCGGGATTCCACAATTAAGGACTAGGATAACCCATTTAGCATATGCTCTATTTAGCGAGAATAGTTTCCTTTGCCCGAGTGTTCAGATTTCGACTTCTTTTTTGTTTTACTTGGTGCAAATCCCCTCGTCGTGTACCGTTCTCCCACTTGGGAGAGTACACATGTGTATAGCCAAAAACCCAAAAATCCAAAAAAAATATAGAAAAAGGGAAAAGAAAAGCCCAAAAAGAGAGAAAAAGAAAAATTTTGTATAGCCAAAAAGCCAAAAATAAATACAAATGCCCGAAACCCAAAAAATTTCCGTGTGAATATTTTTTCCTACTTTCCGAGAATAAAGGGAAGGCGAGAATTTGCACCGAGTGTTCTACTCCACATCATCTCAACCCCCATCGTTATCGAAAACACTTGGCTTAGGAACTTTTTAGCTAGTATCTAGGCTATAGTGGCGTGATTTCCTTAACCCTAGTTGTGGAGTCCCCGATGCATGATACGCTTCTATTCTTACTCTTCTTATGCATGCTTGAACTTATATTCGCCGCTTAATCCAATTCGAATCGATATTTGGGTCACGTCTTGGATTTGTGTATATCGAGCCTCATAGCACATTGTAGAAAGCGACACCATTTGCTAGCACGCGACCACACTCACTCGCGCCTCACCGCGTGGGCCCACGACACTTATTTGGACTCGTTTTCCTAGGTTTAGTGGTGTGATTTGGCGTTTGCTTGCTTGGTGTGTCGTTTTTGAATTTGGTGGCTCTGATGGACGATCTAGGATTTAGAGTTTTCTTTTTCTTTCTTCCTCTCTATTTTTCCCTTCCGAGCTCCTACTCTCACTCGTCTTCCTAAAGGACGAGGAAGAGTTCAGCTTGGGGGATTTTGACGGGCGTTTATATTTCATATATTCACGCACGTTTTCTTTTGTGTTTCTCCGTGTTTTTCTGTCGTCTTTTATTCGTTTTCGTGTATTTTCTCGTTTTCTTTCACTTTTCTTTGTTTATCCATGATTGCAGGGGATTGGCCACGTAGGGGACGTTTAACGATGATATCCCAAGTCCCCGGAGCAATGGGAGAAGTCACGCATGATCCAGGGGGTCAAACAACGAAGAATTCATCTTTCAGCCCCTCACCCGGTCGGTTGGTCATCTCCAACCGATCGGGTGATGCACGCGTGCACCACCCGGTCTCAGCCGGAGCTCACATGGAGGTCACCCGACCGGTTCGCAGACCAGTTCAGCGGGGGCCTGTTCTCTGTTTTCTCGAGCAAAATGCCAACCGATCGGGTGACTCTCACCCGATCGGTTCATCTGTAGCTGAAGATGAAGAGCTGAAGACACGGACGCCGAACCGATAGATTCACCCGACTGCACCAAGATCCAACAGGTCACTCAAGAACTCACCCGACCGGTTCATGTGATCGGGTGAAAGCTCGCCGTTTTCTGTTATTATTTTGTAACGGATCAACCGATCGGTTGACTTGTCAACCGATCGGTTGATGCGAAAGTCTATAAATAGAACCCCTAGGGTTCCAGAAACGGGGGCTGCTAGTTTTTTACTGTTTTCTCTCCTTGTGACGGCTGTAACTGTTACTCTTTTGTAAGTTTTCAGATCTTTCTCAAATTTTAGTATTGTCTTATCTACTCTATTACTTCCGCATTGCAATTGTCCGATTATGATTCCAACGGTTAATTTTTATTTAGATCGCTTTTTCATGGATTTTTGTGAGTAGTTCCCAAATCTGGGATTTTGGTGGAAACCCCTTCGGGGGCTCTTCCCGATGCGTCCGTAGGGTTAGGAAATCGATAGGGAATAGGAATCTAACGGTTACGTGGGGTGTTTCATTGTCATCGGCGGGAAAAAGACCGCCTTTGACCGTTGGGCCAAGGGGGAATAAACTTGGCGGTTGACTCCCTAGCCATAGCTCACACCCATAGCGTAGACGTCGAATCCTAGCACGCGGGAGCGGTAAGATGAGACGTTGGGAGTTATCGTTGCGGGCTTAGTGCTCCCGGGATCGATCAGTGTTAATGGACACGGGAGTGCCCACTGATCGAATCTGGGAAGTCCGGTGTATCATCTTGGGCACCGACCGGAATATCGGGCCCATGGGACGCCGGTACCAATTTCAGAGGCAACGTCTCACCATTAGACCCTAATCCCGATCGCTATCCATACCCGTAGGTCGTATCCGTGAGAGTCTCTCGTCGGGTTGGAAACCAAAGTCCCGGGTTTTCTTTCTTGTTGTTCATACCCTTTATTTCCTTTCAGTGACAACCATTTACCGATTCAGGCTAGCTCCCCCCTCGGGGTGATTTAGGTCCTACCTGATCCAAGCACAACCTCGCCTCCCTGAGTTCGATATTCCCGCACCCTACACTAACCGTGAAACTTGCGGTAAATCGACACCGCGCCCATTACCGCTAGGCGGGGGCGCCGGTCACCTATTTGACATGAATCACAAAATTTTTTTACTAAAAGCAACTTTCGGAAAACCTTTTACCAGATCATGCTTATCTAACTTATGTAAGTGCTTAAAATGAACATTACCAAAATGGCGATGCCATAATAGTTGTTCATTTGTATTGCAAACTAAGCAATGTTCTATGGTTTTAGGCAAGCTCAAATAATAAATATTTTTACGCCTAATACTGGTAAATAAAACATGTGAATCAAAATCTACAATGTCACGACCCGCTTCCCAAAAATGGAGGCGAGACGTGAGAAGGTTCGCTCAAACGTGGAGCTGTGAAGCTGCACGCCTGATAAGCGTAAATTTAGTATAAGCAGGTCCCTATAATTGCAAACGAAACAACAACAACAATAATAATACGATGAGACAGATATGAAATACCAATCCCACAGCTTGTACACAAAATATTCAACATCACAGAAAAGCCACTAGGCTAAAAGAAAGAGTCTAAAGGCCCAGAACAAGGCCAAACAAAAGACAAATATAACAAAGTATCAAACTAGGTGCCACGCACCGACAACCCAAAAGATCTAACAAAGCTAGACGTAGACACTAAGACTGATCTCCAGTGTCTACGAAGTCCTCGTCCAACACGGGGGCAAGCTCGGCGTCCGCAAACACCTCACCCTCAGCAAGTAACTCGGGCTCAAGGTCTAACATGCGTCACCCAAAAGAGAAAGGGGCACATGTCAGCAAGTCTGAAATACTTGAGCAAGGAAACTGAAAGTAACTAACAACCTAGCACTTATGACATTAAACAATGACATGAAAGTTTAGTTTGATGCAGCAGTTTAAAAGAGAGACAAGCACGCACGATGTAGCGAAAGCTACCAATTCACTAATCACTTATCACTGTTTATCACTTAGTTCATATAGAGTCCACCTGCTGGCTAGCTCGTGGCTCAGGCCGCTTATCTCTATCACTATTAATCACTTGTTCATTAGAGATTTCGCCTGCTGGCCGGAGTGGCAGATCAGGCCAACTCGGGGCTCAGGTGGCCGCTTATCTCTTACCCCACCCATATGTGTCGAGCGTTGGGGTTTCCAACTACAGGGCTCGCTTCTGGAACACGAGCCTGGAAAATAATAGTATTGTAGCGTATGCTACGCAATCACGATGACAAATCAATATGCAATGCCAGGAACAGATATTTGCGTACCGTTAATTGAATTTAAACGTGACAGGCAAAATGCAATGACATGAACATATTCGCGTACCGTTAATTTAAAGTAAATGTGACATACAAGCATGATGAGGGTGACGGACCAAGCTTCGTTGTCAAGCTAGGTCAAAGGCGTCTAGACGGCTATCCTTTCACCGTCTAGTCTCTTTTACGCTAAAGCAAGGGAAATGGCCTAAGACATGGCCCAAATCAAGAGATGCAAGTTTCACTTGCCTGATACCGGGGTTGACGAGCAACGAAGATCGTCACACAAGCTAATTACGGAATAGATTGCTGTTATGGCAAAACAATCATTAGAACAATGATTCTAAATCGATTTCTTATTAGAATCCTAACTTTCTAATAATCCATTTTATTAGGGTTTCACAATGTCAATGGGGGTTATGCTAAAACTAAAGGAATTGAGTATTACCGTGAAGAGGCGGAGGAGCGATGCCGAGCAACCACGGCAACGGAAAAATGATCCGGCTCAGATCTGGAAATGAGGGAAAAATCTGGAGAAATGGGTTTGGAGGTGGATTTTGGGGGTTTGATGAAGGTTTGGGGAAGATGAGAGATGGGTTGTGACAAGGGAGGGTTTGGATGATGGAGGATGAGCTTGGGATGAAGGATTAATGGCTTGAGGAAGATGGGGGCTCAATGTGGGAGAAATTAGGGTTTTAGGTCGTGAGGGAGAAGAGGAAAACGTTTGGAGGGGTATTTATAGAGTTTGGTGGCGGCTAGGGAAAAACTAGTGTTTACAGCACTGGTTAGTTGGTCAAAGAACAACCACTAACCGACTAGTTTGGGAACTAGTCGGTCGGTCGACCAACGTAGACCGACTAGGTGTAAACAGTAGCTTCTGTCGAAAACCCGAACTAAGAGTTAGTCGGTCATAGAACAACTACTGACCGACTAGTTTAACAACTAGTCTGTCGAAAGATGAACTTAGACCGACTAAGAATGAACAGTACTGATACTAAAATTTAGATGATGTGTTAGTCGGTTAAAGAAGCATTGCCGACCGACTAGTTTACAACCTAGTCGGTCAACCAACATTCTTAGACCGACTAACGCTAAACAGTAACTCCTAAGAAATTTAGAAAGCCAACTAGTCGGTTCAAGAAGGATTGCCGACCGACTGGATCGTCATCTAGTCGGTCGGTGCCCCTTCTTACACCGGCTAATAAGCACCAAAAGTTCCGATACGGAGCGCGGAGCTCCGGGATCGATTCCTAAGACTCCTAGGCTTGATCTAACAGTAAGATACGACCGTTATGAAGCCCGTCACGAATGACTTACTCCGAAATCGACGATCCTAAGGAAGAAACGAGAAATCACGACGAAACGATCGAAAATGAAAGTTACGGAGACGAAAACCACACATGAGGAGAAAAATCCACCAAAACATATATTATAATATAATAAATCCGGATACATGAAAACCAGTCGTTACATCCTCCCCAACTTAAGAAAAATTCCGTCCTCGGAATTTCCCAACACTCACGTGTCCGGGAACAAAAGTGGTAAACGCTCTCGCATCTCATCCTCATTCTCCCAAGTAGACTCTCCAGGCGAGCCGTGTCGCCACATCACTCTCACAAGGTTGACAACCTTGTTCCGAAGTGACTTCTGACGCCTATCCAGAATCTGCACCGGATGCTGGTCATACGTCATATCGGGGCGAACGGTAATCTCCGAGAAATCCACAGCATGAGATGGATCGCTAATGTATCGACGAAGCTGCGACACATGGAAAACATTGTGAACTCCTTCCAAAGATGGCGGCAAGGCTAAGCGATAAGCTACCTCGCCAACTCTCTCAAAAATGTCAAACGGTCCAATGTATCGCGGGCTCAACTTCCCTCGCTTCCCAAAATGAATCACACCGCGATTCGGGGAAATCTTCAAGAACACATGGTCGCCCGGCTGAAACTCCAAAGGACGGCGTTCAGCATCCGCCCAATGCTTAAAACGGTCCTGAGTAATCCTCAACCTCTCCCGAATATTCCTGACGATATCCACGGCCTCCATAATCATCTCAGGTCCCAACAGCTCCCTATCACCAACATCATCCCAACTCAATGGCGATCGACATTTCCTTCCATAAAGAGCGGTGAAAGGCGCCATGCCATTAGACGCCTGGTAGCTGTTGTTGTACGAGAACTCCACCAAGTGCAGATGGTCCTCCCACGAACCCTTGAAATCCAACATGCACGATCTCAGCATGTCTTCCAAAATCTGAATCGTCCTCTCGGACTGGCCATCCGTCTGCGGATGGTACGCCGTGCTGAAACTCAGACGCGTACCCAAACTCTTCTGCAAACTCTGCCAGATCTGAGATGTGAACCTCGTGTCTCTGTCAGACACAATACTCACGGGGACTCCGTGAAGTCGCACGACCTCCTCCATATATATCCTTGCTAGCGCCTCATTGGACTGTCCCACTCGGAACGGAATAAAGTGCGCAGATTTGGTCAATCGATCTACGATCACCCAAATCGCGTCATTCTGCTTCGGACTCCGAGGTAGTCCAGTCACGAAATCCATAGTGATGTGTTGCCATTTCCACTCCGGAATCGGAAGCGGTTGTAGCAACCCGGCCGCACGCTGATGCTCCGCCTTCACTTGCTGGCAAACCAAGCACTTGGCTACACTCCGAGCCACACTCCTCTTCATACCATGCCACCAATAATTCAGACGAAGATCCTGGTACATCTTGGTGCCACCAGGATGCACAGAATACGGCGAACTGTGCGCCTCCACCATCAACTCCTCTCTAATATCCCCAGCTGGCACACACAACCTGGCTCCAAACCTCAGCGAGCCATCCTCATGAATCAAAAAGTCTGTCCGCAGACCTGCTTCAACCTGCCCTCGAATCCTTACCAATTTCGGATCTCCGGCCTGACTCGCCTTAATCCGATCCACGATCGTTGACTGCACTTGCATGTACATCAACGAAGAAGTCTCCCCAGGAAGAACAATCTCCACTCCGGACTCGCAAAAATCCTGCTGCAATCTCCACTGCGAGGTAAACATCATCACCGCAGGAAGCCTACTCAAAGCATCGGGAACCACATTCACCTTGCCAGGGTGATACTACAAATCAATCTCGTAATCCGCCATAATCTCCAACCATCGACGCTGTCGCATGTTGAGCTCCTTCTGGGTAAAAATATACTTCAAGCTTTTGTGATCAGTGAAGATTTTCACTTTCTCACTTAGCAAGAAGTGCCTCCAAATCTTAAGAGCAAACACAACGGCAGCCAACTCCAAATCATGTGTCGGGTAATTCTTCTCATGAACCTTGAGTTGACGAGACGTATAAGCCACAACATGCCCGTGCTGATGCAACACACAACTGAGACCCTTGCCAGAAGCATCGCAAAAGATCTCAAATCCACCGCTGCGATCAGGCACAGCAAGAACAGGGGCAGTCGTCATTCTATCCCTCAGAACAACAAAAGCATCCCCACAATCACCCGACCAAACAAAAGGTATATCCTTCCGCGTCAATCTGGTCATCGGTTCGGCAATACGGGAAAAGTCCTTAATGAAACGACGATAATATCCCACTAAACCAAGGAAACTCCGGATCTCGGACACTGACGACGGAACAGGCCACTCCCGGATGACCCTAATCTTCTCGGGATCCACAGAAATACCATCTCCAGTCACCACATGGCCGAGAAAATCAACTCTATCCAGCCAGAACTCGCACTTTGAAAACTTACCATACAACCGATGCTTCCTCAGAATCTCCAAAACCGTCCTCAAGTGCGAGGCATGCTCTTCCTCCGCCTTCGAATATATCAGAATGTCGTCAATAAAGATAACGACAAACTTATCCAAAAAGTCGTAGAAAATCAGGTTCATCAGATTCATGAAAACTGTGGGTGCATTAGTCACGTCGAAAGGCATAACCACAAACTCATAGTGTCCATACTTCGTCCTGAACGCTGTCTTCGGAACATCAATCTTCTTCACCTTCAACTGATGGTAACCACTCCTCAAATCCAATTTAGAAAACACCCTCGAACCTCCCAGCTGATCAAAAATATCATCGATGCGAGGCAGCATGTATTTATTCTTAATGGTCACCGCATTCAACTCCCGATAGTCCATGCACATGCGACGCGAACCATCCTTCTTCTTCACCAGCTGCACCGGTGCTCCCCACAGAGACACACTAGGATTGATATAACCCATCTGCAAGAGCTCATCCAACTGCTTCTGCAACTCTTCCAATTCTGCAGGTGCCATACGATACGGCGCCTTCGAAATCGGCTGCGCACCTGGAATAAGATCAATAGAAAATTCCAAAGCTCGATCAGGTGGCAAACTAGACATCTCCTTAGGGAAGACGTCATCGAAATCACACACCACAACTGGCCTCTCCAACTCCATCTGCAAAGCCACAACCTCCACCGGTCTGGCCCAAAATCTGACAGGACCAAGCGAACTGCTACCTCGACTGAACTCGAATACTGGATGTCCGGGAATCTCGAACACCACCCTCTTTCTCCGACAGTCAATCGTAGCATAGAAGCTCACAAGCCAATCCATCCCAAAGACCGCATCGTAGTTGGTGATGTTATGGACAATAAAATCAGCATAAAGCTCATGTCCACAAACCACCACAGAGCAAGGACTGCACCCACGATGCACCGTGACTACTCCATTCCCTGTAACGATGTTCCAACTCTTGGAGAGAGGGGACGTCGACAAGGAATGCTTCTCCACGAAGCTCTGGGCCAAAATGCACATCGACGCACCTGAGTCAAAGAGGACTCGGGCAGGGAACATGCAAACCAAAACCACACCTAACAAACAGTCTAATCAATCAAATCTTACTCTAGCAACATTCATACACAAGCAACCAACATAATTTTAACAATCAACTAATTAGGGAAGGAACAACTAGATTGAAAGTTACCTGCAATGACCTCATCCATGGCCAAAACCTCCTCCTCGGTCATCAGAAATGCCTGCCTCCTCGATAGAACTGCCTGCCGAAAGGCATGCCCTTGTGGAACAAGGGGTACCCCACGACCAGCGGGCACCGGGGCTCTCTGCTGCAACGGCGGGGTAGCAATAGGTGCCCTCTAAGGCTGCTTCAACCTCGGGCACTCCCTGAGAGCATGGGCAGGATCTCCACAGGCAATACATTGCCCCAAGAACTTCCTACATGATTCCTTAATATGGCCCTCCTTGTCACAGAAATGGCAAGTCCTCCGAACAGGCCCTCCTGACCTCTTAAACTGAACAGGCTGGTTCGGCCTGAATCCAGGTCTAACCACAGCTCTCGCCTGTTCCACAGGCCTCTTCCCAGCACCAACAATAGACCCACTCCTCTGGTTCACGAGCAGCTCCTGTCTCTTGGCTGCTACTAAAACCTTCTGATAAGATTCCCGGTCCGAAGAGGTCACAAAACTCTGGAGCTCCGAAGAAAGTCCCTACAGGAACCTCTGAGCTCTCTCCTCAGCGTCATGCACCATCTTCGGTGCGAACCGACTCAGCCTCATGAACTCTTGGTGATATCGGTCCACCGACGAGCTTCCTTGCTTCAAATCGATAAAACGCTGCAGCATCTCTTCCTTGGCAGCTTTCGGGAAGAACTCACCATCAAATCTGGCCTTAAAGGTAGCCCAGATGATCGGCTCCTCCAACATCTTCTCTTCAGCATCCCACCAATTTCTGGCGTTATCCCTCAGCTGGCGCTTCGCCAAGTCAACCCAACCAACTTCGTTGACCTTGGACATCTTCAGATTGTCCTCGATATTCCTCATCCATTCATCAACAGCTAGTGGACCTTCGGTTCCATCAAAATATGCAGGACCCAGCTCCCTGAACTGCTTCGCCCCAGGCTCAGGGCGAGGGGCTTCCACCACCCGAGCAGCTCGAGCCACCGGAGCATTCTGTACCTGCAGAAGCACACCCTGCTAAACTTGCATCATCTGCAACATCATCTGCATCATCTCTCCGTTAGTGGGCTCCCGCTCAGGCTCCTTGTCATGAGGGAGCGCACCACTACCACCACCACGGGTGATTCGCCTTCCTGCCATCTAATGACACAGAAAACGAAACAATTAGAATCATAGCTTAGGGCTCAGATGTCGAACTTATTTGTTGGAAAATTTTGTATTATTATCGTTATCCCGATAATTGCAGTTACAGAAGGACCTGCATGGGCCACCACTAAAACCTGTCACGACCCGCTTCGAAAAAATGGAGGCGAGACGTGAGAATGTCCGCTCAAACGTGGAGCTGTGAAGCTGCACGCCTGATAAGCGTAAATTTAGTATAAGCAGGTCCCTGTAATTGCAAACAAAACTACAACAATAATAATAATAAGATGAGACGGATATGAAATACCAATCCCACAGTTTGTCCACAAAATATTCAACATCACAGAAAAGCCACCAGGCTAAAAGAAAGAGTCTAAAGGCCCAGAACAAGGCCAAACAAAAGACAAATATAACAAAGTATCAAACTAGGTGCCACGCACCGACAACCCAAAAGATCTAACAAAGCTAGACGTAGACAATAAGACTGATCTCCAGTGTCTACGAAGTCCTCGTCCAACACGGGGGCAAGCTCGGCGTCCGCAAACACCTCACCCTCAGCAAGTAACTCGGGCTCAAGGTCTAACATGCATCACCCAAAAGAGAAAGGGGCACATGTCAGCAAGTCTGAACGACTTGAGCAAGGAAACTGAAAGTAACTAACAACCTAGCACTTATGACATTAAACAATGACATGACAGTTTAGTTTGATGCAGCAGTTTAAAAGAGAGACAAGCACGCACGATGTAGCGAAAGCTACCAATTCACTAATCACTTATCACTGTTTATCACTTAGTTCATATAGAGTCCACCTGCTGGCCAGCTCGTGGCTCAGGCCGCTTATCTCTATCACTATTAATCACTTGTTCACTAGAGATTTCGCCTGCTGGCCGGAGTGGCGGATCAGGCCAACTCGGGGCTCAGGTGGCCGCTTACCTCTTACCCCACCCATATGTGTCGAGCGTTGGGGTTTCCAACTACAGGGCTCGCTTCTGGAACACGAGCCAGGAAAATAATAGTATTGTAGCGTGTGCTACGCAATCACGATGACAAATCAATATGCAATGCCAGGAACAGATATTTGCGTACCGTTAATTGAATTTAAACATGACAGGCAAAATGCAATTACATGAACATATTCGCGTACCGTTAATTTAAAGTAAATGTGACATACAAGCATGATGAGGGTGACGGACCAAGCTTCGTTGTCAAGCTAGGTCAAAGGCGTCTAGACGGCTATCCTTTCACCGTCTAGTCTCTTTTACGCTAAAGCAAGGGAAATGGCCTAAGACATGGCCCAAATCAAGAGATGCAAGTTTCACTTGCCTGATACCGGGGTTGACGAGCAACGAAGATCGTCACACAAGCTAACTACGGAATAGATCGCTGTTATGGCAAAACAATCATTAGAACAATGATTCTAAATCGATTTCTTATTAGAATCCTAACTTTCTAATAATCCATTTTATTAGGGTTTCACAATGTCAATGGGGGTTATGCTAAAACTAAAGGAATCGAGTATTACCGTGAAGAGGCGGAGGAGCGATGCTGAGCAACCACGGCAACGGAAAAACGATCCGGCTCAGATCTGGAAATGATGGAAAAATCTGGAGAAATGGGTTTGGAGGTGGATTTTGGGGGTTTGATGAAGGTTTGGGGAAGATGAGAGATGGGTTGTGACAGGGGAGGGTTTGGATGATGGAGTATGAGCTTGGGATGAAGGATTAATGGCTTGAGGAAGATGGGGGCTCAATGGGGGAGAAATTAGGGTTTTAGGTCGTGAGGGAGAAGAGAAAAACGTTTGGATGTGTATTTATAGAGTTTGGTGGCTGCTAGGGCAAAACTAGGGTTTACAGCACTGGTTAGTCGGTCAAAGAACAACCACTGACCGACTAGTTTGGGAACTAGTCGGTCGGTCGACCAACATAGACCGACTAGGTGTAAACAGTAGCTTCAGTCGAAAACCTGAACTAAGAGTTAGTCGGTCAAAGAACAACTACTGACCGACTAGTTTAACAACTAGTCGGTCGAAAGATGAACTTAGACCGACTAAGAATGAATAGTACTGATACTAAAATTTAGATGATGTGTTAGTCGGTTAAAGAAGCATTGCCGACCGACTAGTTTACAACCTAGTCGGTCAACCAACGTTCTTAGACCGACTAACGATAAACAGTAACTCCTGAGAAATTTAGAAAGCCAACTAGTCGGTTCAAGAAGGATTGCCGACCGACTGGATCGTCATCTAGTCGGTCGGTGCCCCTTCTTACACCGGCTAATAAGCACCAAAAGTTCCGATACGGAGCGCGGAGCTCCGGGATCGATTCCTAAGACTCCTAGGCTTGATCTAACAGTAAGATACGACTGTTATGAAGCCCATCACGAATGACTTACTCCGAAATCGACGATCCTAAGGAAGAAACGAGAAATCACGACGAAACGATCGAAAATGAAAGTTACGGAGACGAAAACCACACATGAGGAGAAAAATCCACCAAAACATATATTATAATATAATAAATCCAGATACATGAAAACCAGTCATGACATACAATTTTACACATACCCTCTCCAAAGTTAACCTTGTAACCATTGTCAAAAAGTTGACTAATGGAGATAAGGTTATGACATAAACCACTAACTAAATAAACATTTGTAATAAGTGGTTTGGAAGGATTACCGACTTTGCCTACTCCAATGATGGTTCCCTTTTGATTACCTCCAAAAGTGACTGTTGCACCATCCTTGATGCTAATCACCTCAGAGAGCAATGTAGGATCTCTCGTCATGTGTTTGGAGCAACCACTATCGAGTATCCATCATTTCCTTTTAGAGCCAATATGACTTTTATTGCTCTCTTTCTTTTTCTTTGGTACCTACATAATATACCATAAACTCATGGGACCCAATTTTTCTTGGGTCCAAGAGGATTAGCCCTTTGGAAGCCAAGTCCAAGTGGACTTTCGCTTTCCAACATAATTGCCAATATTTATTACTTCATTAAAATAGGAATCAACATAAGCATTCCTATCATTTAAGCTAGTGTTCTTAAAACCCCAAATTGTGTATGTGTTGGGTGTCCTTTCCTAGTTGCACGCACAATTCATTGATTTCTATGTGGTGCGTACTTCCTAGGAGCATAAGTTCTAGCATAAGAAGATGGAGGTGGATAAGCATTGGACATATATGGGTTGTATGCTAACGTAGGAACATGCATGTTATATGAAACATATGGAGCATGCATAACATGAGGTAGATGAGCATACATGGAAGAATGATGCGTATGAGCATACGAGCGTCTAAGGGCACGTGCATGAGAATGTCTCATATGTGGGTTTACACTTGTCCATGGCTGTGGAGCATAAAAAGTGTCATTAGTGTCCACTTGTGAAGTCGGATATTTCCTACGTGGATGAAGGTTGGTGTACATATAAGCATGACCTCTATTTTGGTTTCCACCCTTAGTGGGTTTCCTGCCAAAAGGAAGAGATTGTGAAGTGGTGGCCTTCTTGGAAGGTTTGCTACCAATAGTATTTTTGACAGCACTTGTCGATGCACCGAATGATGGCCTCACAAAATCTATAGTTACACCACTATAGGAGGTGCGAGCATTGGACGCATTTTCTTCCACATAACCAAGTCCAACACGATCTGTGGCCGGAAATTGGTTTGCGAGCAATTCATCCAATTGTCCTTTCTCTTTGTTAAATCTCTTAACTCGGGAGGACATGTGTCACGGTCGCTTTTCGAGCGCGTGCTTTTCGTGCGCGTATCTTCTTGTTCGTACGCGTATTTATTGTGACCTCTTCTTGTATCCCAAACATATGAAGTTATATATCGTTGTGACCTTTTGAGAGAGTACTTATTTCTGTAATTATTTGTGAAAGTCATTTCACGGGTCGTTCTTCTACAAAATAGCTTTGTTTGAAGGGGTGTCGTAACTTTAGACTTCGACGTTTGACCTATTTATTTTTGGTTCCGTTTTCCGTTAACCTAGCACGTGACCGACCATCTTAGTCTCGACTCTCTCGTCGACACGGTCGTCCCGATATTTTTGTCATATTTATCGGACACCGTCTGACCGACCCATCACCCTAATCACTTTCAACTTATACTTAGCCCTAACTAATTCAGAAAGTCAAACCGTCGTTAAATAATTAAACCAAATCACTAGGATTTGATACGTATCATGAAATATTTCTCTAGCTATATGTCACACTAGTTGAACCCTCTCCCCCTCTCACACACTCTCTCCAATCAACCTAAATCTACCCCCTTTCTACCCCTATATTGCAATTTCCCCCTTCATATTAACGTGCTCACCCCCTAGGGGTTTACTCATGCTAACTCACAGCCGCCATCACTAAAACCCACGGCCCCTCATCCCTTGGCCGTCGGCCTTCCTCCATGGCAACCACCCTCCTCTGGCCATCTTCCCCTATCTCCGGCCATCTCCACCCTCTAAACTGCAAACAGCTGCCCCATCTCTCCCATTAAACTTCGGCAGCCATCCTTGCCGCATCTCTATCCAAAAACTATTGCCCCTTCACCCGGATCCGCACTTCCTCCCTTGACAGCCACACAAGCTGCTGCCTGAACCCGCGGCCTGCTCCCCCGTTCCCGTCGGCCAGCCACCTACCTCCACGGCCTCCACCCTCTTCTCCCCTTACTGAATCACACAACAGGCCGAACTCCCCATACACTTGCCGCAAGCCCCTGCCATTTGCCAAAACTACCGCACTCCCCTCAAGATTAGATCCCACCCTCTCCTTTCTCTAGAACGTAGCCGGGCCCTCCACCATTTACTGTCGCTCATCCTCTTCCCACCGGCATTCGTGTTGCTTGCTACCGTGCCGTGTTCGCTGTCCTGCGGCCATCATCGTCGCAAGCGTACGCTGTATCTTGCATGCTATCGGAATCCAACCCCTGACGTCGCTACATGATGTCAGTGTAGCTCTCGCGTCGTGTTGAGGTAAACCCCGATTCGTTGGAACCCGCACACGCATGTTTAAACAAGATAAAAACCGGTAATTTCATTGCTTTGGTTAAATAACTAATTGAAGATAAATAATATGGGACTATATGTTGGATGTTTGATTTGGAGCACATAAGAGATTCTGGACTGTTGATCTGAGACTTGCGGCACGATATTTCTGGCAAGTGAAACTTGCTCAGTTGATTGTTGGGCCATGTTTAGGCCATTCTATGATTTTGTGTACAAGAGACTAATAGTCGCCTAGACGCACATACTTGATCTAGCTTGACAACGAAGCTAGATCCGACACCCTGGCCATGTCATTTCATGCATATCACATGTCACGTTTATTTTCGATATAACAGTACACAATTCAATATCTGCTATTATACTATCATGTTGAAGATCGCAGGTCATTTCAAGCATTGAATGTTTTGTCGTGAATGTGTAGCACACGCTACTATTGAAATGTAAGCGGCGGCGAGTAGGATTCTAACTCCTACATTATGAATGAGGCTAGGTCAACCATATGCCATAAACACTTCCTGGCTCGTGATCCAGAAGATGGGCGCCAGTGCATACACACGTGGAGGGATATGGTTAAGCTATCTCTCAGCGTAGAAGTGTGCCCGTACTGAAACTTTAGCTGAAAGGCATAAACCATGTACACATCGTGAATGCATGTTTTTCGTGATAATTGTGAAATCGTGATATCTTGTTTAGTAGCTTTTGCTACGACGTGCCATGCATCGTAAAACATCATGTTCATTATAATTCCTGCATTCATGAAATAATATGCCATGTCATCATACTTAAACTGCTAAGTTGCATTCATCTTATAACTGCTATACTTTATGTTTCCTTGCACAAAAGTCTCCCGTTTCCCTTTTGGAGATTTTTGCTGACATGCGCCCTTTTCTCTTTGGGTGTCACATGTCAGGCTTTGAGTCTGGGGTAGTTACTGAGAACTACCGGGTTGCTGACGTAATACTTGAGGCTTTTGCTGACGTCCAGTTCGAGGATACCAGAGACCAGTCTTAGTCTCAGTTGGAGGCTTGTTCTTAGTTGATGTCGTTTCCTAGTTGTTGTTGTTAGTTTTCGATGAGTAGCACCCTTTTCTTGTTTAGTTTCGGCCATGCTTGGGCCTTCTTTTTAGACTCTTGTATTTCCTTTTATGACTATCTCTGGATGTTTTGAATTTAATTTGGATGTTGTTGAATGTTGGTTAATCTTTAACTGCTTTCAATTATTGTTGTTGTTGTTGTTGTTTCTTTTACAATGCAAGAATCTGCGAATGGATGAACACAGACGCTTATCAGACTGTAGCTTCACAGCTTCAAGTCTGAGCAAAACTCTTCGCGTCTCGCCTTCCGTACTTGGGAAGCGGGGCGTGACATGTTTTTGTGATGGCCCATGCAGGTCGTTGCACCTTCGAAATATCGAAACAACGATAATAATAAAACATCCATTGAAACATTCGAAACATTCAAGTCATAAAAATCTGAGTCTGATCTGAACGTTTTCCTTGTCTTAGATGGTAGGAAGACTTAGATAGACGTCCAATTTTATTCTCAGACACCTTCGTTAAGATTTAGTCGTACTCATCTTAGGATACCTTAGTAGCCTCTTACCCAGCCTGACCATATTAGATTTCTAAAGGTTTTCCTTTAGTCGTTCGCTTGGGTCCATCAAATTTCGAGCCCAGCACAATGTAATCTTGATCCTCTAAGGACCCTTTCCCTGAGATCTCTATTATAGTCTAGCTCATTAGGAAGTATTAGTGCTAAGTTTCTCCTGATCTTTAGTCGGCCGGTGATTAAAACCACTGCGTACCACTCATGTATGAGTGTGCTACCCTTAGTATAGTAATGATTGTCTCTTGTGTTATATATGCATACTCAGTGTTATTCATAATATATACGAAGTTGTATGAATGATGGTATTTATAAATATATGTGTGGATAGCTATATCATTTTGGGGATGTCTGTGTATATTAGAATTAGTGTTGGAATATCTACTAGTGGTGTATGTAGTTGGAAGTTACTTGTAAACGCTTGAAATAGTATACTAGTAAGTCATGTGCATGTTAGGTGTAATTATAGTTAAGTGTGCAGGCCTATTCTATGATCTATATGTTAGTACGTATGAGCGTGTGCACGTACGTAGATATGTATGTGCCTAGTCATAGGTAGACATATACATACTATATGCTATGTGTGATATACGTATGGTAATAGGGTTATAATTTTGTATTGTACTTCTTGCCTTTACGAGATGTTGTGTGTGTACGTGTGTACCATGAGGTATACACGATTATTGTATGTCGTAACTATGTATGGATAGGTATACGTAGCAGTATACTAATTATATGTAAATTGTCATGGTGTGAATATATTATATGTATGTCTATTTTTTGTGTAGATATGTGGTAAGCATATAAGAATGTAGGTATGGTATGCATGCAATGAGTATGCGTAAGTAATATGTATGTGACTATATGATGTATGCAGGTATAGGTTGGTGTATTATGATTGCAGTATACTAACCCTATTGTCGTGTACTAATATTTGCAATATTATTATAGTATGTAAAGTGATTGCATTATGGGGGTGTTACTTAACTAAATATAAAGTGTGGTTGATATTATTGTGTGTGTATGATATCATGTGTTTTTACTTGTATAATGTGACGAATAATATTATTACGTTGGTATATGTATATATAAGACTGGTGTGTTGGTGCAGGTATAAATATCGTGTTATGAATATGAAGTATTCTGGTTCTGGTATGAGTCTTTGAGTCTCAATCATGCTTGAGTGGGTATACTCTAAATATATTGTTATATTTGTCTGTGGTTTGTGTATAGTGATATGAACATAGTAATGGACGATGTGTGTAAAGTGATAGGTTTGGTTGTGCATGGTTACGTTACGCACATGGTTGTGGGTGGCTATACCATTATATAGTTATAGGTGTTGGTCTTATAGTATAGTTATTTACTAAGGTTTTACAAGTTTGAATGTATATATGCTAGCTAAACTAGGTGTGTAGAATGTGTTAAGTATATAGTGGTATGAGTGGCATATATGAATAGTATATTAGCGTGTGTGGGCATGCACTATGCACGGGTAAGTATGTGCTTAGCTATAGGTGTTTGCGACTATGGTATGTGTGTTGTGACTTGAATATAGTTATAGGATTGTATGTGATGTGTATATATGGTGAAGTATCTGTGTGTATGTGAATAACTATATATTTGTGTATTTATAGTAGTGGTGAATGTATGATGATATAACAAACATGATTTAATATTGTATGGTGTGATTACATCTTTTGATATGTTTGGTGTTGGAACTAAGAGATATAAGGGAGTAGTATATCCATGTTTGTTTTGTACATAGGTAGTTATCTATACGTGAAGTAATACGATTGTATTTGCTAGTGGGAAACTTTTTTAATTAGGCATATGTACCATGTGAAGGATCCTGTCCAAAACAGAGTTAGGATCGATAACATGAAGTTTAGACTTACGCTTGCGTATGCGGCACGGTAGTCTACGAACTTCGCCTTCGGATTCGCCACGACGGATCGAGTCTACTCACGAACGGAGTAAGGCTACTAATCCCACAATCTAAATCTCTATTTTAGATTAAGAACTTGGATGGAGGGAGAGGAAATATTTCTGCAGAGCTTCGCTATGAAGAAGATGCATGCATGAATTTCATGCAAAATGTGTAATGAAAATGGCTACCCTTGGGTCTTATTTATAGCCCCCAAGGTAGTTATTTTAGGGTAAGTTGTTCCTTTGGAACAACTTAATTAAGGTGTACCATGATGCATGGCACATTATAAGCTTAAGTTGTACCATATGCATGGTACAACATAAGCTTAAGATAGTCCCCCTTTATTAGCCATATGTCGCATGCACTTATGCATATATAATGCGACTTTCCCACTCATACAGAGATCCTCTCCGCAAGGGAACAGATTCCCTTTGCACACGACTTCGTGTGCGCGACGTTCGAGGTCCGTATTCCCTCGTACATCCCCCACAAGGGTGTACAAACGTCTTCCATATCCAACATCTCCCACTCACACTTGAGGGGATTGTAAGAGAACGTCTTTCCCTTAGTTCTTTCATCTATCATACCGAGAAATAGACCGTGCGACCGTCATGCGCGTAGAGTCTGTTGTTGTGCACTTGTTAGAGATACACAACGACCTCGAAGGTGCAAAGTTGAGTAGTTCAACACATGCTTTACCCTAGATTATTTCTTCACATTTCTTGTACTTTATATTCAACAATTGAATCCCATCTGGATTACAATTGGCTGGCCAGCTTTGAATCATTAAAGTCCAAATGCAAATATGAAATCAATCTTCCTCTTCTTGCGAACCTTATGATCTTGAATTGATTCGCTTTTCTAACGTGCCCCGCCGAGCCGAATTACCATAGCCCATTAGTAACACGCTAAGATAGCGATCATCTCGTCAAATCTAAAGGAACCAATTGGAGTCCTTGAGGGTAAGAGTTAAGACCCGTATGGCCTTTGAGTCTCACATAATAGCAAACACTATTGCTACTAACTCAGTGGTCGAAATGCATACGTGGTATGAACACGTATTACAACATCACTCCTTTCCCAGGGAGAGTATGTCTTAATGATGTTGTACGGATGAAAGATCAGACACCACAGTGCCTATCTTTTGAGTCCCCTTACTACTCAGGAAATATTCCCGGACTCTCATCCTGCATAAGACAGATAGGATTAAAAAATCCAATGAGATCTTTATATCCTTGTGATACAGATCTCAGATCTTTTGTAAGCATCCATATGATGCAGATCTTTCATTCGACTATCTTGTTAAAGTCATGACTCTAAATCATTCGTCTAATGATTTTGACTTTAAACTAGTCTCATCTCTATCTTATCCATCTGATAAGATAAGGCGGTTGCTCATGTGAGAGAGCCAACCTTAATCTGTCCGACATACACACAATTCAGCTGAGATTTCAAAAATGTACACAAACATTTCTTAAGAAATTCATATGCAATGTTGGAAAAAGAACTTATTCTTTTATTAATTTTGATCATTTCTTAGACATGGGAATATATATTTGGTACAACTCAGCCCATACGCAATCCTTGAGATGATAAGTGTTTATAAAACACATTTCTGGGGATCGCTTTCGTAAGTTGATCCTCTATCATCTCATGCGTAGATATGTACCTTATGTCTACCTTCTTGGTTTTATCATAGTCTTTTGCAAATCTGCAGTTCCTTTAAGATACTGCATTATCCTCTTAACCGCTTTCCAGTGTTCTTGCCCTGGGTTGGATTGGTAACAGTTTACCATTTCCAACGGCAAAAACAGATGTCCAGTCTCGTACACACCATAGTGTACATAAGACTATCAACTGCACTGGAATATGGAACTTTTTCCATAATTTCCTTTTCCTTTTGGTTCTTTGGACATGATTCCAGATATAAATTATCGCATATGCTTATATGAATATCAATGGACTTGCAGTCCTGCATATTAAATCATTCTAGAACCTTCTTTATATAAGTCTCCTGTGAAAGAGAAAGAAGTTTCTTCGAACGACTCCTTGAAATCTTAACTCCAAGGATATATGCGGCTTTTCCTATGCCTTTCATCTAAGATACTGATGAAAGCCAAGCCTTGATACTCATTACAAAGCCCTTGTCATTTCTGGCTATTAAAATGTTATCTACATATAGATACATGATAATATACTTGCTTTTAATCCTCTTGATATATACTCAGTTATCTTCATCAAGCATGGAAAAAATCCATTTGATAAGACAACTTCTTGAAATCGTATATACCATTGCCTCGAGGATTATTTAAGACCATATATGGACTTACGAAGTTTACAAACCTTATGTTTGTTTCCTTCTTTTACAAACCCTGTTGGTTGTTCCATATAGATCTCCTCGTCCAATTCTCCATTGAGAAAGGCAGTCTTTACATCCATCTGATGTAATTCGAGGTATAAGCAAGCTACCATTGCGAATCAAGGTAAAACGCACAACAGGTGAGAAGTTTTCTTTGTAGTCTATCCCTTCCCGTTGCGTAAAACCTTTCGCGACAAGGCGAGCTTTATATCTATCTATAGAGCCATCAGCCTTATGCTTGATCTCGAGAACCCATTTGTTCCCAATTGCTCTATGTCCTCTGGGTGAGTTAACTAAGTCCCAGACTTGGTTAACTTTCATGGATTTCAATTCCTCCTTTATCGCTTCCATCCATTTGTCATTTGTAGGTCATGATTCGGCATATTTGAGATTCTTCAAGTCCTTGTTGACTTGAATTTTAGATCAATTCTAATATCACTCCCACTTGAAATGTTGTTAGAATTGCTCCCACTTGGATCATTATTCCCGTATGGAATAGGATAATCGTCATTCGTATAATCCATTGGTGAAGGTTGAAAAAGTATTTTCGTTTTCACCAAGAATTCTCCCACTCGAATGAGGTAATCCTTCTTGATCACAAATCTCAAATAGAGATAAGTCCTGACTTATCTCGCCCTGTCTTGGAAACTCGTTTTCCAAGAAAGTGACATCCCTCGACTCAAACTCAATTAGCACACCATTGTCTTCCTGACTAACAAAAACATAACCTTTGGAGTTTAATGCGTATACATTTCCTTCCCCATGGCCCAAGTTTGCCATACTTATGGGAGGAAATATGTGCGTTGAATGCACAAACTCAAGGTAAAATGTTTAAGTTAGGAGACCTTTGGTTCCACAACTCATAAGGAGTGGAGCTAACTGATTTCGAGGGTACGTGGTTTAAAATGAAAACGGTTGTCAATAATGCATCACCCCAGAAGGTGATTGGCAAGTTAGCTTGCGCCATCATTGAACAGACCATTTTTCATTTAAGTCCTATACCTCCTTTCTGCAACACCAATTTGTTGAGGAGTATAAGGCATAGTTACCTGATGTACTATGCCTTTTTCATCACAAAGTTCCTTTAAACTTGTTGATTGATATTCACCGCCCCTATCGGTTCGCATGACCTTAATCTTGCGATCTAATTGATTCTCCACTAAACTCATATAGTTTTTAAAGCAGGTTTAGTGCTTTCACTTTTGTGGGATATCAAATAGATATGACCGAATCGGGTGAAATCATCAATTAAAAGTGATGAAATAGGACCTCCCGCGTCTTGTCTTGACATTCATCGGACCACATATGTCCGAATGGATAAGCGGTAAAGGAACCTTGGCCCTTGTGCCGGTTCCAAACGGCTTGCGACAAGATTTCCTTTCAAGGCAATGTTCGCAGGTCGACATTTCAACCTTTGAAACATTGGATAGAAGGCCACGTTTGGCAAGTCTATCCATACGCGTTGGTCCAATATGACCAAGCCTTGAGTGCCAACAAATTATATTAGACTCATTAGTCAAAGAATTTGTCATAAGGAAATGAGAAATCATACATTGTACTTATTACAATGAATCCTTTAAATACATAACCCAGAACCAATAAAGGAATTATTACAAAAAATAGGTCCATATTACAAACATGAAGGAACCAACCATTAACCAAGACCCAATAAATTGACCACAATTTTAATATTCCTTTGAATATATGGAATGAAGAGAACATCATGAAGTAGGATAGTGCGGCCGTTGTCCAAGACAAGCTTGCGAGTCCCAACGCCTTTCACTTCAACACGTGTGTTGTTTCCTACATTGATCCAATTCATTCCCTGAGTATCCGGTGATACTCCACGAAGGACCGTCTGTCCTTTGCTATGTGGTCGGTGGCACCTGAATCAATTATCCCAAAATGGATTAGATTCCACAAGAAATAGTGAACTAGAAACACATATGTAACTAGTATTACAAGTTACCTCGTCACTTCCACTCGTACACGAACGAGCATAGTGACCGAGCTTGTTGCACTTGAAGCACTTGATCCTTTTCAAGTCTTTCTTCTTGTGCCATTTCTTGTGTCCACCCTTATGTTTGGGTTCCTTGGTAGACTCAGGTTGCTTATTACGTTCATTAGAAGACTTCGAACGATCTTTACGTTTCTTTCCCCCGTGTGAGGAACTAGCAACCATGTGCACTTCTGCACCTGGCTTGGCAGCCGCAAGCCGCTCTTCCTCTAATTCGAGGTGCTTGGAAACATCGTTGAAGGTCTTGATGCTCTCATTATGAGTGAGATGCATCTTCATCTGATCCCACCCATTTGGTAGGGAACGTATGACTGCTTGGATTTGTTGCTCATCTGTGAGCACATGACCTGCGTCCTTTAACTCCGAGATAAGGTTCGCCATATGTCGCAGATGTTTCCCTATGGAATGATCTGGACGTTTCTTATATGTATCGAACTTTATAGTTAAGGCGCGAAGTTTGGACACCGATGTGCCACCGAACTTCTCCTCTAGCTTGGACCATATGTCCATGGCTAGGTCATGTTCTCGGAAGATGCACATTATGTCATCAGCCATACTGCTTAATAACGTAATGCGCGCTATCTTATTCTTCCGAGACCAAGCATCAAAAGCTTCCTTGTCTCTTCGGTGTTGGGCCGTAGTGCCCAACACGGGTTCAATCATTACGTTCTTTAGAGTTTCGAGCACTTCTTGCTCCTCTAAAACGTATTGTATCTTAATGGACCAAAGTTTGTAATTATCGCCGTTGTGTTTTTCACCTTTGTTTAACTCAGCGACGATATTCTTTGAAGCGGAAGACATTTTACTTTTAAAATGCTGCAAAAGACACAAAACCGAAGGTTCGATCAAAAAACATTGCATAAAAAATTCTTAAAATATAACTCCCACTTGAAATGATAATAGAGTATCCCATTTGGATAGTTCTAAAAATTCAAATCCCACTTGGAATTATATTATATTTGATAAGTTACTTTCGAAAAATATTGAAGATGTTGTTCTAGAATCGAAAAGGTCTCTATGATTCCAATCACCATCTAGAACAACTTTCAATATTCCCCCATCACTTATCAAACAATAGTACTCTTATAGTACTAGCAGCGGAAAATGAGTATTTGATAAGTTACTTTCGAAAAATATTGAAGATGTTACTCTAGAATCGGAAAGGTCACTATGTTTCCAATCACCATCTAGAGTAACTTTCAATATTTCTCCCTCACTTTATCAAATGTTAGTACTCTTATAGTACTTAGCAGCGAAAAAGCGTTTTTGAAAAACGTATTTTTCAAAACGAAAATACATTGGCTAATCTCCGTAGAGTAGAGCACAATGACTTGGCTAATCTCGCATGAAGTAGAGCATTACGGCTAATCTTCAAGGAGTAGAGCACAATTTCATAAGTACATTGGCTAATCTCCGAAGAGTAGAGCACAATGACTTGGCTAATCTCGCATGAAGTAGAGCACTATGGCTAATCTTCAAGGAGTAGAGCCCAATGAAAAACTTCATTAAAACGTTAGTCCCGTATGAACTAGTTGGCACTGTGGTTAGCCCCGTATGGGCTAATCGACACATTCGAGTTTGACCAATGCCTTTTGTCACCCCGTATGGGTCAGTTGACAAATTTGCAGTCGACCCAGACCTTCTGCCAGATTGGTCGACCAAAAACACAAAATTGGTCGACCAATTTTCCGGACTGCATCTTCTTCCCGGCCAGGGCCTCTGCCCTGGCCGGGGCTTGGCCAAGGGCCGGCCAGGGCCTCTGCCCTGGTCGGCCAGGGGCCCTGGCCCCTTCGGCTAGGGCTGGCCAGGCCCTGGCCTCTGCCAGGGCCGGCCAGGCCCTGGCAGAAGCCAGGGCGCCGGCCCTGGCCACTGCCAGGGCCGGCCTGGCCCTGGCAGTGGCCAGGGCGCTGCCCTGGCCTCTGCCAGGGCGGCCTGGCCCCTGGCCGGGGCCAGGGCCCCTGCCCTGGCCTCGGCCAGGCCCTGGCCTGAGGCCAGGGCGCTGCCCTGGCCTCTGCCAGGGTGGCCAGGCCCCTGGCCGGGGCCAGGGCCTCTACCCTGGCCTTGGCCAGGGCGGCCTGGCCCTGGCCGGGGGCCAGGGCCCCTGCCCTGGCCCGGCCAGGGCGGCCTGGCCGTGGCCTGGCCGCGGCCAGGGCCTTCTGGCCCTGGCCGTGGCCGGCCAGGGCCGGCCCTGGCCTGGCCTGGCCAGGCTGCGGCCAGGGCCCCTTGGCCCTGGCCGTGGCCGGCCAATGAAGGATCCTGTCCAAAACAGAGTTAGGATCGATAACATGAAGTTTAGACTTACGCTTGCGTATGCGGCACGGTAGTCTACGAACTTCGCCTTCGGATTCGCCACGACGGATCGAGTCTACTCACGAACGGAGTAAGGCTACTAATCCCACAATCTAAATCTCTATTTTAGATTAAGAACTTGGATGGAGGGAGAGGAAATATTTCTGCAGAGCTTCGCTATGAAGAAGATGCATGCATGAATTTCATGCAAAATGTGTAATGAAAATGGCTACCCTTGGGTCTTATTTATAGCCCCCAAGGTAGTTATTTTAGGGTAAGTTGTTCCTTTGGAACAACTTAATTAAGGTGTACCATGATGCATGGCACATTATAAGCTTAAGTTGTACCATATGCATGGTACAACATAAGCTTAAGATATTCCCCCTTTATTAGCCATATGTCGCATGCACTTATGCATATATAATGCGACTTTCCCACTCATACAGAGATCCTCTCCGCAAGGGAATAGATTCCCTTTGCACACGACTTCGTGTGCGCGACGTTCGAGGTCCGTATTCCCTCGTACATCCCCCACAAGGGTGTACAAACGTCTTCCATATCCAACACCATGGTTATGTGATAAGTGAGTGATAGTTATATAAGGGATGTACGTGATTATATGAATGATTGAAGTATGTGTATGAATTTGACCGTATATGACAGATATAAGTATAGAATATGCATATATATACATGTTTGTAGTATTAATGTTTGACTACCTAGTGTATATATAAGCACTTGTAGTAACAATACGTAGTTTGAATTATAGTGTGATATGATTGGGGTAGTTACTAGAAAGACTAGATATGTTTTTTAGTTAGAAAGTCTGAGGACGGACTTTGCTCTAAGGTGGATAGGATGTCACGGTCGCTTTTCGACCGTGTGCTTTTCGTACGAGTACCTTCTTATTCGTACACGTATTTATTGTGTCCTCTTCTTGTATCCTGAATGCGAGAAGTTATATATTGTTGTAACCCTCTGAAAGAGTAATTATTTGTGGAATTATTTGTGAACTTCATTTCTTGGGTCGTTCTTCCACAACACATCTTTGTTTGAAGGGGTGTCGTAACTTTAGACTTCGACGTTTGACCATTTTATTTTAGGTTTCTTTTTCTGTTAACCTAGCAAGTGACCGACCATCTTAGTCTTGACCCTCTCGTCGACACGGTCGTCCCGATATTTTTCTCATATTTATCGGACACCGTCTGACCCACACATCACCCTAATCACTTTCAACTTATACTTAGCCCTAACTAATTCAGAAATTCAAACCCTAATTAAATAATTAAACCAAATCACTAGGATTTGACACATATCATGAAATATTTCCCTAGCTATATGTCACACTAGTTGCACCCTCCCCCTTCTCACACTTTCTCTTCAATCAACCTAAATCTACCCCCTTTCTACCCCTATATTGGAATTTCCCCCTTCATATTAACGTGCTCACCCCCTAGGGTTTTACTCATGCAAACTCACAGCCACCATCACTAAAACCCACGGCCCCTCATCCCTTGGTCACCGGCCCTCCTCTACGGCAACCACCCTCCTCCGGCCATCTTCCCCTATCTCCGGCCATCTCCACCCTCTAAACCGCAAACAACTGCCCCAACTCTCCCATTAACCTTCAGCAGCCATCCTTGTCGCATCTCCATCCAAAAACTATTCCCCCTTCACCCGAATCCTTACTTCCTCCCTTGATAGCCGCACAAGCTGCCGCCCGCACCCGCGACCTGCTCCCCCGTTCCTGCCAGCCAGCCACCCTCCTCCACGGACTGCACCCTCTTCTCCCCTTACCGAATCACACAACAGGCTGAACTTCCCATACACTTGCCGCAATCCCCTACCATTTGCCAAAACAGCCGCACTCCCCTCAAGAATAGATCCGGCCCTCTCCTTGCTCTAGAACACAGTCGGGCCCTCCACCATTCGCTGTTGTTCATCCTCTTCCCGCAGGCGTTCGTGTTGCTCGCTACCGTGTTGTGTTCGTTGTCCCACAGCCATCTTCGCTGCAAGCGTATGCCGTATCTTGGACGCTACTGGAATCCAACCCCTGACGTCGCTACCCAACGTTAGTGTAGATCTCGCATCGTTTTGAGGTAAACCTCGATCCGTAGGAACCTGCACCCGCATGTTTAAACAAGATAAAACTTGGTAATTTCATTGCTTTGGTTAAATAACTAATTGAAGATAAATAATATGGGACTGTAGGTTGCATGTTTGATTTAGAGAACATAAGAGATTCTGGACTGTTGATATGAGAGTTACGGCACGATATTTTAGTCCATTCTGTGATTTTGTGTAAAAGAGACTAGGCGGTGAAATGATAGTCGCCTAGACGCCCATACTTGATCTAGCTTGACAACGAAGCTAGATCTGAAACCATACTTGATCTAGCTTGACAACGAAGCTAGATCTGACACCATACTTGATCTAGCTTGACAACGAAGCTAGATCCGACACCCTTGCCATGTCATTCCATGCATATCACATGTCACGTTTATTTTCGATATAACAGTAAGCAATATATTATCTGATATTATACTATCATGTTGCATATCGCATGTCAATTCATGCATTGAATGTTTTGTCGTGAATGTGTAGTATACGCTACTATAGAAATGTAAGCTGCGGCGAGTAGGATTCTGACTCCTACATCATGAATGAGGCTAAGTCAACCATATGCCATAAACACTTCGTGGCTCGTGATCTAGAAGATGGGCGCCAGTCCATACGCACGTGGAGGGATATGGTTAAGCGATCTCTCAGTGTAGAAGTGTGCCCGTACAGCAACTTCAGCTAAAGGCGTAAACCCTGTGCACATCGTGAATGCATGTTTTTCGTGAAAATTGTGAAATCGTGATATCTTGTTTAGTAGCTTTTGCTACGACGTGCCATGCATCGTAAAACATCATGTTCATTTTAATTGTTGCATTCATGAAATAATATGCCATGTCATCATACTTAAACTGCTAAGTAGCATTCATCTTATAACTGCTAGACTTTATGTTTCCTTGTACAAAAGTATCTCTTTTCCCTTTTGGAGATTTTTGCTGACATGTGCCCTTTTCTCTTTAGGCATCACATGTCAGGCTTTGAGTCTAGGGTAGTTACTGAGGACTACCGGGTTGCTAACATCATGCTTGAGGCTTTTGCTGACGTCCAGTTCGAGGATACCGGAGACCAGTCTTAGTCTAAGTTGGAGGCTTCTTCTTAATTGCTGTCGGTTCCTAGTTGTTGCTGTTAGTTTTCGGTGCGTAGCACCCTTTTCTTGTTTAGTTTTGGCCATGCTTGGGCCTTCTTTTTAGACTCTTGTATTTCCTTTTATGACTATCTCTGGAAGTTTTGAATTTAATTTGGATGTTGTTGAATGTTGGTTAATCTTTAACTTCTTTCAATTATTATTGTTGTTGTTGTTGTTGTTTCTTTTGCAATGCAAGAATCTGCGAATGGATGAACACACAGACGTTTATCAGACTGTAGCTTCACAGCTTCAAGTCTGAGCAGACCTCTTCACGTCTTGCCTTCCATGCTTGAGAAGCAGGGTGTGACAATATGAGCTCATATTTCTCCTTAAGAGAAGAAATATTGGTATTCAAGGTGGACACCCGTGTTTTGAGCTCGTGCACTTGGGTTCTAAGAGAATCATTCTCAATACACAATTGTGTGTTTTGTGAAGCTAGATCAATACTATCATTTGGATACGTTTGATCTAGTTGAGATTCGAGGGAATTCACCTCATTTCTCAAGATGTCATTTTGAGAAACCGAAGTGGCTTTCTCAAATGTAAGTGTATCAACAATGGCGTCATTGTTGATAATGTATGGCATGGATGGTTTGCTAACATTTGATTTCATTAAACTAGTATATCTAAGCATAAGAGATTGATACTTAGAAAATAGTTCTTCGTTAGCAATATGAAGTAAATCCATTGTTACCTTGGGTTCATCGATGTCGCTTTCACTCTTATCAAAGAGTGGACTTCTCTGGCCATGAAACACATATGGGCACTCTCACCCTTTTCATCCTCGGATTTACTTGAGGAATCTCCGCTTGAATCATTGAACATACTGACAAGTCCTTTCTTCTTATACTTCTTGTATTTGTCGGACTTGTGGTACTTTGGAGCTTTCCACTTTTCTTTGTTTCGGAGCATTGGGCAATCCTTCTTGATGTGCCCTGGCTTGTTACACTTAAAACATAGAGATGAAGTATTGTTAGTGGAATCAAATTTATTCTTGGAGGGAAATTTACCTTTGCGAAAGAAGCGTTGGAACTTCTTCGTCATTTGTGCCATTTCCTCTAAGTCCATCTCGTTCTATGATTCTTCACTATCGGAGGATGAAGAAGTAGCCATGAATGCTAATACTTTCTTCTTGGCCTCCGTTGGGTTCATCATCGCTCGAATCTTCAATCGGTTCTCCATTCTTACTTCGTAAGACATGAGAGTACCGATGCGATTTACCACGGTGTAGTTCTTTATGTCGTTGACCTCCTTAATGGCGTTTGCTCTTCTTTCCCATTTGGATGTCATTCCCATTATTATCTTTCTCACCTTCTCTTGTTGGGTGTAAACTTGTCCAATAGCTTTGAGTTCATTGGTGATGTCGGTGAAACATCCGTATATCGTTGCAATGCTCTCATTATCCTGTAGATGAAACATATCGAAGTTTTGTACAGAAACATATAGTTTAGACAATTTTACCTTATTCGTTCCCTCGTGGCTAACGAGTGGATGGTTCCAAATTTGATATGAACTCTTACATGTGCATATCTTATTGAACTCATCCGGATCCAACGCACAATGAAGAGCTTTCATTGCCTTGGCGTTGTTCACTTCGACGGACTTCTTGGAGGGCATCCATTTGTCAAAATCCACTTTGGAGGGTTCAAAGTATTCCTTATGGAGGGTTCTCCAAAGAGAAGCACTCCTAAGAAACGTCTCCATCCGGCATTTCCAATAGCTGAATTTTGTGCCATTGAAATGCGGAGGACGAACCGTTGATTGTCCTCAAAGACGGTAGACGCACCATCATGGTCGTGATTGTTGTACAAAGTCGGTGGAGGTACATTGTTTGGTTGATTCCATAGCTATAAACCAACACTCTGATACCAATTGTGAGGACCTTGCTATGAGGAAAACACTAGAAGGGGGTTGAATAATGTTTATGCAATTTAAAACGATAGTTATACCAAATTAAATTCCTAACCAACAATTAATGAGTAATGTAAATAAACCCTAAATTGAAACAATGCAAACACAAGGAAGTTTGAAGGGTTCGGATTGCCCAAGTCAACTCCTGACTTGTTCCCGGTAATCCTACGTCCCTTCCACCCGGATGCCACCAGATACTCAAGTTAGAACCCTAACTTGGGGTTTCCTTTAAACCCGCTTGTAGAAACCCTACAAGTGAAATCGAAATACACTCGATGTCGTTGACTCCCACAACTTGGGAGCAAGCAAACCACTCTAACAAACCGAGAGTTAATCTAATAATGAAAGTTACGAAATATTGAAATCACAACACTACAATCACCTATGTCTTGAAGTAGAACTTGACGGAGCAAGTGTGTTGTATGTTTAGGTCTCTCTTGGAAGAGAGGAAAGCCCTTTCTCTTTTCGCCACCAATTCCCTAGAAGATATCACTTTAATTCTAGGTTGGAGAGCAAGAGAGTAAAAGATCGGAATTCTAGGGCTTTAGGATTTGAGTGCTTGATAAGCTTGAAAATGAAAGCTTAAGGTTTCAATAGATGAGTGAGTCAAGTAAGTAACCTCTCAATGGAACAGTAGAGGCTGCCTTTATAGGTTTCTCAAAACCCTCAACTGAATCCCCAAAACCCCCTTTGAAATCCGTGGAGAAAAAGCCAACGGATAGAATTTACACAGTCGACATTCGACTGTAAAACAAAACACAGTCGACTGATGCACTGTGTCAGAGGGTAGGTGAGAATTCAAACGGTAACTTACCACGTGGATAGTCGACTGATGAAGAGAAGACAAGTGCCTGTAAATCCAACATGCGACTGTAAATCCTTCTACAGGCGACTGGCCGCAATTTGGGTAAGCTGAGAAAATCTCCGAAAGTTTAGGAAAGACTGGACATTAGACTAATGTGAAATACACAGGCGCCTGTGCCATGGGCAAGCGATTGTGAAACCAACATCAATCGACTGTCACAAAACCTGAAAATTTCTAGAGAGCAGAGTCTGCAGAGACGTTTTTATACAGACGACTGTTGAAGCATTGACAGTCGATTGTGCCATGGACAGGCAACTGTAAATACAACATCAGTCGACTGTCACTAAAACTTGAAATATTCCAGAGAGCAGATTCTGCAGAGGAATCATGGACATCCGACTATTGAAGCATTGACCGTCGACTGTGCCTTGTACATGCGATTGTAAATACAACATCAGTCGACTGGCTTGATGAAAAAGTAAATGATCTTTGGGTTGAAGATAGACAGGCGACTGATTACCAAATCACAGGCGACTGTATCTTGGAAAGGCACTTGTAAAATGTACAGCAGTCGCCTGAAGGAGTTAAAGTTTAGAACGCCCAAAAATCAAGTGATTAAGTAAGTGCATAATAGGCGACTGCAGAACAAATCATAGTCGACTGTTTTAAGATAGGCAACTGTAAATCATTCAGCAGTCGTCGGTTAAAATCACAACATGCACATGCTTGGTAAATTTGAATTGGAGTCTAAGGAAAAGCGATCTAATGATTTTGCATGACATAAATGAAGATGCATGTGTGCTCTAACACAGTTCTACTTCTAAGCTACATACTAGAAGAGAAAAAAAAGATTACATTATGTAGAACTCTCTCTTCTATCCAAAG